>JAGMVL010001026.1:2400000-3000000 GCA_019202695.1 Populus x sibirica | reverse complement strand
AATGATGAATATGCCTTATCGTACATGTGCAACATCGTGACGATGGTCTTCTCGGATCGGGATCCTTGAGTGTAGGTGAAAATAACAAGGAATCCTTGTCTTTTATCAGTTTAAAAGGTTTGGAGTTACTACCTAATATTTTGGTCACTAGAAACCTTAAGTGATCTTTAGAGTCTAGATAAGATGACTGATTATATATAAGGAGAACAATATAACCACTAGTACACCTTACCTAAAATAAGTTACATTGTTTATTTGTCTGATTACTAAGACATTGTTGTATTTCTTCTAACTGTTAGTCTGTCTAATGGTTAAAAGTCGGTTCATCCTATTAGAGTGGACCATGACTTTATAGGTAAAGTCTAGCCATTATGGAGTCCAAACATATTTTGTTGCAATTATTTCTCTTAATACTATGAATACATCTTACATATAAGTTAGTAATCCTTAATATTGAAATAAACAAATTAATTTTTTGAAATATTGGTCAAGTTCTTATGAATTTAATAAAGTTGTTATTAAATTAAAAAAAGGCATGCAAAAATATAAACAAAATACTCTTTCTTGAATTTTGGTATTAAAAAATACTAAATCATGCCATGTATTTTTATTTGTTTATATATTTTTTATGCAAAATATGATTTTTATTTTAGAGACTTGGTCATACACAATTAAGATATTTAAATGTATTTTTTTATTATTTTTAAAGAAAAATATTATTGTTTTTTTGTAAAAAGAAACAAGTTTATTTAATTTTAGAAAAACATCTTGCATACAGGTCAGAATTTCAAATATTAAATACAAAAGGGTAAAACATATTGTGAAAAAACTCAAAATTAATTGCAAAATAATATTAAGAAACTTTGAAAATTTATTAAAATTAGACTAAGGTCATGTTTGACAAAACGCTATAACATATTTTAATCAAACTATTTTAATCAAGATATGAACTCAAAATAAATTATTTATTCACCAACTTAATAATCCAATAATACCAAAATCAACTCAAATCTTGTTAGTTTTATGAACTTCATTCAAGTCACATACTAATTCAAACAAGTCAATATAAAACCAAGCATAATCCATGAACCAATATTTATGTTCAAATAACAATTACAACCCAAAAAACAAAACTTATAATCCAATACAAATTGTCAAATTATTTCAAATTAAAAACACACATTGATCTAAAATAATATTCAAATAGTCCTAAAAACTATACATAACAATGAGAATTTTGTTCCAAATATCTCAACACTTTAGAAATTTGTAAAAAATAATTTGAGTTATGGATCAACCTTCCAAGGTGTTTAGTGTGTCCGGGATCTATGGAAATAAAACCTAAAGGACTGTAAGAACATTGGTAGCGCATGTACCATGCGCCGCCGCCACTGTCAGCATGTGGATTCATGCTCCACTGTTACTGGAGGAGGGTGAGTTGGTGGATCCGAAGCTCCTCTATCTCCTCTTTATTTATGGACCGATTCTCCTTCATGTTTTCCCAGGAGGGAGATCGACACCCCAAGCTTTGACTTCTTTTCCTTTTCTCTTTTTCAGCTCTCTCTCTTTACTGGTTTTTTTGCCATGATAAAGGCTATGTTTCTTCGTCTATTGTTGTCATGAGGAGGAGTTGGTGTTGTGCTGTGTTGTTGGCTGTTGTTTTGAAAGGAACAAGAGCCATCAATTTTTTCTCAAGGAAGAAAGAAGCACAATGGCTAGATGAAAAGAGAGGTTGTCACTAGTGAGGGATGTCGTTGTTGCTAGGGGTGATCATTTTCGGTTCGGTTCGGTTTTTATCTATAAAAACAACCAAACCAGAATTTTGAAAAAAATAAACTGAAACTGGTTCAAACCGACCGATTTCGGTTCGGTTCGGTTCAGTTTTTTATGGAAAAAACCGAAACCAAAGATAAGCAATGCAATATCATTAAAATATGTACTTAATCACAACGCCATCTCCACTGTTGCCTTGCATCTAAAAAAACAATCAAGATATTTACAAGAAATTAACCATTTGAATAGGCTTTCAATATAATTCACTTGCAAAAGTTGCGGGTATACCAACAACCTTGGTAGTCGAGGCTGATAAAGTTTTATATAGTTATTGCTCGACAGCTATCTCCTTGGTAAGGATGACAACGCCAGCCATGACTTGCACAAGCAGGGCTTTCCGTTTTCTATGCCCACATACAAGGCAGTGAGGTGGTAGCCACACCCACCCCATGAATATTTATTGAATTGGAGCGTAAAAGAAAAGGATAATCTTGTTGTTTCTGAAGCATTCTCAAAGTATGGATAAAAAACAAACCGAGAAAGAAATCTTATAGTAAAGAAATGAAAAAGAGCACTGAGAGCCTTAGATGGACTACTGTTGAGTGCTGAGGTTTGGGAGTGTTGATGAGAGCTTGAGATGCTAGATCTGAAGAGTGGAGATATAAATTGAAGAATAAAGACTGGAAGGAGGCGTGTATGTGTCTTTAAGGGGGGAGGCTGCTAGGGTTACTGGGTGGGTTTAGGTTAGAATATAAAGCATTTTCTTTTCATTTATAGTACCTGTTATTTTAACATGAACCAGTTCGGTTCGGTTTGGGTTTACCGATTTCAACAGTACAAAACCGAAACTGAACCGAACCGGAAGTTTTTCTAAAAATTCTAATCGGTTTAATCAGTTTTTTTTTGTTCAGTTTTTTCGATTAAATTTTTTTCAGTTTTCTCGGTTTATTGGTTTTTTTGCTCACCCCTAGTTGTTGCTGTATGGAAGCCAAATAGTGAAGGGTTGATATGTGATGGCTTGAAGAATATGGATAATGTAGGAAAACATAGAGATATGGGTTATGATCCTTTTTTATATGTTTTGGAGTATCAAATGGTCTAGTTCTTTAATGGATTCTCAAATAGGAGACCATGACGAGGGTTGGTGGCTTCATTAGTCTAGTTTAGTTTTGGGTGAGGGAGAATGAAGGGCAAAGAAGCTTGGGAGATCATTTTTTTTGTTGTATTTTTTTAAAAAAAAACAACGTCAACTCGATGATAAAAATTACACAATAATTTTTAAATAGACACGTTAATAGCTAAACGCATAGAAAATAAAATATTAAATTCTTTTAAAAAAAGCTAAAAATGCCAAAAATAACGCAAATACATTAAAAATATACATTTTGGTTTTTTTGTTGTCTTTCTATAGTTCTAGATTTTTTTGGATTTTTTTTTTAAAATGAGGTAAGATTTTGGGTTATGACATGCCCCTAAAGCCAAGCCTAAGATTTTTTGGTTATAAGGGTAATAGAATAGTCACATTATGCATGATAAAAGGAAATTTTGAAAAAGTCTCTAGACTAAAGTTTTTTCTTCTTTAAGGGTAAACAAGTAATTTTATTGTGCAAAACATTGCAAAAAGACTAAGATACCCTCAAGCAATCTAAAATGACAAATGAACCTCGTGAAAAGACTCTTTTTTACCCTCTAAGGTTAGTTCATTGTTTTTTTAGTGAGAGGCAAAAATGTAATCTCACTATTACAATCCACAATAAAACACGATATTTGTATAGTGTTTTCCCAGATCTTTTAGGTTTTTGTAATAATCTCACGTCCATCATGCCATTTAGAATTTCTTATTTAATTACAAATTCGTATTTTATTTATATATAAAAAAAAATCCTCCATTGAAACAAAATAATTTGCTAGCATACTTCCTTTTGTTTTTTATTAATTTGACTCGCCCAACTAGGTGACCCTTTGCATGACCTAGGTTTCAAATTAAATTATGTTGAAATTGACCTAAAATGACTCGTTTGACTTAACGAGTCCAAACATTACTCGATTGTTTTGTTCAAAACTTGATTTAACTACAAAAAAATTGAATAAAAATGATAAAATAAGAATTGAAATATGAAAAAAAATAATTGAGTTGAATTTAAATTTATATTAGAGAAGGAAGAATATTTAAAAGGCCTCAATGACCTTTATGTGAGCAACTAGAGAGAAAACCAGGATAATTGTGACAGAACTCTTACCACCGAACCTTTAAGGCATTGGATCTCCCTCATTAGCTGTGGTGACCATATTGCCACCACAAGAAAGAGGAGCAAATGAGACCTTCCATGCATCAATCAGACACTGATGATATGTGCAACAACACGTAACTATGACAAGCCCTTCAAATATGTGTTAGAGATGTGCCACCATTGTTTCAACAAATTTCAATCCACCTCAACCATCCTTAAAAGGTTTATTTCTAATCTCAAACATCTTTTGAATAATTATCTTGTTTTATTGTTGTTTTTAATATGTTTTGTGATTAGATTATTGGGATTGAACAATTTCAATTGGATTGCTATTTGTGTTTTAATGATATTAGCCAAGTTTTTTAATATTGCATCTTTTTTTATTGTTGGTTTTGATGTATTTTATGGTTTTTTAGGATTCATCAAAGTTTGACATTTGTGTTTAAATGTATTTGGTTGAATACCTTAATTTTGCATCTTGTTCTATTTCATGTCCTTGGCCATTTTATCATTATCCTTAGTATTACAACATGTTTTTCTTTGTTATGAACACTGGTCCATTCGACAATATGTATTGAAATTATCTTGTGGCTCCAAATGATAGAAAATCAATGCTCATTCATGCATACATTTGCATTGAGTCTTATAACTTATTTAAAAAACCCATTAATGGTTCAAACCAAGGCTTATTGGGTCGATATTCCAAACCTTTGAAAAACTCATCCTTGTTTTCTTACAAATAATGTCAAAATGTCATGATATTCACTCTTAGTATTTAGGGTAAATAGACTCAATATAGGTCATTACCTTGGATATTAAAAGGAGTAGCCCAATCTTTTGATTTTAAATGAAAAATAAGTCTTATAAATGTCTAGGTCCAATATTCACAAATAATTGAGAGTATTAACTCTTTTAATTTCTTATACATGCATGTTAATAAGAATCCAAAAAGTTTTCCATTAGCTATAAATATACATACATAAGTTATATTCTGGTGTGTATAAACATTGATGAGGGACAACCAAGTAAAATTGGAATCATAAGAAAGTGATTGTTAAACAACACACCTTAAAGACAAGTAAACTTTAAAAGAGTTATTTATTAAAAAAAAAAAAAAGTCCACAAAAGACCTTCATGTAACTAGATCTTATTCTAAGTAGATGAATTTATGGCATCATTATTGGGTAAGACTAGGGTTATTCATTTAGCAAATATTATGAGTAAATCTTGGGTACTAGGATAAATAAACCTTAATAAGGTATTATTGATGGACCCTTCCTAAGATTTGAATTGAGTTCAATAAGTCCAACACAAACCTATTGGTTATTCATTGGCATGACTTGATAAATATTGGTCATAAGTTGTGATCATGAGTGATCAACTATAGACTTGTCAATTCACTAAGTGTTGTCAAAATGGTAATAACTAGGAGTGATACAAATGAACCAGACCTTAAAATTGTTAGGCTTGAACCAACCATCTATGTAGAGTTTAACTCATAAGAGTAGACCTGATATCACCCATACAGATACACCATTAGTAGATAGGCATAACAAATTATAGGAATAAAAAAGAAGAGTAACAATGTAATTTATCTCATGTAAGATGCTTTAGGGTGATAATATTTTCTTTTTAGCATAATCAACCCTTACCTTGGAATTCTACAGACTAGTTAGGGTTTTCTACTAACCATAATACTGGGTAGAGGTGTTCATAGATATAACCAGGTCGAGTTTGTGTCCATGGTTGTAATCAACCCAATCTTTGATATTTTATAAATTTTTAACCTGACCTATTTAATTTGTTTTCGACCCGAGTGTGGTGGATATATCGGGTTAAGCTAAATTTTCTATGGATATCACAAATATCCATAAGTTGAGCTTATATTATTAATTTTCATGAATTGGATTTATGTTGTCTCATTTTCTAAGCCAATACAAAAAAATTTACAATGTACGAACATCTTTATTATGATAAGAAAGGTAAGGAAAAAGGAAAGTTTGGTATGAATTTAGATACCACTAACAAAATCTACTCCTAGAAAATATACAGCAACCAATCATCTGGTTGATTGGATATATTGGTTGGATTAGATGAATCCTACTGGTTTAGAAAACAATTATAAGGTACATTTGAAACTATACCAAATAAAGTTAAGTTGATTAAAAAACTTAACAAGCTCTAATAACATGAAATGATGAAGCTTTTAGCATGCCAAGCCAAAAAGGTTAATAAGATCTAAAGCAAAAAAAAACAAGATAAAATAGTGTAAAAGAATATTATTAATACTATTACTTGTTATTGGTCACTATCATAAAAAAAAAAGGGATAACGAGCAGTTAAACCATTAATGTTTTCTTATTAAAGTCTGACTCATCATGGTTTGCATCCAAAGATTTCTCTGAAATTCCAGGAAAAAAAAGAGAATCAATAAAAAACAAATTGTTTTAGTTTTTGTCTTAAAAAAATCCAAATTTTTTTTACCTTTAGACTTAGATTTCTACCCATCCTCTTTTAGAGCTTCTTTTTCTCTATCGGGATAGAAGTTCTTATAATCTAAAATTAAATAAAAAAGTTTCTACTAAATGATAAATATCATATTGACTTCCAAATATATCTTAACTCGAAAAAAATGAAAAAACAAAAAACAAATTGATTATCGTATCAAAAGTTCAAAACCACACAATAATAAACTTGTTTATGTCATCATCTTCAATATCAAATGGAGTATATCAAAGACGCACTAATATCCTCATACTTAAGTTCTAACAGGATTCATAGAAGAAACAAATTGATTCTCATATCAAAATCACTAAACCAAAACCACATAAATCAAAATCACAATTAAAATAGTTTCTACTTTGTTGGGGCTTTCGAAGGAAATTATTTGTTGCTATTGTTGTTTCTGTTACGAAGAAAAATATTAGATCTTGTACCCTATTTTAGTATAACACCAATACAAACACAAGCCTAAAAATACAAACACTGAAAATATTAAAATAGGGTATAAGATCTAATCTTTTCCTCCGTAACAAAAATAACAATAGCAACAAATGATTTCCTTCAGAAGCCCTAACAAAGTAGAAACTACGTAAATAGGTTTGTATCCCAATCTATATGATAAACAATATTTGTCAACACTATGTTCACTTTTGATGGTGAATTGGTAAAAGGGGATTGATTAACATATATGAATTAACAAAATTGCATGACTGGCAAAAATGAATTAGAAACATCGATTGAATGCTCAATTGAAAGGAAAGAGAAAGAGACGTTATATGGTCAAGGGAGAGAGAGAAAGAGAGAAGAATACTATTTATACCAAGGATTTTTTAAAGTTACTCAGTGGGTTATACAAGTTAGGTAGTGTTGAGTGAGTTTTAAACATCCCGACCTGAACCCGACCCATGATATCCGCTTATTAGATTTTTTAATCAATTATTATCTGTAATATTCATATTATCCAACTTTAGTGGGTTAGATGGGGTCAAATAATGCAAATATTATAAATAACTTGGTTTTTTTTTTACACCTTTAATACTAAGTGGTGATTGTTTTTTAAGATAAAACCTTTTTCCTCACAACATAAAAAAACATTTCTCTTTCCTAGCAAAGAGGGCGTGGTGGTTGTTGCGATGTTAAGTACGATAACAACATCCATCTCTATAAACTTCATCTCAATAAGGATGATTTACATTCCTCACTTCTAAAAGCAGAATTCAAGTCAACTTGACATCTTTAAGTTCAAACTCAAAATAAAAAAAAGCTCTTTTTCAAATATCAAGTTATGATGAAAAAGAATTTGCTAATGAAGATCCAAATTATGGCCCAAATATTATAGTCAACTTTGAGAATATTCTCTCAATAAAAGCATCTTTTAGAAGCAACATCTTTGATATAATCAACTTCAAAATTTTAATATAAATATGTGTATCTTATAATGTGAAGGCAAAATGAATTCAACTGAGTATTATCTATTATATGCTCACTCTGTTTATCTTATAATATTTTTCATAAATATAAGTTTATGTTTTATAAGTTTAATTTTTATGTTTTCATCTAATTTTTTCTTCTACTATTTTGTAAATTCTATCCAACCCACAAAATGGTATCAAAGCTTAGTCAAGAAGTTTATAATGAAAAAGGTTTGTCATAGTATTCTATGTAGTGTTGATAATCATTAATAGCATTCCTCCAATAATGTACGTTTAAAGAATTTAATCCAATGAATTTTAATTGATTTTGTATTGAAATATAATTTTATAATTAGGGAAATTACATTTAACATCGTGAGGTTTGATGTTAATTACACTTTGCCTTTATAGTTTGAAAAATTACACTTAACCTCATATGGTTTAATACCTGAGTAACACTTTATATCTTCTTAAAAAAAATCAACAAAAAATAATTAAATATTTACAAGATTGCCATCATTTAAAAAAAATCTAAAAAAACCCTAAGATAAAAATATCCTCCCAAAACACAATCACTTGATATCCTTATTGTTGCTCACAACAACCTCTCAAATAATCATTTCCATCGAAGCCAGCAGCCGCCCCACACACTATCTCTCTCCTTCAACCTCTCATATTCCATTCCCTTTACCAATTCATAGGCCCCCCTCATCATACACAAAATATAAAAAAAAAACAAAATAAATACACACAAAAAGCCTCTCTTAAAACTGACAAAGGAAAAAAATACTCATTTTTCTTCTTCAAAATCGATAACCTCTTTATCCCTAAGCTTCATTTTTCTTCAACAACTAAAAGTAGAACCCCCCCTCTCATATTTTTCACCATGCTGCCACTCACCAGGCACCTTATCATCCTTAAACACAAACTAAGAGTAACGCTCTCATCTTCGTCGGCCAAACACCAATCACCACATCATCCTAAAAAAATGGTCTTTCATATTTTCAAGCAAAGCTAAAACTCAAACCTCTCTCGCACAAGATCAAGTCTCTCTTCTTCACTTGACCCCACATCTTTAGCCACTTCTTATATTCGTGACAGTAACTAGCAGATTCTCCTTACATCGATAGTCAACCACCACTGCTTCCTCCAACTAACAGCTTGGCCAAAACCAGTTGGAGAGGGAAAGACACCTCCAAATACTACATCAAACAGACCCAAATCACCTCTACTCATGGCTGCAACATGAAGAATCTTATCAAAATACTAGAGTTGAAAAAAAAAGTAAAAGGAGGAAATGAAAACATAATGAAAATTAGGAAGACAAGCTAAAATAGATGTTTCGGGGCTTACTAACAACTATACAACACCATATATGGCCACAACAAACAACTACCTCTCCTCGTCGCCATCCACTAACAAGAACACTTACCATGCATGCCATAATTAACAACTGCCTCTTCTTGTCGCCAACCACTAACAAGAATGCTTACCATGCATGCCAACTAGCCTTAGCCACCGTAACAACGACGACCTAACCACCACGAACTACCCAATCTAGCAGCCATCAACTACCTAATCCAAATGACCACCAACCACAATTCTCTCCAACTTCTAATTGAGACAACCCTTCTCTCTTACAACCATCATATCTCAAGAAATTTATACGAGGGTTTTAAGTTATCATTTAAATAAGGGTAAGATGATATTTCAATCCGATCTGAAATTATGTATTGACTCGGAGGGTAAGTGTAATTTTTCAAACTATGAAGGCAAAGTGTAATCAACACCAAACCTTAGGATGTTAAATGTAATTTCTCTTTTATTGGGAAAATTAATGGAGCTTCACTTTTTATATAACCATTGATTTTTTTTTCAATTCTACCTCTTTTGTATTTTTTTTCCATTTCTCCTTTTTTTTCTTTCAATTTAATAATTTTCTTTTCTCAATTTCATCCTCAATTTTTTTTAATAATCATTCGAGTTGCTTTTAGACTAACTAAGTCGATTAGATCACGTTGGAAAAACTCCCTACATGGTTTAATTTTAAACTCGAGTTAGATAAGGAGTACGATTGATAGTTTTTTTTTCTATCAATTTCATCATTTTTTTTTAATTTTGTCCTTAAACTTTTTTTTTTTACCAATCAGAGCAAGTTGTTTTTGGACCGAGCAAGTCATCTAAGTCACATCAGGACAACTTCACACGATTTAAATTTAAACCCAGACTAGGCAGAAAGCTAGGTTGGGATGTTTTTTTTCCTGTCAATCTCATTATTATTTTTTTAATTTCATCATCAGATTTTTTTTACATGTTAGGCGAGTTGCCTTTGAACAAACTAAGTTGATTGGGTAATGCCAAGCCAACTTTAACACTATTTAATTTTAAACTCTAGTTAGATATAAAGTGAAATCGAGAAGTTTAATAGTAATTATAAATAATTTATTATTATTTAAATATTTGTTTACATTAATGTTTTTTTATTCGACCCCAGCATAACATAACAGAGGCATGTAAACTAGGAGAAGTCTAAAAATTATGGAAATGGCCGAGTTAGAGGATGAACATAATAAAAATTGAAAGTATAGGCATTACATTAAAAAATATCAAAAGGAGGGGGCCAACACATCCGATTAATCCAGACAGTATTAATTATCTGAACAATCCTTCGTACGTGAGGCATTATTTGAAACAAATGCTAACACGTGCCATTCCATTTTGAACCTAAAGAAACCCCCAAAACCAGAAAACCCCTACCCCCACTTGCTTCTCTCTCTCTGAAGTCTGAATCAAAGAAGAAGAAGAAGAAGAAGAAGAAGAAGATGGAAGCGATTCTAATAGACTGTGTAAACAACAGTCTTCGCCATTTCATGTATCGAAACTCCATTTTCATGTGTGAACGACTCTGCGCTGAGTTTCCTTCCGAGGTAACCCCAAAAGCTCCAATATATTTATTTAATTTCGAGGCATTTTGTTTGGTCTCTGAGAGACAGCTAGAAAATTGAAGGGATAAACTCTTAGAATTCTCAAACACAGTGGCTGTATTTTTTTTGATTTTGTATTGGTTTCTCAAGAACAGTTAGGGGCATTACTATTTACTGGCAAGATCCTTTTTTTTTCTATTAGCGTTTTTTATTTTATTTTATAATTTTATGGAGATTCGGTACTGATTTGAGCTCTACGTGGCTCCAACTTTTCTTCTTCTTCTTCTTCTTCTTCTTCATTTCTTGGGGAATTTTGGGAAAAAGTCTGAAATTCTGATGTATTTTGTGAATTTGACATCTTAAAAGAAAAAAAAGGGGGGCTAAGGTTTTTGATACTTGTAAGTCATGGAATCTTGGGCGAATCAAAAGAGGGCTTTACTCTCCACGTGCTTCAACACTGCTATTGAATGAAACAGATTTGGTAACCAAACTACGTAGATGACTAGATGTAACCTGAAGTGTTATTTTTGACAAGATACCTTAACTAGCTACTTGTCTACTCTGACAATGTTATGTTTCCTCATCCATCCCTCTATAGTTCGGGTGTTTTTGTTATCAATTTGAGACAAATGTTGTGGGTTTATTTGTTTTTCTTTTAGTTGTACTTTGTTTTACTGGACTTCAAAATAATTGCATTTTGTTTATGCAGACAAATTTACAATTGTTAGCCGGATGTTATTTGCAAAATAGTCAAGCTTACTCTGCATATCATATTCTAAAAGGTAGTATGCTTCACGTTTTCATCTTCCAAATGGTTGTTAACTTATGATGGTCTTAATATATATGGTTTTGTCTTGGTTTTTTCCCCTTAAAAGTGTTGCTTATTCATGTATCTCTCTGCTTTTTTCTGTTTGTTATTATCTTTAGGAACACAAATGGCTCAATCTCGCTACTTGTTTGCGATATCATGCTTTCAGATGGATCTTCTAAATGAAGCTGAAGCGGCATTATGTCCTCCTAATGAGCCTGGTGCTGAGGTACCTCTTGGAATTTCTTAATTGAAAACTATTTTGGCATTTTTCTAAAGTACCTTTGGTTCACAAAGCAGACTGTTTTTATCACCATTTTCATCATTTATCTATGAAAAAGCATTTTCAGCTGGAGTCAGTATGTATTCAAAGTCCTGAAATTCATTATTGCTGAATGCTGGGCATAGTTGTGCACTTTTTGACGCACTTTTCTGGACATTGTTGATTTGCTCGTGTTGTTTCTCTTCTCTATCAGGTTCCAAATGGTGCACCTGGGCATTTCCTTCTTGGGCTTATCTACAGGTTGCTCACCTCTTTCTAAAATATCTAGTGATTAACTATCACAAGAACTCTGTTGTCCACTGCTTTAGATATGTATAATACAAGTTATAGAAAAACTTTGGCTATTTTCCTTAGAATTAAGGGGGTAGTTTCTGAATAGATCTTTTAACTTTTACTTAAGTGTAGGCATATATTCTCATGTATTGCTGTAGAACATCAAGAAAGGAAGAATAACTGATATAAAACTATTTTTCTTGACTTGCTAGATTCTTTCTAGTGACTATGTGCTCTGTGAAATGTTAACGAAAGAGACAGAATCTTGCCCTCAATTAAAGTTTTCCATTGATTCAGTGAAATTTGAAATTGTTAATTTCATCAAACTGTATATATTCATTGATTTAGATCTTAAAATCTTATGAAATGATGTCAAAATATTTGTTTCCCTTTCAGAAGGCTATAGAGCTGCATATGTATCTTGCAAAGCTTCTTGATATCCCAAAGGCATTCTCCTTAGTTGTTTATTACACCTTACTAACAAAGTATAGTGTGCTTCTAGTTTCATATTTGAATTCTTGAACCTGCATAATTAATTAATTTTATTTGGCTGTCTATTTATATGCTTCTCCTTCTACATCCTGGTTTAATATATCAATTTCTTATTTGTTTAAGTTTATTTGGATTTAGGTATACCGATAGAAGGAAAAGTGCCATCCATCACTTTAAGCAGGCTTTATCTATAGATCCTTTATTCTGGGCCGCCTATGAGCAGCTTTGTATATTAGGTATGGTCATTGAACACCCACACAATTCTGTGCCACTGGCAGTCTTGTGCAAGCAGCTTGTGGTTCATATAAAACGTTGTTCTTCTACTTGAGCTATATATTTTTGACCTGATACGATGTTGGCTTTCTTTTTTATCAATGTTTTAGGTGCTGCTGAAGAAGCAGCTGCAGTTTTTGATGAAGCGGCTGCTCTTTGCATTCAAAAGCAGTACATGAATTGTGCGTCAGCATCCCATAACTTGAGCATATCCAATGTGGATCATAATTTAGTTTCTGCTCGAAACTTTGGCTTGGAAGATGGAAGTCCAAGGCAGTTGAAACACCTACAAGGGAATAACCTCAGAGATATTCCTGGAAATTACCATGGAGCCTCTACATTGGGAGGGCCTGTTAGTCAGCCTTCAAATGGTGTTCCTCCAAACCTGTCATTTTATAACACTCCTTCACCAATGGCCACACAGGTATGGTAATTTGAATTATTCCAAGCTATGTTTATACAGAAAGCTTAGAGTTTTGTCTTTTTTCTTAAATTGTCTTTTTTTTTCTTAATTTTATAAAAAATTATTTTTTGCACTCAGCAGTAAGGTTAGGATATGGTTTACTCCAAAACATTGTTTTCTTTAATTTTGTATTCTTTCCCGTAGCATGTTTCATCTTTTTGTATTGTTATGTTTCATCTTTTTGTATTGTTTTGCTTCTGAGGCTTTATTTTGCAGTTGTCAGGTGTCGCACCACCACCATTGTGCAGAAACTTGCAGCCAAATTGTTCAAATCCCAGTACACTTGGTTCTGATAACTTTCCTAGGTCGATTGTGAGTTCTAATATTCAGGCCCCTCGTAAAAAGTTTGTTGATGAAGGGAAATTGCGGAAGGTTAAGAGCTCCAACACAGCCTTTCTTCGTTTAATTTTGTTTCTCCATTATCTCTTCCATGCTAAAGTTTGGAAACTCTATGCCATTTTTAAAAGAAATGTCATAATCTACATGTCTGGTCTTTGTCATTGAGCACAATTTACACTGCACTTGAAATAAGGAAGATCAATAGGTTTCTTTTTCTTGTGCGAGGAGATTTCTCCAAGCCGAGATGTTGAGTGAAATTTACAGCTTAAAATGGGTTATAAATGAACATGGGAAACATTTCATGATGCAAATTTCCATATTGGAGCTGAATGTCTTCTTCCCTTTGAGATCATTGTTTCTTTTCTTTTTTTCCTCTGCTTTATCTGATTCAGTTTATCAGCTTGGCATTTTCTTCCTTCCCTTGTCTTCATGGTGCAGGCTTAGCTGATCCTGAAATTATTTTCTTAGTATGCTGGTGTTTTTAACCTTCCTGTTCACAATTGTATTATGGATGCAGTTTGTTAGGTGACCTTGTTAATACATCTTCTAATATTTTCATCTTGATTATTTTATGGGGCATGCATGATTTTTTTTCATCCGTGCATTGAAGGTTTTCTTTCCATTTGGCAAGTTGTTTGGGCCTGTTATATTGATACTTACATTGGTAAGGTTATTTGTAATCCTTGTGTGATTTTATAAACATGCCTCAGTGAAACCTGCTATTGCTATATCTGTCTTTTCTTTGTATAATGAGCCTTTCACTAGTTTTCACAACATCAGCGTCCCTCATTTATTTCCAGATTTCTGGGAGGTTATTTTTTGATTCTGGCCCTCGGCGAAGCACAAGGCTTGCTGCAGAAGCAGGAGCCAACCAAAATACTAGTGCTACACTGGTTGCAGGGTATGGAACTAACAATTCATCTAAATATCTCGGGGGTTCGAAGTTGAGTTCTATGGCAATACGTTCAGTGACAGTTCGTAAGGGACAGTCATGGGCCAATGAAAATTATGATGAAGGTGATTATTCTTCTTTTTGTTTGACCAACTGTTGGCTTGTACACCAGTATTGACATTGGTGTTGGCTGAAGTAGAAATGCACTTATGTTTGTCCAGTGGACTTAGGTTGAATAGCAAGTTATATTCTTTTTGTAGCTATCTTTTGTTGTTCTGCTGTATGCTTTCTTTTGTTCTTCTGGCTGCTTATTGACTAACCAATTTTTTGAAAATTTTGGTTTTAATCATATTAAGGTATACGGAATGAGGCTTTTGATGATTCACGTGCAAATAATACATCTTCAAATTGTAGTTCATCGCCCCCTGGGGATTCTAGACCTCTTGAAACAGAAGTAGCAACCATGCCTGTTGGTGGAGTAATCATAAGTGCTTCATGTATCTTAAATGGTGCTTTAGAAATATTAGGCCTCCTGAGAACTCTTGGGGAAGGGTATCGACTTTTTTGCATGTACAGATGCCAGGTATTAACTGGTGTTCGCTAAAAGAGCATAGTTGCTATTATTGTCAGGACTACCTTTTACTTTCTAGCTTGCTTCTTGGTGTACAGGATGCACTGGATGTGTACATGAAACTACCACACAAGCATTATAATACAGGCTGGGTGCTTTGCCAGGTAAAAATCAGTAGTGAAAGTTAAATACTATTTGTTCTTTTCAATTTTTATATTCTTTTCTTGCTGCTGATTAGGCACTCATCTGACTGATAGATACACACAGAAAACTGATCATTAGATTGTAGATGGATTTATTAGATACCATTGCATATTTGCATCATTAAATTATTGAGAGTTATTGAGATTTCAGAACTGAATGTAGGCCATCTTTGAGTTGAACTGTGAAAACTGCTATGGAAATAAAATTTTCATAAAACAATTTTACTTCTTGAGTTTTCATTTTTAATCAAATTGTATATGAACTGTTTAAAACTTGCCTTTTAAAAGTCTGCCATCAGTTTTTGATGATATTGTGATAAATTGTTTGTAATGCTGACTTGAAGTTAGAAGCAGTCGATTTGATTACCTTTGCATATTTGAAGAGATTCCCTCTTTATTTTCCCGTCTTTCATTTTGGTTTATTTAGAACTTAGAATGTATCGATTTCTCATTTATTTTTTTTAATCATATCACATGATGAGTGCATAGTTGAACCTTTGCTGCTTTTTTTTTATTCATTCTCTTGCTTGCTTCCCTCAAAATGACTGTGTTCTATGGTTTTAAGCCATCTGTATGACATGCATTATTGACCATGTTTGTATTTCAAATGTAGGTTGGAAAAGCATATGTTGAATTAGTGGATTATTTGGAAGCTGATAGAGCCTTCAGTCTTGCCCGTCGAGCATCACCTTACAGTTTAGAAGGATTGGATGTATATTCTACAGTTCTTTATGTGAGTTTATCTATAGGAGGTTCCAGTAACATAGTTCAGAATTTTGGTTTGTTCTGCTTGGATTGTTAACAATGCCATAATATGAAAGGATATGTGACTTCTGGTCTCTTCCTTTGAAAGCCAAGGTAATATAGGGTTTTAGATGAAGTTTTATATAGGACAAGTGACTTCTGGTCTCTTTCTTTGAAATAAGTGTTATATTTTAATTGTATTGCTTGATGCTTGCACTTTATGCATTTATGGTATATCTATTTCTTGCTTTAGATGAATTTTTATTCTTACTTTTGTTGCAGCATTTGAAGGAAGAAATGAAGTTAAGTTACCTGGCTCAGGAACTGATATCAACTGATCGTTTAGCTCCTCAATCTTGGTAGTGTTATTATACCTTTTTAACCTACAGTGCCTCCTTTGCCTTTTGTTTCTCATGCACCTGTTTACAATCCAGCTTTCACATGTTACATGGTGGTTATCACCTTAAATTTCTCCTCTGAGCTGTCACATTCAATTTTTCTTCTCAAAACAAGCACTAAAGTTGTTTATGTTGCTCATCATTTTTTGTATTTGGTTTTTCTCATGCTTGTGGGCCTCGAAGAGTGAACCCTCAAACGCAAGAATGCTTTGTTGAAAGTTATTAATACTGTTCCAGAATAAAACTGGTATCTTGGGATCTGGGTGTGCTGTACCCATTTATAGCTACGTGTATGTACTCCTACCTATTTTATGTGGAGCGAAGGGTCGTTTTGTGTTCATTCACAATTTCAGGTCAGCTTCGCCTAACTGGGTGATCTGCTATTTTCAGTGGCTGCTTTTAGGGTGGTTGGCAGGTGATATAGTTGTATGTGTTATGGTGCTTATAGAAACCTGATGATCCTTCTCTGAATGTGCTTGAAACAAATTTGGGGTTTAAATAACACAAGGCTGACTGATTTCAGTCTGTTAGAACAAGCTTGCATATTTTACTTTGCTGCAGCTGTATTTAGCATTACCAGTTCTTATCATTTGTCATCTGCATTTCTCACTCATTCAGGTTGAATGGACATGCAGGTGTGCCATGGGAAATTGCTATAGTCTGCAGAAAGACCATGAAACTGCCTTGAAAAATTTCCAGCGAGCTGTACAACTTGATTCGAGATTTGCATATGCACACACCTTATGTGGTCATGAGTAGGTCCCTTGGTTTCTTTTTTTCGTTTTCTTTTTTGTTTTCTTTTCCTTGTGATAACTGATATATTTGTATTTTCAAACGGTAGAATTCTATATTCAATGTTTGATTCACGTTTCATATATTTTTCTTGCAATTACTTGGTTACCTGCAGATATGTTGCCTTGGATGATTTTGAGAATGGAATTAAGAGTTACCAGAGTGCTCTACGGATAGATGCTAGGCATTACAAGTCCTGGCATGGGCTTGGGATGGTCTATCTTCGACAAGAGAAAAACGAGTTTTCTGAGCATCACTTCCAAATGGCTTTCCAAATAAATCCACATTCTTCTGTGATAATGTCTTATCTTGGGACGGCTTTGCATGCCTTGAAGGTTGAGCCATATGCAAATTGATATTAAATTCTGTATTTTCCAATGTTGATAATGTCCTGTGGTTTTCTAATTTTTCTTCTTCTTTTGGATTATTAAAAAATATATAGAGAAACGAGGAAGCTCTAGAGATGATGGAGAGGGCAATTTTAGCTGATAAGAAGAACCCTCTTCCCATGTATCAGAAGGCTAATATACTTGTGAGCTTGGAAAGCTTTGATGAAGCTCTAGATGTCTTAGAAGAGCTGAAAGAGTATGCTCCACGTGAAAGCAGTGTTTATGCTTTGATGGGTAAGATTTATAAGAGGCGTAACATGTATGAGAAGGCAATGCTTCACTTTGGTCTTGCGTTGGATTTGAAACCATCAGCAACCGATGTTGCTACAATTAAGGTGATTGGCTTATTTCAGTTCATTTATTTTTTTGCTTTCTAAAACTGGGAACTGAATGTGAAAGCATAAATGCATTCACCGAGAAAAATGGACTATGAAATTTACCTTGAATTTTATTTGGCAATTCAAAGCATCGGTCAGAGCACGAACTTCATAGTGAAAACACATTTAGTAGATCATTTTTGTTTTTCACAGATTAATTTTAACTGTATTCAATGCCTCACGTATCTGCATGTGCTGGAACTTGCTCGAACTATAGTATCTAGCTTTTTTCTTGGTTTCTGACAAACCATAACTTGAATCTTCAAATGAATTTATGGACCGTACCTCCCCTGTTTCTTCTTCATCAGCTTGGAGTTATTTTTGCTGACCTCTTCTTGTTTCTTAATATTTGACAGGCTGACATAGAGAAGCTGCATGTACCAGATGAATTAGAAGACAGCTTGTAGATCTTTTTAACATTGTAGACACAGAAGAAAAGGGAACAGAACGCAAATTATCCAGTTCAGAGCTGCTGGCCCCAAGGAGAATGGCCTGCTTTTGCTTTCGATCAATCACGAGAATAAAAGAGGTTGATCCTGGGTGTGTGGTGGCTCTTCCATTTAGCAGGTCTTGCAGAGGTAACCTCAGTTTTGTAGGTGATTAGCATGCTGACAGAACTTGTACCGATAGCTGTGTAATCATGTCATGTTGAAATGGTTGTATCATTCATTTGTTTTTTTTTTTTTTTTTTTTATATAGTTGAAATTAGTGGTTACTCGAGGGTTCCAGCTCACAGCGAATGACATTGGAATTTCAATGAGGATAAAGTTAATGAATTTTCTGCCCTTGTTCCACTCGTTATTATTTAATTTTGCAATGGCCATAATATGATTTCAGTGGGAAATTCAGCAAAAAACAAGAGAGGTGAGGTCTCAACTTGAATCTCATCTTTATCAATACGTAAAGAATAAATAATTAAAATAATAAGGGATCAATGAATATCTTAAGTTACGGGTCAAGGAAAGCAAGTTAAACAGGCCACGCTCTATTCTCATCGTATGGTCTTTCATAATTGGATAAGCCTGCTATCTCGTTGCAAATTAATTCCATTTGTTTTTTTATTTTTTCACTTATAATAAAGGAAAACCCCAATTTACTCTAAGTTTATATACTCATTCTCATTTAAATTCCAAACCTATAAATCATATTAATTAAGTCCCAAATGTTTCAAAAAACTCTCAATTAATTTATTTTTGTTAATGTTCATCAGTATTTGTACAAGATTTTCTTCAAATTGATGCCGATGCATGCACATTATACTGAAAATGTTAATGTTTATAAACTTACTCATCATTTTTTTTAATTGATACTATATTAGTGTATAAAATATGTAAATTGGACTTAAAACTATTAAAAGAAGTTGACAAAAGGACATAATTGAGAAATATAAGAAAAGAGGGATATTCATTCTCAAATCTATTAGTAAAAAATGATGGGAAATTTATTATGTATTAAACCATAAATATTTTATTGGTTCATAAAAGAAAACAACAAACTAATTTAATTAATAAAATTTATAGATTTAGGAGTTAATTGATAAAGGTTATATAGGTTTGATATTTGAGACTATATTTATGTTTTTCTCAAATAAAATTCTATTATATTATAAAATTGAATCAAGATTTTGATGTAGTTAAACGCTTTAACTTGTATATTCATTTGTTCTTCTTTGAAACTAACAAAATTAATAGAATGTGTTGTCATAACTCAGAAATGGGAGGATTTCACATGTAGAAAATAAAATAAAATAAAGACTGACATTTTAGCAAAAGCAAACTAGGAGGATTTCACATGTAGAAAAAAAATCAATCAAGCTGCAATTTTGGATGAAATCAGGAGCCTAATTGTCCCCTATTATTCCCAAAACTGAAGAGACAATATAGATTCAAGATCAAATTAAATCATTTTTGGACACATCTGCATAAAAATTAAGCCTAAGGATATAATTAGATTTTTAATAGGCCAATTAAATTTAATCATGGGCCAAATTAAAATTTAATTATATTTAAGAATTAAATTGGGTCCAATTAAAGGGTTTAATTAGGTACAAGAGCTTAATTATACTTTAAATGGATCAAATTAATTTTACTTGGGGCTTACTTAGTGAAAAATTAAGTTTGAGAACCCAATTTGAGCTTAATTAAGAAGATTGAAATTTTAGGAGATCAAATTTAATTTTTACCAAGTCAATTGATTGAAATCAAGGGTAAAATTGCAAGAAAATCAAAGTTTTAGGGTCAATTATGGGCCAAATTAAAGAAATTCATAGCCAAGGACCAAAAACACGCCGAACTTTGGGAATCCAATTGGCTGAAATCAGGAGTGAAATTGAAGAAAATTAAAAGTTTAATGGTCAAATGAGGGATAATTTGCATAAATCCGAAACCAAGGATCAAAATGAAAAAGGCATTGAAATTCAGGGTTGAGATTGAAGTTTGTCAGGGACAAAATTAAAAAAATTGAAAGTTTGAAGCTTCTCAAGGGGTGTAATTGAGTGAAATCATAAATTGAAGGACTAAAATGAACTTTGCCAAAACAATGCCGTTTTGAGTTAACTATTCATCTTTTTCTTTAGGTTTTCACCTGAGAAGGCTGCTTAGGGGGTCACCTTCCCAAGACATTCAATGCTTTATCTCTGCATAAATTTTGACAAAACTTGTACGCAAACGATCACTTGATATCTTACTACACCTTAGTATGGTCTGTTTTGGCTAATTGATACCACAACGACTGTGACACCATTCTAAAGTGGCCAACCCGACCAACTTATTTCTCGCAAAAATCGATGACCCATGATAGCCATTTTGAATCGATGGTTGAGATCCTTCCAGGTCAAATCAAGGGCCAATATTTGGTACTAGTAAAGACAAAATGTCCCTTTTCTACCCCCTATAAATAGGGGTGGATTCCATGGCCTAAAAGAGGAGAAAATCAACTCCTAAGTTGGCCAAAAGTCAGCCTCCCCCAGTTTTTCCTTCCCAACTAACAATTCTCTCTCTTTTTTCTCTATCTCCACTGCCTTTTCAGCCACTTCCACCTCAGCACCGCTGTGACCAAGAGCGGTCCAACCTTCTCCACCAACCCATCTGCTCACTAGTAACAATGACAATGATAGTCACCACCACCATCGCCAACTTCCTTTTCTTCTCCATCAGCCCTCCTGCACCACGACGACTGCTGTTTCTTCCTCCAGCTCCACCTTGAGCCATCAACACCTCCACCCACCTCACGCCAGACTAATGACGGTAGCCCCATCCCCTCTATGCTAGGTGACCTTATTTTTTCTCCCTTCTCTTTCCCTTGCAATTTCTTAGTTGCATGCAAAAGGTGAACCAAATTCACGTTCTACAAACTAGTAATGTAAACACCAAAAGGAAAATATATATATATATATTTAGAGAGAGGGATGATGATGAATGCGAGTTTTCGCTTGCCGATGATGCGAAAATCGCCGGCCGACGCATTCTCACGTACCGATCTAATCGCGGCGACACGATCGATTCCGCCGATACGTAAATCGGCAAAGACCTAGTTTCCGCCCTGATCAGAAATCGGCGACGACGCTTTCCGCTATTGCCGATCTGAAATGACAGCTCCATTTCCCGCTGCCGATCAGTAACCGGTCAAGCCGATGCAAGCGATCGGATCTGGCATTTGCGCTACGCCGTCTGGATAGGCGCGACGTAGCCTTCACTACCGATCTGTCGGTAGCGACCGCGATTTTTGCCCATTTCTTGATCGCAATGACGCAGCTTTTGCCCAATCGTCGAAATCGACAATGATGCGGTTTTATTGCCGATTTCTCAAATGAACAAGGACGCAGAATGGGAGGGAGGGGTAAACTGGTTTTAGATAAACCAAACAAGGATAAGGACACACCTAAACCAACCCCCAAACAACCCATTTCATTGGATGGGTAGTATAAATACAAAGAGGGAGAGAGAATGACCCATCTTCTTCCAAATCCAAGCAGCTTTGCATGCCGTTCTTCCCTTCCCCTTTCACAACGAAACGTAAATCGACCGAGTAGAGATTACTTTGTGAACTTGTGAGGGAGAGATGAGACCTTGAGAGAGGAGTGGGCAGCTGCATAGAGGAGAGGAAAAAGAGAGCCGGAAAAAACGTGAGAGGAAAAAGAAGGAGGAGAACCAAAGTGAATAGTGTCAAACCTTCCTCAAACTTAGTTAAATTCAGAAGGTATGGGCCATGAAACTCTCTTCCTCTCCCCCGTAAGATCAAAAACGAAAATGAAGAAGAAAAACCCTAAGAAAAGAATTGATCTAAGACCTAAGCCACTGTGAAGGAAGCTGAAATTAACCAAGAGAACAAGCAAACAAAAGTGAAATAAAGTCAATTTCAGAACATCTAACAAATCATGGTAGAGGGCGGCGGCTTTAACTAGGGGGAATTAATGTGTTCTCACGTGATGTTGTTGCTTTGGAATTAATGTGTTCTGCTTGTGATGTTGTTCTTTGGAATTAATGTGTTTCTGTGAATGTTGTTCTTGGAATTAATGTGTTCTCTGTTGTGATGATTGTTGCTGGAATTAATGTGTTCTCCGCTATGATGTTTGTTGTTGGAATTAATGTGTTCTCTTGTGATGATTGTGCTTGAAATTGATGCTCCCGATTGTGTGTTGCGCAGCGAAATTACATTTCGCTGCCGCAAGCGAACCTCTTGCAGCGAATTAATATTCGCTGCCGATTTGTGTGTTGCGCAGCGAAATTCTGTTTATTTGACGCAACCTCCTCTGCGGCGATTTGATATTCGCTTGCCCGATTTGTGTGTTCTTGTGAAATTCATTTCGCTAACGCAAGCTAATATCTGCAGCGAATTAATATTCGCTGCCGATTTGTGTGTTGCGCAACGAAATTCTTTCGCGACGCAAGCTGAACCTCTGCAGCGAATTAATATTCGCCCGATTTGTGTGTTGCGCAGTGAAATTTTTTTGCCGCAAGCGAACCTCTGCGGCGAAGTGATATTCGCTGCCCGAGTTGTGCGTTGTGCAGCGAAACGTGGCGCCAACAACGGTGCGATTCTCGGACCGCGTCAGTTTGGCGGTTCTCGGCGAATGGGCGCAACCAGTTCAGCTTGCCGCGATGGGCGGCCAACGCAATGAACCGGTTCTCTTGCCGATTCCTACAATAAGCCTCCTAGGCGGGAATGACTTAAATGCTAATAACAATTTCATGATATGATGGTGTAAAATAGGGAACACTTTAATGTGAACATGTGAACTATTGAAATAAGTGTGATGATGAATGTGATTCAAAAATAAAATAAATACAACTGTGCTGATTTGTGACCATTGATGCCTCAGGTGGTGCAGTCGGGATTGGACCATCATCAAGACAGGAACGACCCACAGGTGGAACAGGTAGGTGACTTGCACCTTTCTTTTTCATACGTTGAATCTTGGAATATTTTAACTTGAGTACTACCATATTGTTAGAACCGATATTAAATTGTCGAACGCTTAATTGTTGATAAAAGAGTGATTAGCTTCGGCTAATGGCATCCGAATGGATGGCCGGGACAAAAGAGTGATTAGCTTCGGCTAATGGCATCCAAACGGATGGCCGGACAAAAGAGTGATTAGCTTCGGCTAATGGCATCCAAACGGATGGCCGGGACAAAGAGTGATTAGCTTCGGCTAATGGCATCCGAATGGATGGCCGGGACAAAAGAGTGATTAGCTTCGGCTAATGGCATCCAAACGGATGGCCGGGACAAAGAGTGATTAGCTTTGGCTAATGGCATCCGAATGGATGGTCGGGACAAAAGAATGATTAGCTTTGGCTAATGGAGTCCGAATGGATGGCCGGGACAAAAGAGTGATTAGCTTGGCTAATGGCATCCAAATGGATGGCGGACAAAGAATGATTAGCTTTGGCTAATGGAGTCCGAATGGATGGTCGGGTTAAAAAGGGATGATTTCTGCCGATTGTGGATCGCGGATGGCGACGCTCATTGCCGATTCGATCGGCATCGCGACGACGACAATTGCCGGTCCGATCGATCGGCGACCTAGTTTCATTGCCGTCTGATCAGTAAATCGGCGACTGACAAATTTCGTATTCGCCGATTTTGGATCGCGCCGATGACGTCTTCATTTGCCGATTCTGAAATCGGACATTTATTTGCCGATTCCTTGATCGGGCGATGTAGTTTCGGCCGCCGATTCTAGGATTGGCGTGACGCAGCGCTATCGCTATGGAATCCGGATGGATAGCCGGACAAATAAACGACTAGTTTCGGCGAATGGCATTTGAAAACTTGTGTATCTATATGTACTACTAATTGTTACATCAAATACATGAAGAAATTATAAATGTTAATGCTTATTTAATTGCTAGGCCGTTAGTTACCATTATTATTATTATTATTAAGTATTTGTTTTCTCTTAAATGTTTTGTACTTCAGCAGGACGTCACACCAACGAGATGTCTAGGATACCCGATACACGGGAACCTACTTTTGCAAAGAATTAAGTAGATGCATTCTAACTCACAATGTACTTTGTAGGGATCAATGTACTTGAATGTATAACTTTTATTAGATCCTTTTTGTTTAAAATTTGTGATGGCTATTAGTAGTATAAGAATGCAAACTCATGTCCATGTATATATATTTTTAATATGAATTTCAAATCATGCAACATTAATATTATGTGTTTGTGTAAGATTCGCTTTTGAATGAACGGTTGATTGTATGGGTTGTATTTTGATGATGTAAGGATTCAAGTTCTTTGATTACCGGCACCAGGTGTATTAAATATATATATAAAAAAATTTTTTTTTTTACTATTGTTGGGCTTAGAAAGCCGGGTCGTTACAGTTGGTATCAGAGCCCTTGGTATGGATCCTGAGGATCATTAATAAATGTGTTGTTGCGATGAATTTCGGGATGGTACGCACCCGACAAGGGACACAAATGAGCCGCCCTCCTTAGAAAGGAGGGGCATGAACCGAGGTGCCCAAGGTTGGCAAGACGAAGATCCCTTAGATGATACGACATCTCATGCTCCGATAATACCGCCCGAAACCTTGCAGGGGGAAGATACGATGGCAGGAGAAGGCCCGAGGCCTCATCGAACGAGGAACACCCCGAAGTCGCAACGGAACGACGAGAAAGACCGGAAGCACGGCCATCTCTTTGTTCCAACCGGTATGCCCCCACAATATGTAGATGCGGGACTCCTTGTACAAATAGTTAAAGCGTGATGGAAGGCATGGCTAATTCAAGCAGACAAACAACCCCTACCACGCGAGAATCCACCAGCGGCCCCTACGACCGGCATGACCATGGATAATGTGGTACCACCGGTGCGACTAGTCAAGAGTATGAGGGAAATGGGTCGTGAACCGTATATGGGGGAACAAGATGCGAGATAGCTGGAAGATGGATCGGGGAAGGTAGAAAAGACAATGATTCAAATAAGCATACCCGAGGGTTTGAGGGTAAATTATGCATCCCAGTTACTATCCGATAGGGCCATGACATGGTGGGAAACGGGTTCAGGTGAGGCGTGCGGCGAGACCCTAACTTGGAGTGATTTCAAGACGAGTTTGAGAATCGGTTTATTCCAAGTATCATCGCAAGGTGAAAGAACAAGAGTTCTTGGCATTAAGACGGGGTGATATGTCGGTATTGGAGTACGAAAGGAGATTCCATGACCTCTCATTGTTCGCCCCACATTATGTGCCGACAGAGGAACATATGATTGAAAAGTTGAGAGATGGTTTACGACGGGATTTGAGACAAGGATTGATCGCCTTGCGATTTAAATCGGTGAGGGAGTTGATTGAGGCTGCACAAGCTCTGGAGGCATGTATTGGAGAAAGCCAAGGGGGGTATCAGTGTATAAGCAAAAAGAGAGATGGGGACTATTTCAGCGGCAGACCACCGCACCCGAAGAAAGGAAAAAGTGGAGTGTTTGAGCAGCACGGAAAGAAGGGGAGTTTGATATTACCGCCTCACCAACAGTCAAGTGGGAGAATGATGGCGGGACAGTCTCACTCGAGGGCAAACTCTTCAAGCTGGGACCGGTGACCGCGGGGGAGTTGACTATCCTTTTTGTGTAAAATGTGGACAAAAACACCACTGGGACTTGCTCGGTTTCCCCAGGCGATGCTTTGTGTGCGAGAGGAGAGGGTCATAGGTGGAGGAACTGCCGGTATCTTAGCCAAGGGTGTCATTACTTGTGGTGGGAAAGGTCATTACAAGAGGGGCGCCCCAAAAGAAACACCGGACAAGTACGAGCTATAGACAACCCGATCGAGCCACCGGCGATCGATCACCGTTAATAGGCCGGTGAGATCTTCTCAATCGGGGGCAAACTCCAGGTCGAGGGAAGCCGAGGGCACAAAATGATCGGACCCTAGGGAGGGTCTTCCACCGACATAGGAGGAGGCCGGGCCGCATCGGATGTGGTGGCGGGTACACTACTTGTTGAATGATTTTAATATGCATGTATTGTTTGATCCGGTGCCACCCACTCATTCATTGCTAAGAGAAGTGTCACTAAATTGAGAAAGGAAGTAGAAATAGTAGAGAAGGGGTTTGTAATTGGAACTCCAATGGGAAACAAGGTTGAAACAAATATTGTATATGTGGATGTGGGGGGTTAGTTTATCCGGGTATGAAACGTAGTAGACTTGATTCCCTTAGAGCTGCATGATTTTGACATAATACTAGGCATGGATTGGTTGAGTAAATACAAGGCACTAATAGATTGTTATGCTAAAGCTGTTACTTTCCAAACACCTAAGGGCGAGAAAATGACTTTTGAAGGAGAGAGATTTCCCAAACCGAATGCTCTAATATCGGTGGTAACGGCCCAAAAACTGTTAAGAAAGGGATGTATGGGATACCTCGCATACATCTTAAACTCGATGATGAAGGTCCACGATTGAAGGATATTCTGTGGTGAAGGATTTCCCAGATGTGTTTCCGGAAGAACTACCAGGACTACCCCCGGAGCGAGAGGTAGAGGTGTCTATAGACACTTTCCCCGGAGTCCCACCCATAGCCCAACAACCGTATCGGATGGCTCCAGCAGAACCGAGCGAGTTAAAGACTCAATTACGGGAATTATTAGACAAGGGGTTCATACGGCCTGATAATTCTCCTTGGGGAGCACCGGTCCTATTTGTAAGAAAGAAAGATGGAACCCATAGGCTTTGTATTGACTATCGACAGGTTGAACAAAATAATAATGAAAAACAAGTATCCGTTACCTCGGATAGATGATTTGTTCGACCAATTAAAGGGAGCGAGGGCATTCTCGAAGATAGATCCGAGATCGGGGTACTATCGAGATGAAGATTAAAGAAGCGGATGTAGCAAAGACCGCATTTAGAACTCGTTACGGACACTATGAATTTTTGGTGTTACCATTCGGGTTGACGAACGCCCCACCCTCTTCATGGATTTGATGAATCGGGTTTTCCAACCATATCTGGATAAGTTTGTGGTGGTATTCATTGATGATATACTAGTGTACTCGAATTCTTTCAAGGAACACGAAGAACACTTGAGACAAACCTTACAAACCTTGAGAGATCACCGAGTTATATGCAAAATTGAGTAAATGTGAATTTTGGGTGAAAAGGGTGACGTTTTTGGGACATGTCATTTCAGTCGAAGGTGTTTTTGTCGACCCTCAAAAAGTCGAAGCGGTCTTGAAATGGGAAAGACCGACTTCGGTCATCGAAATACGTAGTTTCCTGGGACTTGCGGGATACTATCGGAGATTTATCGAAGGTTTTTCCCGATTGCAACCCCTTTGACCCGGCTAACTAGGAAGGATAAGAAGTGGGTGTGGTCGGAAGAATGTGAGGCTAGCTTCCAAGAATTGAAGAGGAGACTCACCATTGCTCCCGATCTTAACTCTCCCCTCGGGGACCGAGGGTTTTGTGGTATATAGTGATGCCTCGAGGAAGGGATTGGGGTGTGTTCGATGCAACATGGGAAGGTGATCGCCTATGCATCAAGGCAACTAAAGACTCATGAGGTGAACTACCCGGTGCACGACACGGAGTTGGCGGTTTGTAGTATTTGCCTTGGGAAGATATGGAGACACTATTTGTATGGGTCTCGAACCCAAATTTTTACTGATCATAAGAGCCTCAAGTATCGATGTCGCAAAAGGAGTTGAACATGCGGCAAAGAAGGTGGATAGAGCTCATTAAGGATTATGATTGCACCATAGAATACCACCCGGGAAAGCAAATGTGGTGGCGGATGCCCTCGATCGCAAAAATAAAGCCTCCTTGGGAAGCTTAACAGTGGGAAAGGAGCGGCAATTGGCAGAATTAAAAGAGTTGGGTGTAGATTTGGGAATTGATGCAAGAGGTGGGTTAGTAGCCCAATTATTGGTGCGACCAACGTATCGAGAACGAGATACTACATGCCCAATTCCATGACAAGGTGGGATCCAAGATTAGGAAGAATGTGGAGGCCGGGGTAGAAATGAAATTCCGAGTAGCGGAGGATGGATCCTTGATGATGGGACAACGGTTGTACGTGCCGATGACGAAACGGGTCAAACGTATGGTTACGCAAGAAGCACATGAGTCCAAATTCTCCATACATCCTAGCAGCACTAAGATGTACCGAGACCTGAAACACCTCTATTGGTGGCCTCATATGAAAAGGGAAATAGCTGAGTATGTGTCAAAGTGTGGGATATGTCAACAAGTCAAGGTTGAACACCAAAGGCACAACGGGACCATTACATCCATTACAAATTCCGAATGGAAGTGGGAGATGATCACCATGGATTTCGTGTCGGGATTTCCCAAGGGGAGAAAAGGAAATGATGCGATATGGCTCATTGTGGATCGGTTGATGAAATCCGCACTATTCTTGCCTCGTAAAGATGGCCGACTCGGTGGACAAGCTTGCCAAGATCTACATAAATGAGGTGGTACGACTTCATGGGATTCCGGTGTCCATTGTATCGGATCGAGATCCTAGGTTCACCTCTCGACTTTGGCCAAGCATACAACATGCCTTGGGGACAAGATTGGACATGAGCACTGCGTTTCACCCTCAAACGGATGGCCAATCGGAAAGAGTCATTCAAGTCTTGGAAGACCTATTACGGGCATGTGTGCTAGCATTTGGAGGAAACTGGGAGGAACACATGGCATTGGTGGAGTTCACTTATAACAATAGTCACCAAGCCACAATAGGGATGGCCCCATATGAAGCCTTGTATGGTAGGAGGTGTAGAACTCCTTTATGTTGGGAAGAAATTGGGGACCGGAAGTTATATGGCGCGAGAGTTAGTTCAAGTCACCACGGAGAAAGTGAGAATTATCGGGGATCGCATCAAAGCCGCACGGGATAGACATAAGAAGTATGCCGATGTGAGGAGAAGACCTCTCGAGTTCGGTACGGGGGACCGGTGTTCTCGAAGGTAGCCCCATGGAAGAACTTATTACGATTTGGATTGAAAGGGAAGTTAACTCCCAGATTCATTGGACCCTTCAAAATCTTACAACGAGTTGGACCAGTAGCCTACAAGGTGGAATTGCCCCCACGGTTAGCCGGGGTCCATGATGTGTTCCATGTCTCCTTGTTAAGGAAGGCTAACGTAGACCCCGCCCGAGTTCTACCCCGGAGTCCCAGTAGAGGTCAAGGAAGACTTAACATTGGAATTGAGGCCCATACGGATACTAGATCAAGAAGTGAAGGAGTTGCGGAGCAAAAAGATCCCCATCGTTAGAATCTTATGGCGAAATGCTCAAGTAGAAGAGGAAACTTGGGAGAGGGAGGCTGAGATGAGAAAAAAGTACCCCAATTTATTTGATCTACCGGGTATGGAGTGTGAAAACTTCTTAAATTTCGAGGACGAAATTCATATTTAGGAGGGGAGAATGTAAACACCCAAAGGAATATATATATATATATATATATATATATATATATATATATATATATATATATATATATTTAGAGAGAGAGGGATGATGATGAATGCGGTTTTTCGATGATCGTCAAATCGACGGCAGCGACGTTCGCTTCCGGGCTCGATTCAGAATCGGCGACCGACGTGATTCAGCTGCCGATCCCGAATCGGCAGCGCGACACGATTTCGTTGCCGATCTGAGAAATCAGCGGCGACCTAGTTTCCGGCCGATCTGTCAATCGCGGCACGATTCAGCTGCCGTCTGTCAGCGGCCCATCGATTTTTTATGCCCGGACTTAGGGATCGGCACGACGTAGCCTTCACTACCGATACAGAAATCGGTAGCGACACGATTCATTGCCCATTTCTTGATCGGCGGCCGTTTTTTATTGCCGATCGTAAATCGGCAATCGATGCGATTTTATTTGCCGATTTCTCAAATGAACGATGACGGAGGCTGGGAGGGAGGGGTAAAACTGGTTTTAGATAAACCAAACAAGGATAAGGACACACCTAAACCAACCCCCAAACAACCCATTTCATTGGATGGGTAGTATAAATACAAAGAGGGGAGAGAGAATGACCCATCTTCTTCCAAATCCAGCAATTTGCATGCCGTTCTTCCCTTCCCCTTTCACAACAAATGTAAATCAGACCAGTAGAGATTACTTTGTGAACTTGTGAGGGAGAGATGAGACCTTGAGAGAGGAGTGGGCAGCTGCATAGAGGAGAGGAAAAAGAGAGCCGGAAAAAACGTGAGAGGAAAAAGAAGGAGGAGAACCAGCAGCTGAATAGTGTCAAACCTTCCTCAAACTTAGTTAAATTCAGAAGGTATGGGCCATGAAACTCTCTTCCTCTCCCCCGTAAGATCAAAAACGAAAATGAAGAAGAAAAACCCTAAGAAAAGAATTGATCTAAGACCTAAGCCAGTTGTGAAGGAAGCTGAAATTAACCAAGAGAACAAGCAAACAAAAGTGAAATAAAGTCAATTTCGGAACATCTAACAAATCATGGTAGAGGGCCTAGGCTTTAACTAGGGGGAATTAATGTGTTCTGCGTGATGTTGTTGCTTTGGAATTAATGTGTTCTGTTTGTGATGATTGTTGCTTGGAATTAATGTGATGTTGTTGTCTTGGAATTAATATGTTACGCTATGATGTTTGTTCTTTGGAATTAATGTGTTCTACTGTGATGATTGTCTTGAAATTGATGCTCCCGATTAATGTGATGTTGTTCTTTGGAATTAATGTGTTGTTGGATGTTTGTTGGAATTAATGTGTTCTCTTGTGATGATGTTTGTTGATGCTCCGGAATTAATGTGTTCTCTCTTTGCGATGATTGTCTTGAAATTGATTTGCCGATTTGTGTGTTGCTTGCATTTATTCACGCAAGAATCTGAACTGCCTGTTAATGATATTCGCCGATTTGTGTGTTGCGCAATGAAATTCTGTTTTCGCCCGTGAACCCTTGGTGTGAATTAATATTCGCCGATTTGTGTGTTGTCGCGAAATTCTGTTTTCGGCAGCGTGAACCTCTGCAAGTGATTTGATATTCGTTGTCGATTTGTGTGTTGCGCGGCGAATTCTTACTTACGAATTAAGCTAACCTCCGTGTGCGCGATTTGTGTGTTGGCTTGAGCTGAAATTGCCGCGATTTGATATTTTGCCAATTTGTGTGTGCGCGGCGAATTACTCTGCCCCGGCCGATTTGATATTCTTGCGATTTGTTGTTCGTTAAATCTGGCGCCAGGCGCCAACGGCGGATATTCATTTGCGCTGAACGCGTTCTGTGGCGAATCCGCTTCTCGAATTGGGCGGCAACGACCAACTCGGTTCTCGCTGCCCGAATGGAGTCTCTGCGCCGGTTCTGCTGCCGATTCCTACAATAAGCCTCCTAGGCGGGAATGACTTAAATGCTAATAACAATTTCATGATATGATGGTGTAAAATAGGGAACACTTTAATGTGAACATGTGAACTATTGAAATAAGTGTGATGATGAATGTGATTCAAAAATAAAATAAATACAACTGTGCTGATTTGTGACCATTGATGCCTCAGGTGGTGCAGTCGGGATTGGACCATCATCAAGACAGGACGACCCACGGGTGGAACAGGTAGGTGACTTGCACCTTTCTTTTTCATACGTTGAATCTTGGAATATTTTAACTTTAGTACTACCATATTGTTAGAACCGATATTAAATTGTCGAACGCTTAATTGTTGATAAAAGAGTGATTAGCTTCGGCTAATGGCATCCGAATGGATGGCCGGGACAAAAGAGTGATTAGCTTCGGCTAATGGCATCCAAACGGATGGCCGGGACAAAAGAGTGATTAGCTTGGCTAATGGCATCCAAACGGATGGCCGGGACAAAGAGTGATTAGCTTCGGCTAATGGCATCCAAATGGATGGCCGGGACAAAAGAGTGATTAGCTTCGGCTAATGGCATCCGAACGGATGGCCGGGACAAAAGAATGATTAGCTTCGGCTAATGGCATCCGAATGGATGGCCGGGACAAAAGAATGATTAACTTTGGCTAATGGAGTCCGAATGGATGGCGACAAAAGAGTGATTAGCTTGGCTAATGGCATCCAAATGGATGGCCGGGACAAAGAATGATTAGCTTTGGCTAATGGAGTCCGAATGGATGGTCGGGTTAAAAAGGGATGATTTCGCTGTCGATTGTGGATCGCGGCAATGACGCATGCTCGCCGTCATTCCTGGATCAGCGGCGACACGATTCGGCGCCGATCGAGAAATCGGCGCGACCTAGTTCCGCTGCCGATCTGAAAATCGGCGGCGACGCATTCGCTTCCGATTTTGGATCGGCGATGCGATCTTCGGCCGATCTAGAAATCAGACGACGACCCGGTTCGCCCGATTCCTTGATCGCGGCGATGTAGTTTCGGTTGCCGATTCTAGGATTGGCGGCGACGCGCTATCGCTATGGAATCCGGATGGATAGCGGGACAAATAAACGACTAGTTTCGGCGAATGGCATTTGAAAACTTGTGTATCTATATGTACTACTAATTGTTACATCAAATACATGAAGAAATTATAAATGTTAATGCTTATTTAATTGCTAGGCCGTTAGTTACCATTATTATTATTATTATTAAGTATTTGTTTTCTCTTAAATGTTTTGTACTTTGCTTTGGGACGTCACACCAACGAGATGTCTAGGATACCCGATACACGGGAACCTACTTTTGCAAAGAATTAAGTAGATGCATTCTAACTCACAATGTACTTTGTAGGGATCAATGTCTTGAATGTATAACTTTTATTAGATCCTTTTTGTTTAAAATTTGTGATGGCTATTAGTAGTATAAGAATGCAAACTCATGTCCATGTATATATATTTTTAATATGAATTTCAAATCATGCAACATTAATATTATGTGTTTGTGTAAGATTCGCTTTTGAATGAACGGTTGATTGTATGGGTTGTATTTTGATGATGTAAGGATTCAAGTTCTTTGATTACCGGCACCAGGTGTATTAAATATATATATAAATTTTTTTTTTTTTTACTATTGTTGGGCTTAGAAAGCCGGGTCGTTACAAGTAAGGTGGGCTGGACTCGTTTCGGCCCAGCCCATCCAAAAAAAAGAGATAAGCCTGTTGGGCTGCTAGTCAGCCAAACCTGGCTTGGTTCGGCCTAGCCCAATATAATATAATATAATTATAAAAAAATGAAAAAAAGAGATAAGCCTGTTGGGTCACCAATCGGCCCAACCAAATATAATAATAATAATAATATAAAATATTAAAAAAACAAAAAAACTTCAATTTTTTTCAAAGTCCTTTAAATAAAACTTGTGATTTTCTCGTATGTTTTTCTACCAATTTTGCATAATATCGGGCTGTATATTTACATTGTAAGATACGAATTCAATATTAAAATACTCGGTTTTCTCCAAACCATTTCTAAATTTTTTTTGAAAATCCAAAAAAAATCTCAAAACTTGTAAATTAATTTTCCATTTCAAAAAACAAAAACAAAAAGCAAAAATGTTTTCTTTTCATCCATACGGCCACATCTTAAAAGTTTTCCAAGCAAATTTTTATAAAAAAACAAAAAAATTGCATCTTTTTCATGTTTTAAAAATGCAAAAAAAAATAAAAATTATATCGTAACCAGTTTATTGTTATCCATTATGATTTGACCAAAATATCAAACCCTTTACCGATCATTTTGTTCATTTTATATTAGGGTTTAGATGTGGACTTTAATATTTGAGGGTGTAAAACTTTATAGTAGAGCTCATGTATTAAAGATACAAAGAAATAAATGCGATGCTAAAATTTATGTCTTAGAACAATTAAGATTCAACCCAATAAGGTAGAGACTTCTTCACAAAGAAAGATCTGCCTTAGACCTTAGAAAAAGATCAACAAATAGAAATTTGACCTAAAAAATTAAACAATAATACAACTTATCTTGGGTAGGGTGCGCCGGGGATGATGCGTCTTCCCCTTGCACAACCATTCCCTTATATATACCCTCGCAAACCATAGGTTTCTTAGTAACTTTAATACTAGGTGGCGACTCGTGAACCTTAATCATAATTTTATGATTAAACCTAAAACCCTTCCCTTATAATACCACCTCTCAAGAGACACTTTCAGCGTCGCCATTTGACGTCGCTCCGTAACATGTGTCATCAACAAAAAACAATAGAAGTTACTTATTGACAAGACAACATCTTCTCATCTTGAGGTCTCTTGGATTTTATAGGCTATAATGGATTGTGATCATGAGCCATTGGGCTTGGCAAGAACAACGAGATGTGGCTATTAAAGAAACATTATTTTATTCTCATTTTAGAGTCTCTTAAACTTCTAGGTCAAAATGGATTATAGTCATGAGCCATGGGAGCTTCTAAGGTTATTTGAAAACAAGTTTTCTAATGGACTCAAGAGATCTTTTGATGGTTAAGTCAATTTTAATGAAATAGAGGAAAACCTTTATGGAGTACGGAGTGTGTGCTAAAAGACATTGAAAGAGTGGAGATCATGAGGAAGCTTAAAGAAAAAAAAAATTCTAGCCTTCTCTATTTTAAGTTTTTACCCTTTTATATTGACCATGTCCCGCTATGATATGTGGTTTCAAGTCTCCTCCAAAGTAAAGGAGAGGGTGTCTCGATATCATTTAAACAAGAAAGGAATCTCTTAAAAGGTTAGACCATCTTGTAGGATTATTATCATAGTTTTTAGAAATTCTCTATTTTGTTAATTATGATTATCCCTTAATATGATGACTTATGAAAAGATTAAGGAATTTTCGATGCCTCCCTTGATTTCCATCATATACTAAAAAAAGAAACACTAGGTGTGACCTATGTACTAGAAGAGGTCTTATTTCAACATGATGAACCATCAAAGACTTGAAAATATAAATCTAGAACCTATTGTGCGAATTGAAGTGTAAGATGTGAATCCTAAACCCAAATAAGACTTCTTCTAAGGGAGCTTTCCAATTACCACATGTGTTTTTACCTCGAAGTTTGGGTTTTTATCACCTTCTTCCAAGATGATTCACAGGCTTGCCCCTTATAGTTGGCCTCCCTCAAAACTTATTGTCTTGGTCTTATTGGTCGATTTAGTAAAAACACAAATTTGCTTATTTTAGGGCCCAATCTCTTTGTTGGTGCCCCATCTTAACCTTTATGAATGGAGTGATATGAAGATTTGATCATTAAATGTTGATTTTGCTCCTAACAGTAGTATCTTATCACTCTTGTCCAAGTAATGTTTATCCCAAGTGCCTAACCATTTTTTAGCCTTTGAATGTTTATCCTTTTTTATTTAAATTTAAATTCAATAAAAGTATTTTTTGTTTTTATCTTTAATTTTATTTGATTGTTTTCTTGCAATTGTCTATTTTTAGTGTTGTATAATTAAATGAAAGATAGATTTTTTAAAAAATTATTAATTCCAAGCAAGTCTATGACTCGGGTTGTAACAACCCGTAAATTCTAATGTAAAAAAAAAAGCTTTGATGACCTAGCACGCGTGATTCTAGGGGTAGATCGTATGAATCTTTAGGAGAAAGGATCACTGAGCCAATACATTCTTGAATTTCAAACTCATCCATGATATTTCACCACACTTTTTTTATATATATAGTTTTTACTGAAATAAGACACCAAGCCTCATTTAATGAGGCACCTATCTTTATATAAGGTTTTTAGGTGTTCTTCTTTTTTTTATTCTACTTCCATAATAATTTTTCTTTCCACCTTTAAGGTACAATTACTATATAAAAAAAAGGATATAAGCCATTTGTTTCACATGTTTTTGATCAAGGAATACTCCAATTTATGGATTTAACTTCTTTTGTTTTACCTTTTATATTAGGGTTTGATTAAGTCATTATAGATAGCTAGGTTAGATAGTTTAAAGGGTTTGGTGTGAGTAAGAGAGCGACATGGGGTTCCTACTTAGAATCCTATGATATAGTGAAAAAGTTGGGTGAGGTGGCAATGAAGGCTAATGACTTAGTTACTAATAGTAGGAGTCTTGTTTGGGCTCCATTGTGGTAGTTTAGGGGATAATCCAATGATTTAAATCTAAGAAAGGTTACCTATCTAAGTTAGCCAAGGTATCTTATAGGCTCAACAGTGGGTATTTAGCTCATATCTATATGGGGATTGAGAGGATACACAGGAAAACCTAAGGTGCCCGTTACGAGGGATAAAAGAGATAATTGTTCCTATATATATGTTAAAATTTGGGTATTTGTTCTCTCTTGAAAGCTTTATTAAGAGTGTCAATTGGCTTTTAACTATAAGAAACCGAGCAAATCTCAATATACTTCCATACAATAAAGAGATAACATGTTTTATTTATTTATGTTTATGTTTTATCTTCATTAAGCTCATGCATTTTCATTGTGATATTTACTTTTATATATGACATGCATGTATGTGTAACATGAGAAAGAACATATAAGATGCTTGATTATATTTTATTACTATCATTTACTATAATTCTTGAACAAAATGTTAAGAAAAAAAACTAAATCCTATAAAGTAATCATTTTAGATCCGTTAACAAAACACTGTTTGTTGAAAAGAATGCTTTGTATTTTTTAAGTCCTTTAAGCCTATTTTTATTTTAGTCACCAAACTTTTTTTCATTTCATTTTTATCCTTGCACACTATGTTATTTCGGAATTGATCCTAAAATTAGCTTTTTATAAGGTTTTTGAGGTGAAAAAACATCATAAGTGCCTAACAATTTTTTAGCCGTTGAATGTGTATCCTTTTTTATTTAAATTTAAATTCAATAAAAGTATTTTTTATTTTTATCTTTAATTTTATTTGATCGTTTTCTTGCAAATGTCTATTTTTAATGTTGTATAATTAAATGAAAGATATATTTTTTAAAAAATAATTAATTCCAAGCAAGTCCATGACTCGGGTTATAACAACCCGTAAATTCTAATGTACAAAAAAAAGAAGCTTTGAGCCTTGAACTCAGGAAAACAAGGTCATGCTTTTATGCATATACATTCTGTAATAGTCTCACAATTCATGAAACTTACTAGTTTCATAATTTTTATACTTACTATATCAATAATGCTTCTGCTGAAATTTCAACAAAGTCTTCCCTAAATATAGAAATTCTCAAGTTATCAACACTTACATACATATCAACATCAAAAACTCATATTCTCCAATCATTCCATAGTTTATCAATTCATAGAGTTTATCAATTCACAACACAAGTCAATAGTAGACCTCTTATACTCCATCAAATTATCCATTATAATTCATACATAAAGCACATCATTAACTTTGCAGTAAACAACATTAACAATTATGTATATAAAAGCCATTATAATATATTTATATTTATAGTTAATTTAATATACTTAAGTTGAATGCTAAATTACAACATAGTAAATAAAAGCAAGAGATAAGTCACTTGCATCTTTAATACTCATTTTGTTTACATCATAAAAGGGTCGACTTCCTGTTATATAATAAAAGAAATCTAATAGGTCTCTAATTACATTATCGTTTCTTATCTAAAAAAAAACTATAAGAAATCTAATGTTCTGCTCAAATTTGAGAAGCACCTGAAATCAAATACACACACGCATGATATAAGTATGCAATGTCATAAATCACTTGATATCAAATACACATTTATCTACTTCATCATTCTAAGATCAACACTTACATACAATTATATAATCCTTTTCTTATACATCAACTAGTTTCCTCTACCTTAATACCCCTTAACAAGAAATGTTGGGTAATTTACCCTATTATACTTTATATAAGATACCAAACAATACTTTATAGCATTGTCTTAATCACTCTAACAATATATATCAAACATCCCCTCCTCCATAATTTATACCAGGTCATTAATCCTTTCTTTAGTACAAGTTCTTTACTTGATCCTTTATTTCCTTATCTTAACACTAACATCAAGAGATCATACATACATATCAATTCAACATACATGTTGTATGTTCTTATATCCAAGACAATTTAAAGGTGTAACTTCATTCCTGAAATCACACCTTATACTTATGGTCATTCTAAGGCATACTTTTTGGATCCCTTTTTAAAAGATCATTACCCATACTATTCTTTTATGACATTATCTTCCATCATCATATTAAATGGAAGTAAGTCTCTCCTCTAGATATGCATTATATAGTTCCTTAAAGAATAGATACCATCTTATGTGTGATCTTATAATTACCAACAATTTTAATCAGAATCCTAAGTAGTTAGCTATACCCACTAACCATGGAATATCTATCAGATGATTTACATGCCTTTTTTTAATCTTAGATCCATGTCTTATTTGTCAATATAATAACCTAAAACTAGTTCAATGTTCCTTAAACTATTGTACTTTTATTGCCCAATAACCCCTAAAATGGTCATTAGTTCTTTCACTAATCAATCAAACAAACCTTTTGACACACCTTCAATATGGTTCCAAAGACAATCCTAAACTTTATACATTGCATTATAGAAATAGCCTTTGAATCATGCCCATATGCTACATCATAGCCAGTCTTGAAATTTGTTTAATGCTTAATCAAATAACTTTTATTTTGGACTCAAATATATTGTTGAAATAAACTTAAATCACACCTAACCCTAATACCAAATTAGCCAATATTCTAATACAATTAGATTATTAACTATCATTGGTTCAACCTCTAATGAGCTACCAAAATCATTTTTTAACCCCGGCTATATATATTTATAATTCCTTTATTCAAGTAACCTTTAGTACTTTGAGGTTGTATTTACTAACTTGGTCTCTATTTCTACTATTTAACTCTTTTTGGAGATCTCTTTCCTATGGACTTTCATGTTCATCTGTTGTACTAATCCCCTAATATACAATTCTTCACTAACTCTAATTTCTTGTTTTGGCCTTTTTTAGAACTAGATATGTATTTTCTTAAAACATCCAAGTTCTTCCCTTCATTGTTTTCCCTTGTCAACCTTTTCTTTTAACTTCTATTATCGTGAGCAATACCATAAATCTAATGCCTATCACATTGTTATCATCTACCAATAAACTCATAAACAATTGATCAATCTTGTACAAATTCTTAATATCTCGAAAACATATCCCTTTCTTTGTCAATTGACACTTTGATCATCCGACCTTTCATAAGGAAGTCAATTTAATGAAACCTCTAGCCCTATTTATGGAAACTAGTTAAACTTTAATCCCAGCAAGTCAATTTTATTGACACATTAACTCATTCCAGGGCATCTAGTCAATTAATCATTCAGACATTCAGTCACATTGACACCATTAGTTTTCCTCAAATAAACTAATCAATCCAATTATCTTGGTTATTAGATTCATTGATGCCACTAACTCGTTTAAGACAACTAATTTATCAAATATCTCAGTCATCAGTCTCACTGACACCACTAGCTCTTTTTAGACAGCTAGTCTATTAAATATCCTAGTCATTAGTCTAACTGATGTCACTAACTTTTTTTGAATAGCTTGTCTATCAAATATTCCAGTCATCAGTTTAATTGATGCCACTAGCTCCTTTGGGATATCTGGTCTATTAAATCCTTTTTGACATTTACATGCATGCATGCATGTGTGTGTGTGTGTGTGTGTTCTGTGTATTTAAAAAAATTATAGTTATATCTACTTGAGATATTATAAAAGTTGAGAAGGTATAAGGTACCTACCTAGAGCCTGTGCTTGTGTTGTTGCTTTATATTACTTGATTTAACAACTTTTCATGTACCAACAAGGATATCATTATCATAAACATGTCAACAATCATAGACTTCATTTCAATTTTCAAAATAAATTCATATTTTCAAGGTATTAACAAGAAAATCTTAAAATTTCTTATACATTCATACTTTTCTGGCCACATTTATTCTTAAAAGTTCACATATTTAAATCCTCAATTAACAACAATTCCAAAAGGATTTAATAAACAAATTGGGTCCTCCTACCCATTTAGAGAATTTCAGCTAAAAGTCATTCCTCAGACAACTATATGGTGTCCTGTGTTTTCCACTTTGATAAGCCATTTGAATTACATCCATACACATTTCAACATATATTTTCACACTAAAAAAATATGATTCAACAAGCCCACCCTTTTTCTTTCCAATGTGGCCAAAACTTTAAGGATGGTTTCCTTGAATTTCCATTCTAGCTTCTTAGTAGTTTAGCCATGCAAACACATCCCAAACTCCCTATTTAACACAAATATCATATCAAATCAAGACAAAAAAAATTATATTTCCTTATATTATTAATTTTGGCCAAACCTTATTTGAAAATGAGCATAAGTTCCCTTTAAATTTTTCATAAAATTAGCTCTTGGCCATTAATTAAACTTACTAAATAACACAATTAAACACAAATATCTCAACAATTTAAAGCATAACTCAATTTTCTCTCATCTTATATTTTGGCCAAATATACCCTTCAAAGAAAGCGGAGTTTCTTTTAAAATTTCTTCTTAATTTCACATTACTTATTCATTTTTACACTTTACCTAACATAAATCAATCTAATTATCACAACAATTAAATCAATAATCTTTATTTTCCTTGCATTATTAGTCTAGGCCAAAACTTCACATCAAGTGAAACATAGGTTTTTCTTTAAATTTTCATACAATTATCTTTATACCTAACCATTAAACATATCGTATGTCGCATGTGTGCAACGTCATGACAATCATCCTCTTGGAGCGGGATCTTTATGGTGATGGGCAGAAAGAACAATGAATTCTTGATCTTTATCAGAAAAATAGGGATGAAGTCGCGACTTACTATTTTGGTCACTAAAAATACTAACTGGACTTAGAGTCTGAATAAAAGGATTGATTATGTATATGAAGAACGTATCACCCTTAGTACACCTTACCTAAGGTAAGTTCTATTGTTTGTTTTTCTGATATAAACTAAGATATTGTTATGTTTTCTAAACGTTGGTCTATCTAAGGTATAAGAAAAGTTGTCTTCAGTAAGAATGTCATTATCTTATCAGGTTAAAACCTGACTGTTCTAATGTCAAAAAATATTTTTTTTTACATTTTTCTTTTAATATCGAGAATACATCTTATGTATAAGTTCATAATCCTTGATATTTGAACAAACAAAATATTTGTTTTGGTTTTTGTTTTTAAAATATATGTAAACCTCGAATGAAAAACTCAACAAGCCAGTGAAGTAAATATTCTGACGAGTGTGTAAATTAAATATTTACACTAAAGGAATTATAATGAATTGGGAAATTTAGAATAAAAAATTTAAATATTATTTTTAAAAAATGAAAATACAAAAAATGATCGAAAAATAAAAAAAATACAAAAATACGAAAAAAATTTGGATGGAAATGAGTTATGAGGAGAAAATAAATACCAGAATACAATTTGGTGAAGTTAAACTTAGCTTAGTTTTGGTGTAAATGGATAATCGAATTTGGGAAAAATCACTTGGAAAACACGAAGGCAAAAATTTGGTTATGAGCAGGTTTGATTCTCGTCGAGTTTCAATCTAATCATTTCTGCCTTGCTTTCACTATTTGTTTCCTTAAAGCATGCTCGAAACACCATGTGTTCTTATTATGCATCGAAAGCGTGGCTCTTTTTCTCTATTTACCTCTCGTCATCACTCATCGAAGTAAACATACATTATAAACTAGTTTAGTTTGATGAATGTCCCGTGATAGTATTGGCATTTTGCTAGAAAACACGTAAAGAAATGGTTAATCCCTGTTTAAAGAGAGCTACATCTAACCTTTGTTATCTTTTGTCGTGAATGGTTGTATTTCAAATCTTAAGCAAGAAAGTGATTTTGATTACTTGTATTACTCTCTTTATTTTACTATAAATGCAGGTTAATTTGCTAAAAATTGGTCATATATTTGAGCAGACTCTACAACGTTGATTTATTCCCCCTATAGTGGCTAATGATCTTGTATGTTCCCAACATTAATACTTTCATTTCCTAGAGGATATAGAAGTCAAGTCCAAATAGAATGCCTCAATAACTCTTAGAGTAGAAAATTGATTGTTGAGCCCGATGTAGCCCCCCGATACATTATTGTATTGTAGGTCGGGTTCTAGGATATTGTTATTGTGGGACTAGACTGTTCAAATTGAAATGAAATTTCAGTTCTCCTCAGAGATCTTGGTTTTAGACCTCCCACAATCACTTTAAAATATCGCAGTCAATGTTCATTATGAGGTCATGTGAACTGTAAAAGTAAAATAAATAAATCTACATCTCAACATGTTTGATCAACTGAGGTTGCTAAGGATAGTTTTAGGTGGTAGATTCAGGACCCAGAACAGCGAAGGTGGAATTGGAAAAAATTGTTACATGCCTTTTGATCCTTAAGTAACAAGCCTTGATATCTAGTAATCCAACAATTTTTTTTAAAATTATTTTTCAAGTCTAGTAGAACTTAGCACAACAAAAAGGAAAAAAAATGCATAATATTTAATTTAAACATTAACGAAAGTCCTTAGCATTTCAAAGTAACAAAGTAGTTTATTTTCACTTTGGTCTTAAAAACATTTTAAGGATATTTTTTTTTAATTTCTAACTTTTTTTAACTTCATTCTTCAATGTTTTGTTGATTAGAAATTAAGTTTCATATTTTTTTTATTTGTTTACCATGAGGTTTTCACGGTCTTATAACTTGGGTCACAAATTTGCAGGTTAGCTAAGTTGACTTAAGTTTTTTTTTGTTTCTTTTTTAATTGAATATTTGTTTTCAATTTTATCCTTTAATAGTGAATTGCTTTCTATGGAATTATCTGATAAACCACGAAGATCTCAACGTGTTTCTCGACAATATCAGAAATACTTGGACTAAATTCTAGGCTGCAACATTCAAAGAAGAAGTCCAGTTGGTATTTGTTAGTGGAGTCCTCTACAAAGTTGGTTATTTATGCTTCTATGATCTTATTGTTAGTGGAGTCCTATTTGTCTGCATAGTTGGTTATTTCTGCTTCCATCATTTAATTTCAGTTATGCAAAGTTTAGGAAGATTGGTTAGAAATTATATGTATTTAAACTCTTTCAATGAATAAGAAAAGCATAGAAAATATATTCCAAAATTGTGGTGTCTCACCCAGAGAGATCAACTTATTTTCATAGCTTTGACTGGGACTTATCATTGGTATTAGAGCTCGTCACTGGTTACAATGTCAACCAACAAAGAGAGGATCTAAGCCTTAGAGGTTCGACTCGGCGACATTCAAGATTGAATGCAACGACTTAAGGAAACCGTCAATAGGCTATTTGAAAATTTTCTTTCAACTAACAGCTCCAACAACCCCAACAATGGGCAAGAAGGATTCGTCCGACCTTATCGAGAAGAGAACGACATCAATAGACAAAGTTTTTCTTTAAAAATGGCAAAGTTAGAATTCCCAAAATACTCGGGAGATGATACGACGAAATGGTTCAACCGAATAACTCAATTCTTCGAATTTCAAGGCACGACAAATAACTAGAAGGTCTCTCTAGCATCTTTTCATCTTGAAGGAGAAGCTAATCAATGGAGGCAATGGTTACGTCGCGCTTACCAAGAGGAAGACCGCCTGATGACTTGGGAATTATTTGTGGAGGATGATGCAACCATATTATTCGATAGTTTCACTCACATTTAACTAGTGTTTTGCCTATGTTTTATATATAAAATTCCTTGATATTCTTTGTTTTATGTTTTGAAGGCAATTTTCGATGAAAGATGTAAAAATGAGTAAATTGGAGGTAATTGACAAATTTGACCGTCAGTCGATGCTTTGTGTAGAGCGTGAGTTCTAGAGGTTGAAATGAAGTGATTCAAGTGGTATTAAAAAGCTAACATCCATACTTTTCTGGAAATCTAAGGCAAGAAAATAAAATAAGGAAGAGCATGAAAATCTCAGCTTTCAAAGTCAAATCTCGTATTCTGCCAGTGTTGACCTTCGACCATTCCGACTTGAATATCTTAAGCTTAAAAAGTTCATTTGATGCAAACTTAATTGTTTTGGATTCCTGACTCAAAGACCTATCAACATACCATATTTTAGCTAAAACCGATCTCATATGAGGGAGATGTGATTTTTATAAGATGACAAATAAATTCTGTCACCAAATAGGTTTTGTGAAGAAACGAGTCCAAATTACATCCCGAAACATCCAAACCGACATCGAAGTTTTTATTTTAGAAGTTTAGCTCCTCTAAGTCAAAGCTTGAAGATTTTATGTAAGACTATTTCTTTTTTTTTAGGAAAATAGTTATTGAAGTATTTAAATGTAAACTGACTACTCAAGGGAAGACTATTTGTAAAATAGAGACTAAGGTTTTCTAGGATATAAAAAGAAAGAGGGAGAAGGGAGGATGACGGGTAGCCAAGAGAGAAAAAAGCCCCCTTCCTCTAAGAAACCCAAAATCATGCATTCCTCTTTTTCTTGGTTACAAGGACATAGAAATCTTCGGATATCAAGAATTGTGAGATTTATTTTACCTCTTCTTTTTAGTTTATATGATGAATGAATATGTTTATTCTCCTATGCTTATTTCTTAGGATTGTTTATTTTAATTGCTAGAGCGGACTGTAAGTTGTTATTGTGAACAATCTATTACTATGTTTGCTATCAAAACCGGAGTTATGATATATAAACTTGTGAAGCAACTAAGTTTAATAATTGTAGCGGATTTATGTTATTAATCTTAGGGAGAACATTCGATCAAATCAAACATGGACTGCGGACAATTATGTTTTCTTGATTAATCAACGTATCTAGTTCTTAAGGCTGCCATTGAATTAAATTACCAGTGCGGACACTGTGGTTATTTGATGGTTAAAATTAGTTATACAGTGGATCTGTTAACTAATCAACATAAGAAAAGATAAATATTCAGAGTATAAATTGACGTTTCGTTTCCATGATCAATTTTGATTTTCGTAGGTGGATGTTTACTTGAAACCAAAGTTTGCTCTCTTGATAATTTTCTGATTTTACTTACTTTCGCTTGATAGTTTTTTGTTTTCTTTTGCTTTATCCTAGATAACTTCCAAACCCCCCCTCCAAATTGCATATCATCTAGCATATAAATTTGACTTGAACCTTCCTCGTGGGATCGACCCCTTGCTTACTCTATACTATCTTGTGTGTTGTGTTTTAAGATAGGGTAATTAATTTATGCGACCACGACATCGCAATAGAGGAACTATGAGCTTGTTTTGGACCTATAAAGTGTGAAGACTTTTATGAAGCTCTATCCAAAGTTTGATAGGTCGGATCCCTTTGTGATTACCAAAAGGAGTTTGAGAGGTTGGGTAATAGGGTTCACAGTTGGTCACAAAAGGCACTCGTAAGATCATTCATGGGTGGGTTATGGTCAGAAATTTCTGAAGCGATTCGTATGTTCAAGCCTAAAACCTTCAAGGAAACAACAAGCTTGGCACGTATGAAAAACGAACAAATACAACGATAAAGGAGGATATCACGCCCACCACTTCATACTCGCACCCCATTGGCTCTACCAATAACAACAAAAGCCTTACCTGTCAAGAGGCTATCTTAGGATGAGATGCAAAGGAGACGTGCACATGGACTTTGTTTCAATTATAATGACAAATTCACTTCAGGTCATAGATGCAGAGGGTCACAACTTTTTCTATTGAAAGGTAACATTAATGATGAATATGAAGAAGACAATAACGAGGCCAACACCGACCTTCCTTCTGATCCTGAAATTTCACTGCACGCTTTAATTGGATGGACAACTACAAAATACATATGTGTTACTGCTAAGATTAGGACTTGTCAAGTTGTGGTACTCATCGACAATGGCTCTACATATAATTTCATCAGTGACAAGATGGCATCTTTGCTGCATCTACCCGTGGTGCCCACTCGAACCCTTCAATGTATAAGTTGCAAATGGACAACCATTAAAATGCCAAGGGAGATTTGACAACATCCACATTCTTCTATAGGGTATCCCTTTTTCCATTATTTTTTACTCTTTACTCTTTACCACTAACTGGTTTGGATGTGATATTGGGTGTTCAATGGCTGGAGCAACTAGATCGGTTGTTTGTGATTGGAAGAATATTATAATGGAGTTTTAATGGGCCAACAAACCTCAATTGTTATGGGGAACCAACACTCGAATCATACAACAAGTATCGCAAGAAGCAATGGAGAAGGATATGAGGTCCAACAACTCCATTTTTTTACAATCTGCTTACAACTACCACAGACACCATAACAGAACATCCAGCCAGACATGCAAGCATTACTTGAGGCCTTTGCTGCTATTTTTGAAGAATCACAATAATTACCACCAATATGCGACATTGACCATTATATTCCACTCCAAGAAGGAATGGGGCCAATCAACGTACCCCGCAACAGGTAGATGCAGCCTTTTTCATCTTTTGTTTTGCTTGTTAAAAAAAGACGATACATGGTGTTTTTATATCGACTATAAAGCTCTTAATTCTGTTACCATCAAAGATCGATTTCCCATTCCATTTGTCGATGAGATGCTTGATGAACTTCCCGGGACATCATATTTTACCAAGCTAGATCTAAGAGCAGGTTATCATCAGGTACAAGTAAATCCCTCTAATATTCATAAAACTGTCTTTCATACTCACAATGATCATTACTAATATCTTGTTATGCCATTTGGTCTTTGTAATGCCTCATTCATTTTTCAAGCCATTATGAATTTCATATTTCGTCCTCACCTCTGTAAATTTATTCTAGTATTCTTTGATAATACTTTAATTTATAGCCCCAATTGGAATATACATCTTGAACATGTTAAGAAAGCTTTTGAAATTTTGAGGCATCACACTTTTTTTTAAACCAAAAAAATATGCATTTAGGCAACAAGAATCAGAATACTTAGGGCATATTGTTACTATTCATGGGGTCAAAGTGGACCAACACAAAATAAAGGCCATGCTTGATTAGCCTCGGCCTCCTAATGTTTCTGAATTACGTGGATTCCTATGTCTTATGGGTTATTATCGGAAGTTTGTTGGTAACTATGACATCTACGCCCGCCCGCTCACTAATCTCTTGAAAAAAGGCCAATTTGGGTGGACTGCAAAAGCTGAAAACTCCTTCAAGCTATTCAAGCAAAGCTATGACTACCACTCCCACCCTTGCCAGGCCAATTTTTCAGCAACCATTCACTATCGAATCTAATGCTTTCGGGGAAGGGATTGGAGATGTGCTTACGCAGCAACGAAAGTCCATTGCCTTTATGAGTGGAGCCTTAGGAGTATCCAAATTATCAAGGTCCATATACGCCAAAGAGATGCTTGCAATCATTCATACCACACAAACTTGGTGACCTTATCTTATCGGGTAGAAATTCTACCTCCAAACTGACAAACGGAGTCTCAAATATTTACTCGAGCAGCGTATGGTCACACTAGAGCAGCAAAAATGGGTTATGAAACTGCTTGGATATATATGATTATGAGATACTTTATAAGCCTGGTAGAGAAAATTCAGCAGCTGATGCCCTTTCACGTGTGACAGGCTCCCTAATTCTTAATGCTTTATTTGTTTCGCAGGCTCAAATCTGGGAGGAAATAAAGACAGCAACTGAGGGCAATACTTACATGGATCGCATTGGCAAGTTGGCTGCTACCGAACCTGGCCTCCCAAGTAGCACATTCCCAACCAATTACTGCATGAGTTGACTCTCCTCTTGGTGGCCACTTCGGAGTGCTGCGCACATATAAACGTATTGCCCAATAATTTTATTGGCATCCATGTATCGCATGGTGCATGAATACGTCTCCTCTTGTGATGTTTGTCAACGGGTTAAAGCTTCCACATTATCCCTTGTTGGTCTCCTACAGTCACTGCCCGTTCCTTGTCAAGTATAGGACGACATCACCATGGATTTCATTGAAGGACTGCCTCCATCCCAAGGTAAGAACACAATCCTTGTAGTTGTCGATCGCCTTAGCAAATCCACTCACTTCTTGTCTTTGACTCACCTTTTTATTGCTAAGATAGTAGCCGAGAAATTTGTCGAAGGCGTCATCAAATTACACGGCATGCCCAGCTCTATCATCAGTGACTGTGATCCTATTTTTATAAGCAATTTTTGGTGTGAATTCTTTAAACTGCCAGGCACACAATTGAAGATGAGCTTCGCATACCATCCACAAATGGATGGTCAAACCGAAGTCCTCAATCGCTGTGTAGAGCAATATTTGCGTTGCTTGGTTCACCAGCAACCAAGGAGATGGTACTCTCTTCTTCTCTGGGCAGAATTTTGGTATAATACAGCCTACCATGCTTCGAACGGCATGTCACCTTTTCAAGCTCTGTATGGTCGACCTCCACTTATGATTCCACACTATTAGTTGGGCTTTTCTCCTGTTCATGAGGTCGACCAGAACTTGGCATCACGCAATGACATTCTCAAACAGCTCAAGCTCAAGTTACATTAAGCTTTCAACCGGATGAAACAACTGGCCGATTCACACCGACGTGACATCGAATTCAATGATGGCAACCTTGTTTTCCTTAAACTACACCCTTATCATCAACACACATTGTTCAAACGAGCATCTCAGAAACTAGCTCATAGGTTTTATGGGCCCTTTCCAATTGAAAAACGCATCGACAAGGTAGTATATTAACTCCAGCTTCTTGCAGGTTTTCGCATCCATTCGGTATTCCATGTTTCTTTGTTGAAAAAGAAGATTGGTGATTCCAGTACAAGTTGTCCTACTTTGCCACCTCTCAACGAAGATGGTGCCATCATCATAGAACCTAAAGCAATCATAGATACTCGCTGGATTAAAACAGGGAGGAAATGTTTTGCCGAAAGCTTGGTCAAATGGAAACATCTTCCTAATGAAGAGGCCACTTGCGAGAATGCAGCTGAATTGCAGGAAAAGTTTCTTGAATTGAACCTTAAGGACAAGGTTCCCGTACAGGTGAGGGGTAATGATAAACCACGAAGATCTCAGCATGTTTCTTGGCCATCTCAAAAATACTTGGACCAAGTCCTAGGCTGTAACATTCAGAGAAGAATGTCCAGTTGGCATTTGTTAGTGGAGTCTTCTGCAAAGTTGGTTATTTCTGCTTCCATGATCTTATTGTTAGTGGAGTCCTATTTGTCTGCGAAGTTGGTTATTTTTGCTTCCATCATTTAATTTCAGTTATACACGTTAGTCATAAGTTTAGGGAGAATGGTTACATGTATTTAAACTCTTTCAATGAATAAGAAAAGGACAAAAAATATATTCCAAAATTATGGTGTATCTCACCCAAAGAGATAAACTTATTTTTATAGCTTTCACTAGACCTATCATTATCCTACTCTTCTGATCCGAGTTTGGTAGGTTAATCCTGGTTGACTTGAGTTAATTTTTTATTTTTTTTAATTTAATCTTTCAACATTGGGTTGATTGAGAATTGAACTTTATTTTTTTTATTTGTTTTCTATGCAGTTATCACAGTCTTATGATCCGGGTTGCGAGTTAAGCCGGTTGACTTGTGGTATTTTTTGTTCTTTTTTAGTAGATATTTTTTCAATCTTATACTTCAATATTGAGTTGATTTGGAATTAAACTTTATAATTTGTTTAGGTTTGTATTTTTTAGGTTATCCTAGTCTAATAACTCGGGTCACAGGTTTGGTCGGTTGACTCGAGTGATTTTTTATGTTCCTTTTTAATTTCATCCTTTAACATCAGGTTGATTGAGAATTGAGCTACATAATTAAAAAGCATTTGGTATTGCAGTTGCTGTTGTGGTTGTGGTTTTAAAAAAGTTGTTTTATAAAAAGTACTTTTAGTTGAGGTTGGTTTGGAAAAATATATGTTTGGTTAAAACTGTGGTTGAAATTGAGGTTGGATAAAAAATAGTTTAATATGTTTGGTTAAAAAAATGCTTTTCAAATTGAGGTTATAAAATAATTAAAAATATTTTTAATTTAAATATTGTAGATTTAACTACTATTATTACATCATGAAATAAATATTATTGATATCAAAATTTATTTATTATTCCATTAAACTACATGCAATGTCATCACATATGAAATCTATCCAACAATGACTATATTTTCAATGGTTTCTTAAGCACGCAATAACAAAAACTGAATTTTTTGTTACGTCATCAAGCGATATCCTTCTAATTTTTTGAATAAAACACAATTAAAATAAAAATAAAAACTGAATTTTTTTAACTGGGTTGGACCCGGCAAGAACGTAATTGGAATTGCGATCAAATTCCACAAATGCTACGTCATCATGCGATATCCTTCTAATTTATATAGTGTTATTAAATAATATTAAATATTAGTTTTCGAGTAAAACTCAAATTTTTTAAAAAAAATTTACAATTTCATTACGTACAAAATTCATTTGACAAGAACTATATTTTTCATGAATTTTTGAGCGTACAATAAAATTAGGTAATATATTATCATGAATAAAATTGAGATTACAAAGACGAGTAAATTTAATTCACCTTAAACTAATTTTTTAAAAAAACAAAAAAAAATTAGAAGTTCACGTTTACAAAATAAATTAACTATACTGATTTTTCAAAACAAAAATAACTATTCATGTGAACAGTACAAATAAATTAAAATTCACTTATATTATTTACTTTAGTGAACAGTGCAGTGGAGCAATTACTCCACTATTCACTGAACAGGGGAGCCATACTTCATTGTTAAGAGAAAATCACAATGAAATGCTGCTTCTACAAACCTGTGGCACAGCAGTGAAAATTGGTGGGTCCCACCAATAAAAATCATTTGTTTTTCTGTTACCATTACCGAACAGCATCTTATTCTTCCCACTTCCCTGGTCCTTCCTTGACAAATGTGCATGAACTTCTTTCACCGTCGCCTACTCGGCCTTAGTAAACCCCATGCATTCAAACATCTCCATTACAGTCTTGCTCCAAAACCCACGCATTTGGACTCTCAATTTCCAACAAAGCAACCACCATCTTCACATCATTCAAACCAAGACCCATCTAAAACTATAGCAACCCAATTATCTAACTGCACCAGTTTACAAGAATTGAACCAAACTTATGCCCATGTTATCCGCACCCACGTTCTAGACGTTTACACTGCCCCATTTCATTGGAACAACTTAATAAGATGTTATACTAGACTTGGTGCTCCTAACAAAGCGCTACAAATCTATGTATCCATGTCCCATGCTGGCATCTCCCCTGATAATTATACGCTTCCTATTGTCTTGAAAGCCGCATGCCAGTGTTTTTCTATGGAGCTTGGTAGGCAGCTTCATTCCATTGCGATAAGGCTTGGCCTTGAGTTGAACGAATATTGTGAGAGTGGTTTCATTAGTCTGTACTCAAAATCTGGAGATTTTGGGGATGCATATAAAGTGTTTGAGGAAAATCTTGAGAGAAAGTTGGGTTCTTGGAATGCTATTATTGGAGGTTTTTGTCAAGGTGGGCGTGCAAAGGAAGTAATCGAGATGTTTATCGAGATGAGAAGTTGCGGGTTCAAGCCCGATGATGTGACCATGGTTAGTGTGACTTCAGCTTGTGGGATATTAGGGGATTTGCACTTGGCCCTTCAATTGCACAAGTATGTTTTTCAGGCCAAAAGTTTTGTAAAACCTGATATGTTGATGTTGAATTCACTCATTGACATGTATGGGAAGTGTGGTAGAATGGACTTGGCTTATATGGTATTTTCAAGGATGGACCAAAGAAACGTGTCATCTTGGACTTCGATGATAGTCGGTTATGCGATGCATGGGCGAGCCAATGAAGCTATTGAATGTTTTAGTTGCATGAGAGATGCCGGTGTGAGGCCTAACCATGTGACTTTTATTGGGGTACTAAGTGCATGTGGGCATGGTGGTCAGGTGCAAGAGGGAAGACATTATTTTGATATGATGAGAAATGATTATGGAATAATGCCCCGATTGCAGCATTATGGTTGCCTGGTGGATCTGCTTGGCCGAGCAGGGTTGCTGAAAGAAGCTAGGGAGATTGTTGAGGGGATGCCAATGAAGGCAAATGTGGTAATATGGGGGTGTTTGTTGAGCGCCTGTGAGAAATATTCAAATGTGCAGATGGGAGAGTGGGTGGCAAAGCATTTACTAGACTTGGAACCTTGGAATGATGGGGTGTATGTGGTTTTATCCAATATATATGCTAGCAGAGGCTTGTGGCTAGAGGTTGAGAGAGTTAGATTGATCATGAAGCAGCGAGCGCTAGCTAAAATCCCTGCTTATAGTTTGGCAACAACTTCGAATTGAAGGATGTAAGTCTCATTTTCGTAAAACAAAATCCAAAAGAAACAGTTTGGTCCTTTTTTGTGTGTTCGTGTGGCTAGGGGAAGGGAGGGCCGCAGTTTTGTTGTTAGCTGACTCAGTTGTGTTCTTTAATGTGGTGGTTCTTTTGAAAAACTCGTTCCTACTTTCTTTATCATACAAACATGACCAATGATTGAAAATCTGACTAGATCATCGAGTTGGAAGAGAGTCAAGGATTAAACATTAACTGGGCTAACCCAGACAATGATCTTGTAACGTGTTCAATATGATCTAATAAACAAATTTGTGTACTTCATATACATAAAAAAGTTTTACAATGATACATGTCTATTCTATCCTGCAGAATTTTTGGCAGGTCGTCTATGAAAGTGTTATAGTCATGTACAAGTTTTTGAGGTTGATGCATTTGAAAATCTACTTGTTGTTTCTAGAATTCAAAACAGATAAATAAGCATATCTCTGGAGATGATGGAGGGGGCAATCAATAAGAAGGACCATCTTCCCTTGAATCAAGAAGCTAATATACCTCTCTGAAAACTAGAGATAGACTCCGAATTATTCCACCAGATGTTCTGTGTGTGTTTTGTAGGCAGGGGGAGGAGACTCACAACCACATTCTTTGCTTGTCATTAGACCTCTCTGTTTGGGGGGAAATAAAGACTTGGCTAAGAATAACAAGGAGTATGTCCACTCTGAAGTCTGAACAGTGCCCTTAGGGGATTAATCTCAAGAAAAAAGGCCCTTGAAGCTAGAATGAGAAGAGTTTCTCTGGGTATTGTCGTCTATTTGATTTAGGAGGAGAGGAACAAGAGGATCTTTGACAATACTTGACATCCGGTGGATGTTATTTTCCACAAATTCCAAGTAATATTCTACATGATTCTTCACTTTCATGAACAAAATCACTTCTCTCTCGATGTAGGATGAATTGTGTCTGTTCTCTGTGATGTCTGGAGTCTTAAGTCTTCTCATCCTGTTGTTGCCTTGGATAGTCCAGAGCTGTGTGCTTGGTCACTGCTGTAACAAGGTTTCCTCTGTTGCTCAAGTTTCTATGAAAGCTTCTGGCGAATTTTTTCCTAGAAAGAGCTCTCAGTCAGCTGATTTGCTTCTCTGATTTACTGGTGATCTGGCGGGATATGTGGCAATGGTACTGGCATGTCCTCTATCTCCAGTGTTTTGCTATCATAACTGGTGGTTCTGCCTCCCTGGTTTTAATTGGCTATCTGCTAATGGAAGATTATTGCACTGGTGATCTGCTCTGCTGCATCTTGATCTTTCCTTGTTCACGGGGGCTGCTGCTACATTCTCTGGTGCACAGCTTTGCTAAGTCACGGCTAGAGAGAGAATCTGCTGTCTTTCTTTCCCTTTGGCCATGATGTCTGTTGCTGTCTTTCTTTCTTGCTGTTTGGTTTGAAAATATGCTACTTTCATATTGTCCTGCCTCCTCTCGGTATTGCCAGCTATCTTGGGATCCTTGACTCTTGCTGGTTTGGATGCCCTCTAGATGCCCCTTGTAGCTGTTTTGCTGTTGTCTTTATTAGTGGCACATCCTCTCTTCTGTCCTGATCATGCGGATATGCTGCTCCTCATGCATGGTGTGGTCTAGTTTCTGGGCTTTGTCAGCCTTGGCCTTGCCGTTAGCGGCTTTGGAGTCAGGATCTCCCCCGGCCCCCGCAACACCCCCCCCCCCCCCAGGCCTAGCTGATTTGGTGGTTTCCAAGCTGCTCCTTGTGTAAAGTCAGTGACTGCTGAAGGCCTGTTGGTGCTGTGCTCCATCTGCCGTTATTCTTTGTGCTACTGCTGCTCTTTGTTTTAGCCTTGCTTTTGTCTACTTTGCTGGCGGTTGGGTTAATTTTGACACCGGCAATACTTGTTTGGTTTCTTCATTAACCTTTGCTCACTATGGAATGTTTGGCCTTGCATGGCTAATCTTTTGCTGGGAGCATGTTCCCTCTTTGCGTTTATTGAATATCATATATATGCTTCTCTTTCTCTGCTTCCCGGATAGTTGGCCTATGCATGTATAACCTGGCTCTATTCAGTTTGGTTTTAATTGGGAGTCTGTTCCCTTTTATTTTCATTAGTTTATGTTATTTTTTATCATAATACATATTTACATTCTGATTAAAAATAAAAATAAAGAAGCTAATATACCTGTGAGCTTGCGGAGTTTCAATGAAGCTCCAGAAGTTATAGAGAGCTGAAAGGGTATGTTCCTCGTGAAAGTGTTGTGTATGCTCTAAAAGGTAAGATTTCCTAGAGGCATAACATTCATGAGAAGGCAATGCTTTATTTCGGTCTGGTCTGGTTTTGCTACAATTAAGGTGATTGGATTATCTCACTTGTATCTTTTGCTTTTTGAAAGTGGGTGTTGAACCTGAAATTATAGATATAGTAGCAAAACGGTGCGCTACGAAAATTATCATATCATATTTTATTTAGAAATTCATAGCATTAGTCAAAGACTCTCCATGTGGGAACCTCAGCATCATGCATTTTTTCACAAGTTGATTTCAACTGGATCGAATGCCTCAAATTCATTCGTTATGGCGGTTTCTACGTGATCTAATCTTGTTTTTAGTGGTTTTAGTCAGGCCATAACTTGGATTCTTAATTGTGCATATGAAAAGAAACTATCATGTTTCTTCACCGCTAGCATGGAGTTTCTGCTGCTCTTTTTTATTTCTTCATATTTAACATGCTTGAAGTGGGTTGGTAATGTAGTAATGATTATTTTTTAAAGAATTTTTTATTTAAAAATATATTAAAATATTTTTTATTTTTTTTATATTAACATTCTAAAACTAATCAAAATACTAAAAAAACTATGCTTAAAAGAGAGCTTAGAAAACAGAAAACACAACGCAAGTTATTCAGCTCAGAGCTGATATGGTTTTATAATTCACATGTGCTCGTTTATAGACAACTCCTTCTTTCATTCATTTCCTTCATCGGGGTCCACCCATTGAAGCGTGTGCCCTAAAAATTAGGGCTATTTTTTTAGTACATTTAAAAAAAATATTAGTAAAAAATAAAAGGAAATAGTATAATTTATACGTGTTGCAATTAGAAAACTTGATTTTTATAGCTTGTCACCATTCAAAATAACAATATCGTTTAAAAAATAGTAAATAAGTATGAAAAAGAAGAGAGAAAAATAAAAATAAAAAGACTCAAGAAACATACCGAAGTTTTGATTACGAGATCACTTATATCATCAAAAAGATGTTGATATTCTGAATAGCAACAAGTTATATAATTCGTGTTTTTCAATCGTGATATGTATAAATTGTGTTATTTTGCTAAAAAAAAGTTTCAATTGTGTTATTCCACCAATACTTTTATTTAGTTATGCTAATTAAAAAAAAAAACTAGACTAGTCATCACAAGCATTTATAAAACAAGGTAAAGAACATAAACTTGTAATAGAATTTGAAACAAAAATCTAGTATTAGTTTTAATCATAAAGTCGTATATAAAGAAAATTATTACAATTAAACAAAAAATAATGTATATGCAACATACTTATCTATTGAAAAACTTAGAACTACATTCAGATGACAATTTATTATTGTTAAGAGTCAATTATTTATCCTTAAATTTTTATTGATCATTTCTTGATACAAACATGATGTATAATCAGCATCTCAAGATTCCAACATCATTTTGTATAGTTATATTATTATATAAGGTTCATAAATTCAAAGAAATATTACACAAGTATTTCTCTACAATAACAAAATCTAAACTCTAGAGTAGAAGGAAGACAAAGGAAAAAACAAAGCTAAAAACTAAAGAAGGTAAGTTGAAAATTAAGATGAAGAAAAGTCTCAAAATCTATGTAAAACACTTTTTCTTCAACCCTATTTTGTAGTGAATTGTAGAATCAAAATTGTAATTTATTAGCCTTAATTACCTACCATAAAAAAAATTTAATCTTACTTTTTTTTTTTTACTTTAAAATCCAACATCTTTTGCATTAAATAAAAATATGTTTAGGTTAAAAAAGAATACTATTCAGGCTCTTTATTTATGTGTTGGACAAACTAATGGACTTGTAAAAAAATAATTTCTTATGAGCTGAAGAATTGTTTTATAATCAACTCAAACTCAAGTTCAAAATAAGAAAAAAAAAAAGAAGCAAACATAAACATAAACCCAAGTCTAGAACTTTGGACATGGAGCCCAAAGCCCGAGCCGAGCCGGTGCGCGTATATGGCTCAAGTCTAAAGCCACTTTGCTTAAACTCAACTTTTCATTATATAAACCACAAGAAAATTTCTTATTTTCTTAATATGAGATAGAGAGTTTTGAGTTTTACAAAAACATGTCAACTAAGAGTTCTTTGAGATCAATTTGTCTTTCACCTATAATTTCTTTTTATTATGTTAATGTTCCGTATTAAAGAACTTTTATTCAAGAATAAGTTCCAATAAGGTTTTAATTTTAAATGTGAGTGAATTTTATTTTTAATTTGACCTCAAATGTTCCCATTAATCATGTTTTTAAAATAAATTTTCTAATAATTTTTTACATGAATGAAAACTTTCTGACTAGTATATAAAGACTTGAATATTCGTAGAGAGATAATGATTTGATGGATCATTACATCAAATAGGAAGCTCATGACTTTGAATATCTCTTAGTGAAATACACATGATATACTCGATTAAATAGTAAATGTGATGTCTTGAAATATTCAATATTTTATATAAACCAAAACAACACTACTCGCATATGATTTTTTCTTCTTCTTGTATTTCCTTTCCAAAATAATGTATTGAACTTTTCAATATTAATGAAAAGGGCTTTGACCTACCTTTTGTAAAATTTGTCTTTTAGTGAATGTGATTTAAGTTTTGTTGAAGCAATGACTTGAGTATAAGAAATGTGACAAAAGAATTCATGCCTATTACACAAGCAAAATGGTGGTCATTAATTGTTCTTGGAAGGCTAAATCCATATCCAATATATATTGGTATATGCATCATGTTCGTGCATTTAATCATAAATTCACTTATAAATTGTCATGTGCACTATAGATTGTGAAACATAGGTCCCCCACCTAAGATGTACTACACCCGATTAAGAGAAAAAATGAAGAACGAAGAGAGAGCTCATTTGGAATCACATTATTAGATAAAGCTAGAATCTATAAAGAATAAGTTGCTCAAATGACCACCCATACTCTAGAAAAAGTCTCCGCCAAGAATTAGCTAAGGGAAAGAAGTTTCAAAATTAGATGACCTAAGAAGCTCCAATGGTGTTTAAAATGTAAACTAACATTGCTTGTCTCAAAGTGCTTTTATTTCTATTTTTATTTGCCTTTTGTTGTTTCATGATTAACAATCAAGGTTCAGAATGTCAATTAGGCTTTATCCTTATTATTAACCAACCTTTTCTGAATAATAAGATCATGTATTTTCCAAAAATTATCCCTTATTTTTATTATGCATTTACACCGAACACTTTTTGCTTTCAGAAGTCATAAAAGCAGATCTTTCACAATGCTACCTACACCTTGCATCAAGAATGAATGACCAAACTTTAACGAATATATAGCAGTTGTGGAAGAAAAATAATGGGATGAAAACAATATCAGGGAATTTATAATATTAATAAAGCAGTATGAGCATGCCTGGAAACCCTATAAGAGCTTGAGACTATAAACATGAGTGATGAGTAGGTTAAGAGAAAACTAAAAATAAGGACCTTGATCACCCCTAAATAAAGAGAAGAAATGATCACCCTGTTATAAGAATTTACGGGTGTTTTTTTTCTGATCCTAGACGGATATGCCTAGTTTGGGTACAAATATTGTAACACACAGGATACCACTTATAGAAGGATGTAGATCGGTCAAACAAAAGTTAAGGAGAACCCACCTAAATGTCCTGATCAAAGTCAAGGCGGACATTGAGAAGTAGTGGAATATTAACTTTTTAGTAGTTAAATATCCACAATGGATATCTAACATAGTTTTCGTACCGAAATAAGAGGAGAAAATCAGACTTTGCGTGGACTTTAGGGATTTGAACAAGGCTAGCCCCAAAGATGACTTTCTTTTGCCACATATAGATGTTTTAGTCGACAACACTGCACGCAGTTCCATACATTCCTTTATGGTTGGCTTCTCAGGGCACAACCAGGTAAAAATGGCTCCGGAAGATAAAGAGAAAACGATATTTGTCACAACTGGGGAACCTTTTATTACAAGTTTATGTCATTTAGGTTGAAGAATAGAAGAGTCACTTACCAAAGGACCATGGTGACTCTATTCTATGATATGATGCACAAAGAAATTGAGGTGTATTTGAATGATATGATTACGAAGTCCAAGAAAGGAGAAAGTCATGTTCATCTTTTTAAAAAAAGTTGTTTGAAAAATTAAGAAAGTACAAACTGAGACCCAACCCTGCAAAATGTTCATTTGGAGTAAAATCTGAAAAGTTACTAGGATTCGTGGTAAGTGACAAAGGGATAGAGATGAGTCCTGAAAAAGTAAAGATTATTTAATCCATGTCAGCTCCTAAGACAGAGAAGGAGGTGAGGGGATTCTTGAGGAGATTTAACTATATTGTCCATTTTATATCTTAGCTAACAACAATATAGGAACCAATATTATGGTTACTGAGGAAAAACAAATCCTGGAACCTGGAATGAGGAGTGTCAATAAGCCTTCGATAAAATCAAGCAATACTTACATAACCCACCTCTATTTGTTCCTCATATACCAGGAAAACCTCTGATATTATACTTGATAGTGATTGAAGAAATTATAAGGTGTTTACTAGGCCAACATGATGAAACTAGAAATAAAGAAAGCCATTTATTATCAGAGTAAAAATTTTAAAGAACGTGAGTCTAGATACATTGTGATAGAAAAGCTATGTTGTGCACTGGTGTGAGTGGAAAAAAGACTCGAAAGTATATGTTGTATTATACTACATTGTTAATTTCAAAGGTGGATCCCTTGAGATATATACGTGAGAAGCCTTATTTATCAAGTTAAATTGCAATATAACAAGTTTTGTTAGCGGAATACAACATAGTGTATACGACGAGGAAAACTATGAAAGGGAGTGTAATTGTCGACCATCTGGTGGACAATGCCAATAAAGATTATGAGCCATTAGACTTAAATTTTCCTGATGAAGATGTGCTTGTGGTTGAAGAAAAAGAAAGGAGGTCAGATTGGTGGACCATGTATTTTGATGGTGCAATAAATATATACAGTAATGGAGATGGCGCAATAATAATCTCTCCTGATTAAAGTAGTACCCGGTTTCGATTAAGTTGCAGTTTGAATGCACCAACAATACAGATGAGTATGAGACTTGCATCCTCGGTCTGGAAGCTGTGTTATAACTAAATATTAGGAAGATAAATGTGGATGAGGACTCAATGTTGATAATCTATCAAGTGAAAGGAGAATGAAAAACCAAAGAAGAAATGTTAAGACCCTATCAAAAGTACCTGTCCAAATTGTCTGAAGAATTTAACGAGATAGATTTTACCCATCTAAGAAGAGAAAGGAACTAATTTGCTAACGCTTTAGCCAAACTAGTTGTCATGGCTAGAATTGATATCAACTACGCCGATATCATTAATGCACACCTAGATAACTAATAAAGTAATTTCAATCCACTATCCAGTTCATTCTCATCCTTACTTTTCTTTCTTCTCTTTAACTTACTTGAGAGGTATCAACCATTTAAACAAAAAAACAAGCACAATTAAAAGTAAATAAGTTAGGTGTTATAACCATAGTCCTGTCAATATGGTGGACTATGTGTCATTTCCCTAATCTTAGTCCCATCAACATGGTCGACTAAATACCAATTCCATCACCTTAGTCCTGTCAACATGATCGACTAAATATCAATTAACTTATTAGTATCTGATTTTGCAAATGATTAATTTATTTGTTACCTCTAGAATCCACCATTATAGTCGACACAATTGAGATATTAACTAGTTTCAATCACAATTACACATATATATATATATATATATATATATATATATATATATATAAAACCAACCAATGTTACATTCAATCTAGATTTACATATTAATGTCCATTGTTACGGTTGATCACAAACCATATGCATACATTTTAACGTCCAGCCCCATAGACATATTCATATGGTAAAAATTTTCCTACTCGTTGGTAACTTTCACATAAAAAAAATAATCTCTTCTACAGTAAGAATTATTCACATAACAATATTTCTCATATCTGTATGCAATATTCTCTCATGATACATAGTTGAACAGAATACTTATAATCCCAATTTCATTATATCATTACAAAATAGTTTAAATAATTAAAGAAGTAAGGGGCGACCCTTATCTTAAACACCTAGTGAATATCTCCCATAATATTTTCTCTTCCGGTTGTGTTTCCTACACACCTCAATGGCATAAATTTAATATCTTGTTTGATCATCATATACACATAGTTAATCCATTTATAAATATTAACACCACAAATCACAAATTCAACCATAAAGATTTTTATTCATTTCAATATTCCAGTTAATATCCAGTCATATTTCAACCATCAATGAATTTTACAATACCTAAGTCATTATTTATGCCATCAAGTCAAGTTCTCACATAAAACTTTTATATTTTCAAATTATAATTTCATGTTTGATACATCACAATCTAATATTTACATTATCAATTAAGGTTTTAACATAGAATTCTCCATTCTTTTTTCCACAATTCAATCCAATACTCGTACACACATATTCCTTTACATCATTCCATGTCATTACTATAACTTATCGTTCGAGCATTTTATTATTTATTTGTGTAATTCATCTCTGAAGTCTACACATAATGCCAATGATAAGTGAATAAAAGCGCATTCTAAATGCTCTATCATTGGAATAAAATGCTAAAATATGAACAAAAATAATAGAAATTAATGGGTATTTTTTTTCTTGAATTTCTATTTACTTTGGTATACTCTTAAACAGAGTTTATAAAAGAGCTAGTCAAAGCCCAGTCAAATTCAAAGGAGTTCAAGTCCGAAATTCACTTGGAAACAGCCTGGACACATTTCAGTATTTTAATTATAACTTTCCACTCACATATTGGATTGTTGCGATTCTTGATGAGCTGGAAAGGTGTCTTAAAGGGATACAAATTAGTCTCTAACAAGGACTTCGAAAGAAGAACTCTCTCTAGTAGCATGTACTATGATTTAGGCAATTTGTTTTTGACAAACAGGAAACATGGACATGTGATGAAAAAGGAGGCCGAAAGTGGGGGCTGCCCTCTTTTGAAAAAAAAAAAAAAAGGGGGCTATAACAATATTTTAGAAGGCTACTCTTAAATTTAATCTTAGTTTAACGATTGTATTGGTAGATATATTTAATATTATAAAACTAGATAATCAATAATTTTTCATGAAAACATAAATTTTATAAACTATTTTATTTACTTAAATTATCATAATTTTTTTAACTAATTCATTGGAGACCCCCTTCATAATTATCATAAAATTTTACTCATAATTTTCACCAATTTTGATCAAATTATAGTGATTGTACGCAGAGTTTATACTGACTATCAATGCTTGTCATGCATAAGGTCATACTTGATTTTATTTAGAATCCCACTTTATTATTATTGTTTTCATTGTTGTATAACTATTTTCACCTTAAACTTATAATATTTTTCATTTAAATAATTATTTTACCTGATTGAGGAATTTACGTAATTCGTCACTAAATTGACATTTCACATACCGAGTTATTACTTTATCTCATCCGAAATCCAAGTTAATTTACTAGGGATGTCCATCCCAAATAACAATAATTTTCCTCTTAATTCATTATTTTTAAATTAAAACATTATTCTATTTAACATTGATTTATCGATTTTTGAGTTGGGATATACAAATAAAATCTATCTATTATTTGACAACTTTAGCATTTTTCTCTACAAGAACTAAACAAAGTTCAAGGTGAGCACATAAATTAATATTTTATGTTGTCACAATTTAAAGTTCGATCCATTAAACATTTTAGATTTATCACTGTGCACTAGAAAAGATGATGGTAGAATTCTCACAATTGAAGTAGTACTTGGGAAAGCAATAATGGTTGGAAAAACCAATTCTCAAGTTAAAATATGATATAAATTATAAAAATGATAGCCAATAATATTTATAAAAAAATATTTTAGCTTCACAACAAGCAAGTAAAATAAAATAAAACTTGAAATAAAGCAACTTGATAAACAAAAATAGTTAAATTATGTAAGATGAAAAAAAATATTTTTGTTTATTTTAGTTCAAATTAATCATGCATTATGTATAAACAATATGTTTAAACAAAAAAAAAAGATAAAATGCATGATTATACCAACAAATTTTAAAGTGAACATACATAAACTAAACAAAGATATAAACATGGTTTATCAAAGTCTAGTTTATAAAAATGTATATCATGCAACAACTCAAAGAAATTCAAATAAATTGTATGAATAAATTTAGAAGATAAACTATAACTTTAAAATAAAGATATATAACAACCTTATAAAATTAAACAAAGAAAAAAAACACAAAACTATAAACAAATCAAAAGATTATAGATTAAAACATATATAATTAAAAATAAGTCTATATATGAGAATAACAATTTAAAAAGAAGTTAAAATATAACTCAAAATTTAAAGATGATAAAAACCTCTTAAACAATTGATTATTATTATTATTATTATTATTATTATTATTATTATCCACATGATAAACTAAACAAAGTCTAATAAAGATTAAAGCTTTGAGATTGTAATTCAAAGTTGTAAATATATTAGATTAGTAAGCAAATATATTTAGTTTATCATCATAAATGCATGCTAAACAAAATATATCCAAGAAAAGCCTAGAAGTTTATACTTGTTTAAAACTATAAACTTGCAAAAGCATAACTAATGGGAAACATGTTTTCGACATAAATATAATAAAAAAAATACTAGTATATATATACTAGTATGTATATTAAGCATCTATTCAAACTTACAATTGATACAAGATCAAAGTTCTAGCATGCATATTATTAATAAAAATAATTATGCTTAAATTAAAATAAAAAATGATAGTTACTCTTTTGTTATTGTCAAAGATGAATTATTTGTCCTTAAGATTTTATTGCTCCTCACCTGTGTAACTAGGATATTTACAATATGTCTTTCAAGATTTCAACACCACCACCTTAGTTTAGATATATTTGTAAATAAGGTCTTTGAATCAAAGATTATGTAACTCAAATATCTCTCAACAAGATAAATCTAATTATACGAACCTCGTGATCACGTGGTCACGCAATCCATAATCAAGATTGAAATCCCCGAAAAGCTGAAAGAGGTCTGATAGGAGTGTGATACAATGAAAACGTGTCCAAAGAAACCAACACTATTGGAATGAAATCGAATGACAACACGAAGTCAATTAATTTTTGATAAATCAGATTCAATTTGTTCAAGAAATAAAGAATGTAAGAATCTCTCTCACGTATTAAACTGAAAAGGTTCTAAAATATTATTCATCAAAAAGTGCTAAAATTTAGGTTTTACATGTGTTTAAATAGTTCTAAGAAATTAGCCCTAATGAATATACCCTTGTGAGCTAAACTGACTTATTTACAAAAACTAACCCAAACTTTTACTAGTTAGCTCAAACCCTGATCCAAATAAGCCTTGGATCTTAACTGAAATTCAAAATATTAATTAAGCTCAAACATAGAAATAATAATGAAAACAATAAGTCTAGACAGTAGCTTGTTGATATCGCATATAATAGAAAGAAAAACAAGATAAAATATCTTAATTTCCTAGCTTAAATAACCCTTGGTTGAGATCCATTTTCCTAGCTTAACCAACTTTTAAAGTCTTTTAGATGCTAGAAAATCTAATTTGAATAGGAATTTAATTGTTCAAATCTTTTTTCCTTGTAGGACTTGGATATCCCTTCAGAATATAGAAAACAATCATAAAAATTAATTCCCGTTATAGTCGCCCATCACTTTTCTTCATTGACTGAGAGAATCAAATTTTTAACATTAAATAATCCTTCCAAGTCTAGGATTCAGATCTGACAACCCCTTTAGTTTCTTTGCATGACTAGAAAACTTCCTCATTTATTGCTAAATATTCTCCTAAATAGTAGGAAAAATAATAAATGAATTTTCCTTTCAATTTTAGGAGAATATCTTGTTGATATTTGTAAGAAAATGATCCCAACATCTTAATTAACTTAAGTCAACTTTGGAGCACATGTGGACAAACTCATACTCATAATATAACCTAAATCAGACTTGATACAAGCTTTTAACAAGCCTACTTTGTTGCCCAAATTAGACCCATACATGAGCTGACCTGATATGGCCGAATGAACCATTAAAAATTGGATCGAATCCATCATCATGCACCAACCAATGCTGGTTAAAACTATCTTATGCCAAAAACTCATTTATGGCTGAATGAAACACAAGCTAAATTGCAAAGAAAAACATAATTTTGGCTGAATGGCCTCCCCATCAAACCCAAACACAAAATCGAATGCATATCATGAGAAATTTATGGCTGAACCATATCACCTAAACTCTAGATTTGTTAGGAAAAACCAAACCATAAAAAACACACTAAATTATAGAGTGAGGAAAAATGTATAAAAAACTAAAAACATTATTTTAACTCTTCTTTCACCCTCTATTTTTATAATGAATTTTAAAAGCTAAAAGATTAAATAATTTATTTTCATCATTCAACCTTTAACTAGCTACCGTAAATCAAGAATTTTAAACGTATTAGCTATAAATATGATTTTGTTTGGCTGAAAAAACTATTTAGATTTGCATAAAATGCTTTTGGAAGATATTGTTTACATTCATGGGCTAAATTTGACAAATAATGAGCTGGAAGAAATATTTCTTTATGGACCAGGTCTAAGCTCATGTCGAAATCTTAGTTTGCAAAAAATAATCTTTTACGACCCAAAATATCATTTTACAATAAACTTAAATCCAGGCCCAAGCCTAATCCAAAGTCGAGCATGTGGAAGAAATTTAAATTTTAATTAGTAAAAAATAATTTTTTGAGTCCAAAATATTATTCGTTTCAATCATGTTAATGTTTTATTTTAAAAAATATAGGTTGAAGATTATATTTTAATAAGGTTTTAATTTTAAAAGTGAGAGAACCCCACTTTCAATTTTATAATAAAAAATGTGTGTTCATTACCAATTTTCTTTAAACAAATTTCAAACTTTGAACACATTATCAATGTTCATCATATAGAAATCATTGTAGTTAATTAACAAATTCTATGAGCAATATGATAAATTTATGTAATAATTTATTTATTTTTATCATGAGGTGTACATGCGTGCAACCACGATGTTTTACAGAACGTGTTCTAAGCTTTTAATTAATCTTAGAATTCCGAGAATGTTTCTCTAATTATATTTATTTAAAATTGATTGTTGGAGAAATGATTAGATATCTTTCATTCAAATCTAATGATTCAAGCACGTGAGATTTGCACAAGCCTTCTCAGTGAAGTAAGATAGTCGAGTAGCGGCAAAGGGGTTGTCTTTAATTTATTCGGGGTCAGTTGAACACAAATAATGAAGTGTAAACGCACATGGAAAGCTGACAAAACGTCTACTTTCAATATAAAAATAGTAATACAGTGTGAGGTTCAGAACCTGAGTGGAAAACTTGGTTAAAATCTTTTTTTTTTATCTTTAAAATAATATTATTTTAAATATATTTTAAAAAATTTAAAATTTAAATTGAATTTGCTTTTTAAACATATTAATCTCAAGTAATAACTATAGTTAAGATGATACCATTTGTTTTGCGTTCGAAATTGTATTATTTTGATGTGTTTGATATGAAAATACATTAAATTAATGTTTTTTTTAATGTGTTTTTTATGGTTTGAATATATGTTGATATTAAAAATAATATATATATATATATAATTATTTTAATATATTTTTAAATAAAAATCACTTTCAAAAAGTATTATGCACTACATTACCGAACATATTATAAATTTTTAATTGTTCAATAAAAAAGCAAATAATCTGTAAAAAAAGTAATTGGAAAAGAAAATTGAAGAAAAAGATAAAAAGAGTTTCTTTTATCAACTTCTTAAAATAGACTTCTTATAGCTTAAAAATAATAATAATAATAATAAAAAGAAATCTTTGTTAAAAGAAAGCTTAATCATCAAAGAACATAAGAAGTCTACTAACTTAAGCAAGAAGTAATAGGATGTCGTGTAACACCCTTAATGTTTTTAAGTTTACGAGATTAAGGTTGTTACATGTAGGTTGCAGGAAAAGACAGGAAAGTTTGATGAACGGGAAAGTAAGTTGTTACAAGTGTCAGTTGAAACTTGAAAGAGAATCAGAAAAAAAAAAAAATAGCATACTAGTGTAGAGTAACAATCCATTCATCTAGAAGTAATCACCTACCAGTCAGTAAATGAATGTTTAATTTTAGTTACAACTTATTTTTTCAATTTTTTTTAAAAAATTAAATTATTTTTTTTAAAAAAATTGGATTATTTTAATATGTTAAAAATAAAAATAATATTTTTTTTTTGAAAAAAAACATATTTTTTTAATTCAAAATCTAAATTGAATTGGTTCAACCCCAACCTATAACTAATCCTTCAAACATATTAATCTCAAGTAATAATTATAGTTAAGATGACACCGTTTGTTTTTGCGTTTGAAATTGTATTTAGGTGCGTTTGACTTGAAAAAAACATTAAATTAATGTTTTTTTAGTGCCTTTTTATGGTTTGAATATATGCTGATATTAAAAATAAAAAATATAAACATTATTTTAATATATTTTAAAATGAAAATCACTTTTAAAAAGTATTATACACTACACTACCGAACATATTATAAGTTTTTAATTGTTTAATAAAAAAAGAAAATAATCTAGAAAAAAAATCACTGGAAAAGAAAATTGAAGAAAAAGATAAAAAAAAGTTTCTTTTGTCAACTTCTTAAAAGATACTTCTTATAGCTTAAAAAAAATAATAATAAAAAGAAACCTTTGTTTTGTTAAAAGAAAGCCCAATCATCAAAGAACATAAGAAGTGTACTAACTTAAGCAAGAAGTAGTAGGGTGTAGGTTCTAGAAAAAGATAGGAAAGTTTGATGGACGGGATAGTAAACTGTTGCAAGTGTCAGTTGAAAGTTGAAAGAGAATTAAAAAAAAAAAAAGTAACATACTGGTATAGAGTCGCAATCCATTCTTTCAAAAGTAATCACCTACTAGTTAGTAAATAAGTGTTTGATTTGGGTTACAACTTACTTTTTTAATTGTTTTTAAAAGCATTAAATTATTTTTTAAGAAAAAAATTGGATTATTTTAATATGTTATATTAAAAATAAAAAAAATATCTTTTCATTTGAAAATAAAATGTTTTTTTTTTAAATCAAAATCTAAATTGAATTGGCTCAACCCTAACCTATAACTCAATCCTTCAAACATATCAATCTCAAGTAATAATTATAGTTAAGATGACACCATTTGTTTCTGCATTTGAAATTGTATTTAGGTGCGTTTGGCTTGAAAAAAACATTAAATTAATGTTTCTTTAGTGCTTTTTTTATGGTTTGAATATATGCTGATATTAAAAATAAAAAAATATAAAAAAATTATTTTAATATATTTTTAAATGAAAATCACTTTTAAAAAGAATTATGCACTACACTGCCAAACATTTTATAAGTTTTTAATTGTTTAATAATAAAAGAAAATAATCTAAAAAAAAGTTATTGGAAAAGAAAATTGAAGAAAAAGATAAAAAGAGTTTCTTTTGTCAACTTCTTAAAAAAATACTTCTTATAGCTTAAAAAAAAACAATAAAAATAAATATTTGTTAAAAGAAAGCCCAGTCATTAAAGAACATAAGAAGTCTACTAACTTAAGCAAGAAGTAGTAGGATGTAGGTTCTAGAAAAAGATGGGAAAGTTTAATGGACGAGACAATAAGTTGTTGCAAGTGTCAATTGAAAGTTGAAAGAGAATCGAAAAAAAGAAAAGTAGCGTACTCGTGTAGAGTCTCAATCCATTCATCTAAAAGTAATCACCTACTAATCAGTACATAAGTGTTTGATTTTGATTATATCTTACTTTTTTAATTGTTTTAAAAAACTTTACATTATGTTTTAAGAAAAAATTGGATTATTTTAATATGTTATATTAAAAAAAATGCCTTTTCATTTGAAAAAAATAGTTTTTTAAAAATCTAAATCTAAATTGAATTGGCTTAAAAAATGCTGATATTAAAAAAATATATAAAAAAATTATTTTAATATATTTTTAAATAAAAATCACTTTTAAAAAGTACTATGCACTACACTTCCGAACATATTATAAGTTTTAAATTGTTTAATAATAAAAGCAAATAATTTGAAAAAAAATGTTTGGAAAAGAACATGGAAGAAAAAAATAAAAAGAAAGATGAAAAGAGTTTCTTTTGTAAACTTTTTATAACTTCCAAGAAAAAAAAGAAAGAAAGAAACCTTTCTTAAAAGAAAACACAATTGCCAAATAACATAAGAAGTGTACTAACTCAAGCAGGAAATAGTAGGGTGTAGGCAAAGACATGAAAATTTGATGGACATGGCATAAGTTATTACAAGTGTCAGTTGAAAGTTGAAAGAGAATCAGAAAAAGAAAAATAACATACTAGTGTAGAGTCTTAATCTATTCATCCAAAAGTACACACCTATTAGTTAAGAAAATGTGTGTTTGATTTTGGTTACAACTTACTTTTTAAATTTTTTTAAAAACATTAAATTATTTTTTTAAAAAAAATGGATTATTTTAATATGTTAAAAAAAAATTCATTTGAAAAAAATTTGTTTTTTTTAATTCAAAGTCTAAGTTGAATTGGCCCAACCCCAACCTATAACCTGATCCTTCAAATATATCAATCTCAATTAATAATTATAGTTAAGATGACACCGTTTGTTTTTGCGTTAGAAATTGCATTTAGGTGCGTTTGGCTTGAAAAAAAATATTAAATTAATGTTTCTTTAATGTCTTTTTATGGTTTTAATATATGCTGATATTAAAAATAAAAAATATAAAAAATTATTTTAATATGTTTTTAAATGAAAATCACTTTTAAAAAGTACTGTACACTACACTACGAAACATATTATATGTTTTTAATTGTTGAATAAAAAAGCAAATAATTTGAAAAAAAAGTTCATTGGAAAAGAAAATTGAAGAAAAAGATAAAAAGAGTTTCTTTTGTTAACTTCTTAAACGATATTTTTTATAACTTCAAGAAAAAAACATAAAAAAAGCCTTTCTTAAAAAAAAAGAGAACAATCATCAAAGAACATAAGAAGTCTACTAACTTAAGCAAGAAGAAGTATGGTCTAGGTTCTAGAAAAAGACATGAAAGTTTGATGGATAAGACAGTAAGCTATTGCAACTTGCAAGTATTAGTAAATGAGTGTTTGATTTTGGGTATAACTTACTTTTTTAATTTTTTTAAAAAATATTAAATTATTTTTTGTAAAAAAATTTGGATTATTTTAATATTTTAAAAATAAAAAAATGCCTTTTCATTTGAAAACAAAATGTTTTTTTTTTAAATTCAAAATCAAAATTGAATTGGCTCAACCCTAACCTATAACTCGATCCTTCAAACATATTAATCTAAAGTAATAACTATAGTTATGATGACATTGTTTATTTTTGCGTTTGAAATTGCATTTGGCTAAAAAACATTAAATTAATGTTTCTTTAGTGCCCTTTTATGGTTTTAATATATGCTGATGTTAAAAATAAAAAATATAAAAAATATTATTTTAATATATTTTCAAATGAAAATCATTTTAAAAAAATATATGTACTACACTACCGAACATGTTATAAGTTTTTAACTGTTTAATAAAAAAAGAGCAAATAATCTAGAAAAAAAAGTATTTGAAAAAGAAAATGGAAGAAAAAGATGAAAAGAGTTTCTTTTGTCAATTTCTTAAAAGATACTTCTTATAGCTTCAAGAAAAAGAATAATAAAAAGAAACCTTTTTTTGAAAGAAAGTACAATTATCAAATAACAAAAAAAGTCTACTAACTTAAACAATAAGTACTAGGGTGTAGGTTCTAGAAAAAGATAAGAAAGTTTGATGGATGAGATAGTAAACTGTTACTAGTATCAGTTGGAAGTTGATAGAGAATCAGAAAAAAAAAGTAGCATACTAGTGTAGAGTCCCCATCCATTCATCCAAAAGTAAATACCTTCTAGTCAGTAAATGAGTGTTTGATTTTAGTTACAATTTACTTTTTAATTTTTTTTGTTTAAAATAGATTATTTTAATATGTTATATTAAAAATTAAAACATTTATTTTTATAAATTTTAAGTTAAAAAACACTTTAAAAATAGCTTTGCATCACAATACCAAACACACATTAAATTAATTTCTAATGGCATAGTTACGTGTGGAGTTCAATGAAAAAACCAATAGTGAATTCGGCTAATCAAACGATTTGTTTTATTGTTGGACAAAAACATAAAATATTACTCTCTCTCTCTTTTTTTTCAATGTATGTATGTTTATACAATGGTACGTAGAAGAAAGAAAGCTTCATTTTTCAGAATAAGAAACTTGATTGGTTAGGCCTTAAACATACCTCTTGTGTTCCAACTTCTATCTTCATAAGAAATTTCTTGTTTTAATATTTCTGTTTTGAGTTTTAATCCTAAAAGACCAACACCACATTTTTATCAGCTTGAATTTCCAACAATGTAAAATAGTCTCGTCTTTTACACAAGAAATTTGTTGATATCCTATGATCGAACCTTAGTATGCTGCTGTAACCCTCTACTACTCTAGATGAACTTTCACGTCACTTACTTTGTTAATATATACAGTAGTTCTGATCCATAGAATATGCAGGCAGGCATCGTACATGATTTTCAATCTGTCACTCTCCTGGTCGAACTTCACCATGAAGAATCCATGTCCCACAATTGGAATTCCAAATACAAACTTCTATTTCTATCTCAGAATATATAAATACGCAGTCCCGCTTCCTACCATAAAAGACAAAAATCTAAGATGCTCACTTACCAAGTATAAAATCCAGCAACTCTCACTCAAAATTTCAAATAGCATTTTGCACTGCCACTGCCCTTCTTCAGTAGATCAGCAGAGAACAATCCAATGGCAGAGATAAATAATGATAAAATAGTGCCATTGCCTTGTGCAGTGGAGGAACTGATAGCCAAAATCTGTCGGGAGAAGGATCGAAGGCCGCTAGAAACCAATACGAGGTCGACACTGGCTTCGTTAGGGGAAGAAGTTGCTTTAAATATTCTCCGGAGAATTTCTGGTCAAGAGATTAGAAAAAGTTTTGACGGTTTCGTTCTGCACTTGGCCAAACAGTGCTCTCCTAATATCAATGCTTCTTCTTCTTCCCCCCACATGCACTCCTCCCTCTCCCCATCTTCTCAACAACCCCAGAATCGTACAAACACCCGTTTACTGATGAATTCTCAAAGTAATGTACTTTTTTTTTTTTCATTTCGAAATGGTAATCATCACTGTTTAGAAAACTTTGCTGTCTGTGAAGGTCAAAGATGCAATTCAGGTTCTGGGTTGATGTTTTTGTTTTTCCTTCCGTGGGGGCAATAATATAGGTGATTCTGGTGCTCAATCTCCAACTCCATTGAAGCTTGAAGGTTCATCAACCATGGATTCACAGAGACAGAGAGGAAGTGAGTCTACAACCAGTCAACATTTGGTGGCTTTGGGAGAGCTTGAGTTTAGAAAAGCCTTTCTTATCTTAAATTACCTTGGAGGGTAAGCTTTTCTTTGCTTAGTGGTTTCTTGTGTTTTGCTAGCTGCTTGGTTGATAAGGCTTAATTTATTCTCAAAATATCTACAGAAAGAATTTGGAAGAGGTGGTATCCGCTGATCAAATTAGGGGGTATAAGGATTTGCCAATGGAAACATTTGAGTCAAAAATTTGGGACGCTTTTGGATGTAGGAGAGATTATATAAAGGAAGAAGATCGTGTCAAGGTAAATATGTCATAAAACTATCTGGGTTTTATGCTCTTTAATTTGTTTAATTTTGAAATTTGAATGATTTGCGTGCTGGAGTCGCGGGTATATAGTGAATGTGTACGTGTAAATTGCTTATCTAGAATTGTAACTGATTATAATCCACTGTTTTTTTTTTTATTATTATTATTATTTGTTGCTATACTGCAGTATCTTGATTGGGATTCTGGGAAAGCACACATCTATCACTGTCATGTTGATCCGGATGGAGGTTATAGGTTCAAGGTTTGAATTTCTCCTTAATCACATGCTTATGCATACATGATAAAGAGAACCATCAATTGTTTTACTCTCCTGAAAAAAAGAAAAAAGGGAGGAAAAAAAAACCAAAAAACTGCTGGTGATTCATGATCAAATCTTTTCTATTCTGGAAATTTTGAATTTGGATGCTTTTTTTCCATTCAACTTTATGCTTGTATTATCATGGTTAATTTGTGTTATCAATTCTATGAAATTCGCTCGTAGTTAGACCTGTACCAATTCTTTTATTCCGATGTTGATAACATGAAATGCTCCTTTCCAAGGGTTCGGAAACAATTATGTTATTTATTGTGATATCCTACTGTTGCTTATTGATTACTGAGAGAAACTATTGATGTGTTTTTACTGAAAGAAGACACAATTTTTGGGTTAGCATTGTCATATTCATTAAAATTATTTCAGGGACCTTACCTCTCCAAGCAGAGAAATGTCCTGCAAAGGACCTTGGGAGATGACAATATCTTAATGGTAAAGTTTGAGGAGGTGAAAGATGAGAGATATTCAGTGAGCAGTTCTCTGGATAATTATTTTGCCAAGTACAACAAGGTTCTTAGAGAAGGGATTCATGTTGGTTTGCGTTGTTACCGCTTTTTTGGTTAGTCTATAGATTGCTTCTTGTTTGATGAATATTGACTTTTGGATGACCCTTTTTGAGACACTGTTCATTCTATATTAATAACATACATTATACACTTATAAGCATAAGTTTAAGATAACTATCGTAGGATATTTGTTCCTTGTGCAGGAGAGTTAACTTTGTACAATGCATTTAAATAGATAATTGTCAAAATCTCTATAAACGAACTTTTACTTTCCTATGTTGTTATATTCTAAGTCCTTTCGGTGTAACGAGATACCAGTGCAAGTCAAATATTTTTCCTTTCTTGTTTCTGTCCTTCAATGATAAGGCATTAGCTCATCATCTCAGTATGATCTGTACCATGCATTTCAAGAACTGTTTGTCATTGGGCCTTTGTAATAGATAGCTAATGGAGTCTTATACAAACTCATCTTTAAGAAAAAAAGATTGTTTTCGATCCATGCTCTCAGATCCATTGCAAAATTGGTTAGTTTCACTTGTTTTGTAATGAAATTAAGTATTCCGACCATTTGTATCATAGTTTCACTTCTAAAAGTAGATATTTGGGCAAAAACTATCACTTATATGTGTCACGGTACTGTGGCAGGTGATATTGTGTCGTACATGGTCTTCTGAACATCTTTTGTTAGTTTTTGAATCCTTCTAGGATAATCATTTCATTTAACTGACGTTGGTTGTTGACCGTTGTTGACCAGTGTTTAAAGATGGAGGCAAAGAAGAAAAAAAGAAAGACCCAACCACTTCTCCTGTCAAGTGTTTTTTCGTCCGCATGGAGTCTGTTGCATCGATTGATAATCAAGATAATATTTTGTGCGGGAAAACAATCCGTCAAGCTAGATCTGTTTTTATGAATGTGGACACTTTGTCCAGTTTGTCCAACTATATGGCTAGGTTGGTGACACTATGATCTCCCCTCTCCCATATTTGAGAACCATATTTAAACATGCTCTGTTAGCAATTTGACATTAACATTCTTTGAAGAGACTCAGGTTTTCGCTGATTTTGTCAAAGACCATGAATCTGGAAGTTGATTTATCCCTTGTAGATATCAAGACAATAGATGATGAACCATGCCGGGTGCGATTTATATGTTGATTTGTTTTCTTTTTTTTCAAAACATGGCTTGTTATTTGCTAGGTATGTGTGGACATACACAGATTATTGCCTGTTTGTCTATTCAATTTGCTGTTCTTTTTTATGTTTTTGTTGTTGCAGGATAAAGATGGTAATGCTGTTTACGATACAGATGGGAAAGCTCTTATACATACAGATGGAACTGGGTTTATATCGCATGATTTGGCTTTGAAATGCCCAAAGAATCAAGTCAAAGGAACTTGCCTCCAAGCTTCCAATATTGAGGTTTGTGGTTAATAGTTTGATTTCATTGTGCAATATGTTAAGTAAATTCTATTTAAAGAAGGACAAGTATCATTTTCTCTAAATTAATATGAACATAGAAGTTTGATGATCATACTTTAGCTTTTATAATTTAATGTTTTGTTTTGTGTATGGTAACCACCCACTTTAAGTTTGACAATGATCCATTGATAATCAAAATTCTAACTCTAGGAAAAGAAATAGAAAGAAAATGGGTGAGTCAAAATAAATGAATATCTTCTCTTTATGTTTTCCACAAACTATTTTTCATTGAAGCTTGTTTCCAGTCATTGAAAATTTCCTTTTCCTGACCCTTTTGTTGCATGCACGCACTGGCATCCATGGCATTGTCAAAGAATAGTTCTTCCAACACAAGGTTAACCAGTGGAACTTTCACATTATTATTAGTAATCGCTGAATAACTGAGAATAAAAACTATCTCATTGCTTCTACCATGTAGGAGCTCACTAGAGGGGGGTTGGTTAAATAATTTAGATGTTAACATGTTTGTTCACTATTTTCCTTATATGATGTGTATGCTCGATCTCATTCCTCAGATTTATAGCATTATGTTTACTTATGATTTATCCCATCTGTTTTTTTTTTCTTTCCCTAGAACTGATACTGATTCTTTTGTGAGTATATAATTTATGGAGGCAATGTTTTACCTCTTTGCTGCTTTCTTCCATCCATATGTTGATGTTTTTTGTTTTTGGATAAACAGAACTTTTCATGTTTTGGCTCATTTGTTTTTTTTCCCTTCACTGCTAGAGATTACGTGTTCATAATGAAGTCATGGAGCAAAGTCCAGAATGTCTCTATGGGGATCCAGTATGTGCATCTCAGTCATTGCTAGTTTCTCTGGTTTTAAAATTCTATTGTTTATTTGAGGACTTGGAATCAATTATCTTTTCATTTCTTTTTTCAAGCCTTTGCTGATCCAGTTTCGTCTCTTCAATAATGGTAGAGCTGTCAAGGGAACTTTCCTTGTGAATAAGAAGGTATAGTTTTGGAATTTTGTATTCCATTGAAATAATAATGAGTTGATTTTTTGGATTGATATCCTCTCGTTTTCTTTTGCATCATGTTTTGTCATGTTCGTGAGATCTAAACTATTAAATTCAAAATGAATGGTGGGCATTATTTTAATGCATGTTAAAATGATTATTATTTTTTTTGCTTCACCAAATCTAGATCATTAAATTCAAAATTAATGGTGACATTTGGAACATGATTGGTTATATTCCCTTGGGAACACGAGAGGATCCAAACATTACTTTTTTGTCCATATTTAAGGTTCATTGAAGCCAGTCTGGTACAATGATGATTTTAAAATTTTAGAGAATTTTCACATGTTGATACAGTTGATGTACTATCTCTGAATCATATGAGGTTTCTAAAACTTTGAAGATTATTGGATCTTTAGTTTGATGCATAGGAGTGATTGTAATTTCTCTTGTTTCAGAGAAGTAAGGGCTTTTGATGTAAGATTATTGGGGGTGGAGAGGGAATTGAACCAAACAATCTATATGCAGGTGAACTGAAGCTGTCCAAATGACCAACAGTTTCTAAAAGAAAGTACATCATATGAAATCACATACTATCTATTTATCTACTTTGGGACAATAAATGTTTGCTTGAATAACTATCAATTATGGTTCCATCGCTGTCAGAATGGAACAATTTCCTTTGAGGCTGGAGGGGTACGAAGCTAAACTGATGACCTTGTGAACATGATGATTGCAAAGTTGAATATTATGCAATTTATATTCACACTCCCCTTTTGAATGCTTTGATCTACTTCAATTTTCTGCCACAAAACTTTCCTTTCTCACCACTATTGCCTCCATTTCTGATCTAAATTGCATACAACTCTATCTGCATCAGCAATGTAGTTTGGGTTGATATGAACTTTGAATTGAAATTGGTGGACCTTTATGCCAGATTTTTCTGTTATGACATGACATATTAATAAATCATTCACATTACTTCAAGAAGAAAGTTTTGAAATCCAATAACTGGTGGGTTATTGATGGTCCCAGCCAGAGTTTGTGGATAACCTGGTTCCTATCTAGCTAATTTCTTTCTTGATTTGTTTGTGTTTCTGATATCTGATTGATATCTGATTATTATTTCCATGTTTTTTTGTAGCTTACTCATCAAACTCTGCACATAAGGCATTCTATGATTAAGGTTAAGATGGATCGAAAACTATCAAATACTTTTTCAAAAAATTCATTGGAGATAGTTGGAACCAGGTAGTTATGATTTTTGTTCTTTATTATTTCCTGCTTGTATGTTCTCTCAGTTGATGTTATGTTTTGGTTTCTAACTGAACAACAGAAGTACCATAATAATACAAATTTTTTTATTGTAAGCTACAAAACTTGATATTCTGTTCAGTAGTTGGACATGAGTTTTTGCAGTTATGTTTGAAAGAAGCTGCCAGCAAGTTGGACTGGCTTGGAAGCATTGTGATGTATCTTGATAAATAAACTTACTGATATAGAGAACCCAATGCTCTGCTTTTTCTGCCAGTAACTATGATTTATCCAATGAAAGAAAAATGTGGTGACATTTCTTACTTTCCATCTCGCAGCTGTCGACCAAAGAAAACGTTCCTTTCGAAGAATTTAATTGCACTTCTTAGCTATGGTGGTGTTCCAGAAGAGTTTTTTATGGGAATATTGAATAATGCTCTGGAAGATGCCCATGGCATTCTCTCAAACAAAAAAGCAGCTCTACGAGGTAGTTTCCTTGATAAGAAGTGTTTGTTTTAGGTTTTCCTTCTGATTCTGGTTTCTTCTTTGAAGATTAAACTGGTCAGCAATGCCATTGATTATACATCAACTTCTTCTGTTTTGCTATTTCTTTGTGGATCCTTGCCTGACCATTTCAGAAAGGATTTTTATGCTTTATTATCTTTATTTTATTTTCATGGATTTTACTCTTTTATGACTTATTTTAATCTTCCCAGGAGGTGGTTTATAATGATTATTCTGGTGTTCCTCTGTTGAGTTGGTTATTCATTGATTTATTTATCTATATTTGTGTGTTAATTTATTTTTTATTCTCAATGTTTCCAACTCCTATTAAGTAACTGTAACAAAAGTTTTTCTTTGCACTGATCAGTTGCACTTAATTATGGGGATATGGACGATAACATTGTTGCAACAATGATTGGCTGTGGGATTCCGCTAGAAGAACCGTATTTGCAACATCGTTTGTCAATACTGAAGAAGGAAGAAAAGAAGAGTCTGAAAGGAGGAAAAATACCTGTGCCTGAATCATATTATTTGATGGGGACAGCTGATCCAACTGGACTCTTGGAGAGTGATGAAGTTTGCATAATACTGTACGTTTGTTATTGGCATGTTTCTTTACTATTAATGTGACAAATATATACATACACATTAGCATTTAACTGGCTGGATTTGAAAGTCACAAGATTTGTTCTATGCCTGGCTATTATGTATGTGCATAGTTTACCCCTACACACACCCCCATAGTTGCAATTTTGGATTGAAGTTATCAATGTAATTATGAGATGCTTTCTTTCTTGATGGAAAACATGCAGAGAATGTGGACAGGTTTCAGGGGAGGTATTAGTCTATCGGAATCCAGGTTTACATTTTGGAGATATACATATTTTAAAGGCTAAATATGTAAGGGAGTTGGAAGATTTTGTTGGAAATGCCAAGTATGCTATATTTTTCCCATGCAAAGGACCACGGTCTTTGGCAGATGAGATGGCAGGTGGTGATTTTGATGGTGACATGTTTTTTGTGTCAAGAAATCCTCAGGTCAGTGTTATTTTCTCGGTCTCTAGATGAAACTAAGCGTATTGGAAGAATATCCCTTCTACTTATTTATTTTATTCCATTTAGGAAGGAAAAAAAATAAAAATTGCTTTGTGTGTGTTTGGGAGATGTTTTTAGGAGTCGGGTTCTTCAGCCATTCTCTTATTTCCATTTATTTGTGTAAGTTTAGTTATTCCTTTATTCTGGAACATCTTATTACCTCATTTGGGTATTCATGTCATATTCAGGTCGTGCTTTCAAAAAACGAGTTGGTAGTTTATTCTCACATCTCTTTCAAGTGACGTCAAACCTTCAGGACCTATTCAGTAGCAGAAACTGAGGCTATTAATAGGATCTCCTTTTCAAGTTACCAATTTGGAAAACTCATCTAAGATGCTTTCTCAGTTTCAATTGTTTCACAAATGAAGAACAAGGATGTGATATGCTAGGATTATTTTGTTGTGTGGTCTTTTCATATTTGATTAATGTTGATTTTTTATTATATAAATATAATAAAATTTCTTTTTTTTTAATGAGTTTTTGTTTCCACTTCATTTCAACTTTTTACTAGTTTCTCTGAGGAATAATTATAGCTAGTGTCTGTTAAAGTGACAAACCATCACTGCTTTTGTAGTGATAAGCTACCAGCACCTGGCAAATAAAACCTCTAGAAACTGTTGCTTTTAATTTGTTAATTCTACCGTGTTTACTGATGATGGAACCTTTTTACGTATATTTTCCTTCACTCCTTATGGTGCATCTCTTTGAGACTCCTTCATGTGTATGTCATTTCATGTGCTTGAATTTTATTTCATACCAGTGATCAACTGAGAACTGTTTGTGTGTCTTTGAAAGTTCAGTCTTGTGTAAATAAATTTTTAAGTTCTGTTCCTAATTGAGTGGAATATGTATAGTTTCCAAAATTAATCATTTGCACTCTGTTATCTCTTCAGCTTCTGGAAAACTTTAAACAAACGGAACCTTGGACACCTTCTACTTCAACCCCTAATGAGCCTAACAGAAAACCAAGTGAATTCTCTGATGAGGAGTTGGAGGTTGAGCTTTTCAAACTATTTTTGAGGAACAGGTTTCAGCCAAGGTAAACACTTGATTGCATAACATGATAATCTTTTGCAACCAGCCAGCCACAATGCTTCATTTTTGTCCATTACATGTCTCTCTCGTTTTTAGTGTTGATTAGAAAAAACAATTTTTTTTTTGAATTAGGATGCTACACTTGTGCCCGCTAATCTCAATATATGAATTTATTTATTGATAGAATATCACATTAGTGATGTAATGTTGAAATTGTACCTTATTTCTCGAGTTATATGGGTTGTTTACCCCTTTGAAAAGGTCCAAGTCTCAAACATTTCTTGCTCTGGGGTTTGAAAATTTGTTTTCATACTTGTATGAAAGATGAAAATCTACTATGCTAGCTTAGGTTAGAGTACCCGTTCCTAAGCCTGGATAAAAGAGTAGGGTTGGGGTAGGTTTACAGCCAGCATAAAACTGTCATTTCTATGGTATGGATCCTTTTGATCTAAACTTGTATGAAATATAAAGGCATGTAATCTATTTTAGTTATGTAGCTTCATCACTAAGTTCAGTGCTTCAAAGCTTTTGGCTACTTTCAGTTTCACTGTGGGGGTGGCAGCGGATAGCTGGCTGGCAATGATGGATCGGCTTCTCACATTGGGAAATGATTGCACAGAAGAGATAGCTTGTGTGAAAAAAAATATCAATCTGTTGATTGATATATACTATGATGCTCTAGATGCTCCGAAGAAAGGTGGAAGAAAGGTTAGTTTTCCAACCTTACTGGCTGTCAAATGTACACTAACTAAAGTTTTCTTATTTCTTCTAAACTGGATGAAATGAATTATGGGTTAAATTTACTTTAAGATGATCACTTGTCCCAATATTTTTGTGAACATGGCAAAGAAGATCGAATTCCCTGATGCCTTATCTGCAAGCATTTTGAACTTCTAAGTTTCTGCTTCTTGATATAGTATGACGATCAGCTTTACCAATTTCATGTGCTTTAAAATATTATTTAGTTCCAATTGCATATTCATTCTCTGGAATCTGCACATGGCATTGAGGGTTGTGGCATTGAAGATGGTTGATGAGTTTTTGAAGACTTCCGTTTTTTCATCTAAACACTTGAGCTCTACAAATATTGGACCAAACATTGATATCTGGTTAAATTAAGTATACTTGTGATAGTTAATACAGTGGAAACATACATACGGAAATTTACATTTGAAAGTGAGTGACTTGTAATCAAATAAAATTACAGCTCAATTCCTTATAATTAGTTTAACTTAGTTTCTTTTTTAACCAGTGCCAAATTTATGTGTTTCATTCTAGTTCCGTACTAGGTAGCTATTATTTATATCCTTCTGAATATATTTCCACACTTTGAGGACACTTGAAGTTCATGGAATAGCTTGACAAATCAAAGTCCTTGCCTGCACTTGAGAATAATGTTTGAGATCTGCTTTCTGCAATTTTTCGGGATCTTTTAGCCTCTGTATATCAAGCTCTTCTCGTCTACTGTTTAGTTATCATGACCAGGGGGGGCTACCTTGCTGGAATGAAACTAATCGCTAGATGTGGTTTTCCTTACTGGCTGGCACTTGGCAGTACTCAAAGGAGATGGACAAATCTTAACTCTGCACATTTTAGCACATTTGATTATTTCTTTTCCTTCGATGTAAATCAGAAAAATTACTATAAATTTTTTTCGGTGGTTGAGGAATAAAAAGGACTCAATATATGCAGAATGGCTATTCTTCTAATGAGCAAATAAAATGAAGATTACCAAATACTCGGCCATTTGAAGGGATTTGATGTGTAGAAGTCACAAAGTTTATGTTCTTGGTGATTATGTGTATGGATAAAGATATTCTAATTTGCATTATTCTTGAGGCATCCAGTTTGGGGTGGTTTCTTTGATGATATTTAATTTGAAGTAATTTATTAATATTTTGAAATCAACGAGACTTTTTCCTACTCTTGAACAGATTGAAGTTCCAGAAGCTTTGAAGGCAGAGCTGTTCCCTCATTTTATGGAAAAAAACGAAAAGAAAACTTATCGATCAACTTCCATATTGGGAAAAATTTATGATAAAGTGAAAGCATATGAAGATATGGATCTGTCATCAAATGGTGAGGGTTTTATGAATCTAAAGATTGAAGCTGTGAACCTCATGTGGTGGTTAAGTTTCTCAGGACATGAACATTATTTGAAGATTTTTTTTTAATTTTTCTTAGCATTTACAAATATTATCATTAAATTGAGTTTTATTGATGCTTTTTCAACCTGTTAGATGTTTGGAAACACCCTTGCTTTGACGGTGAAGTTCACGAGTCGTACCTTGTGAAGTGGAAGGGACTCTACGGTCAATACAGGACGGAGATGCGCAATGCTCTCCAGGCTGGTAAAGAGAAGAACAACGAGGCTAATGAAGTCATAAAAAAATACAAGGAGGTCAGTATATTATTTCTTATATGCCCTTTCCTATTGAAACAGTGTGGGTGCTGCTACCTCTTGCTTCCAACTCCGCTGACTTATCATCGTCTCATATAGATCTTATATGAAGCTGCGGAATTTAATTTGAGCAAACGAAGAGACGAGGAAGTCTTTGAGGAGGCCAGGGCTCTATATCAGGTTACTTACAATCATGCCAAGATGCAAGGAGCTGTTGGAAAATGCGGTTTTGCGTGGAGAGTCGCTGGTTTAGCTCTTTGCACGCTCTACGTTTTGAAGAAGCAAGGTGAAAGACCTATGATATGTTCACCATCTGCTCTCAAAGGGATTTTGTAGTTAAGACTAGAAATGTTGTAATAAAGATTTATGGCAATAGAATGGATAGGTGTATTGTACGTCAGGAATGCGATATGTTACAGCCTAACACGTGCTTAATCATTTATCTTATCTCTAAATTATGTGCTTAAGTTTTGTCTCGGGTTTCATCACCCCCATTTTCATGAGTTAATCAAGATCATCATCCTTTTTGTTTTCCCCCAAAACTAATCACAAGTATGCAAATGCTGTTAATGTTGGGTTTTATTTTAATATATATATATATATATATATATACAGTAAAAACAATAAATTTATTTAAAAAAAAAAAAATACCAAGATCCATCTCAAGGTTGTTTAGGATTTATATAAATATTACCTAAAGATTATATGTTTTTTTCCAGCTTTGAATAATTGATTCCATAATTATAATAACTTCATAATTTTCTTTGCAAAATATTGTTTTATCCCAATAACTTTATCTTTACTCTAAATTCATTAATCAAATATTAGATTCATTAATCAAATATTTGATGAATATTAAAGATAAATAAGCCTTTATTAAAAATTAAATATTTCTACATGAACAAAGTCAAATGCTATATATAACCAACCAATTGGCTGCAGGGCATATATAGTAACAATCTATCACTTGCATTAAAATCAATCACTCATATATCAAATATTATATCGCTCTACTTGACGATAATTTTTTTACTAGGATAATAATTTAGTAAGATGATTTATAAAATTCTTTTCAGTGGGTACTCGTTCCATCTTTACATCTTTTATTTCTATGATTCTCTAATCAAATGGAATTGTCAAAATATATTTTTGAATAATTGAAGAGATCTTGGTTCCTTTGCTTCATTATTATCATAGTATAGAGCTATTGTATTAACAATACTAGGAACCACACCTAGTTTAATGGTGAAATTCTTGATTCAAACAACCTTTTTTGTCTCTTCAAACGCATAGTTGCACTCAACTTTAGTCGTAGAATCTACTTTGATTTTTTAGAGTAAAATATAACCAAACTAGATTTTTTATTTTCAATATCTGATTGAAAACTAACATCCAAATAACTATGAACTACTAGTTCATCTCCTCCATAAACCACTAAAACATTCTTAGTTTTTCTCAAGTACTGAAGAATATTTTTAACTATCTTTTAGTAACATTCACCTAGATTAGATCAGTATCTATTTGTTATGCTTAAAGTATAAGATACATCTGATCTTGTACATAGCATTGCATACATTATGGATCTTATATTCGAAATATATAAAATCATTTCCATCTTATCTCTCTCAATTTATGTTTTAGGATACATATCTTTAAAGAGATGTATCTTATGCGAAAAAGGTAAGTATTCTCTTTTAGATTCGTCCATGCTAAATTGTTTTAGTATCTTGTCTATGTACATGGATTTGAAAAATCTAAGCAACATTTTTTATCTATCGCTATATATTTTTATTCTCACTATATATGTTGCTTTTCTCATATCTTTCAAGGAGAAATTCTTGGACACCCAAATATTTACTAACTTGAGTAAAGTAATGTTGTTTCCTATTAATAATATATCATTTACATATAACCACAAGGCTAATCCATATTTTTTATGATACTAAACTATTTGATTATCTCATAAAAATAAATATTCCAACTCCTTGAAGCTTATTTAAGTCTATAAATGGATTTTTATAACTTGCATACTTTGTTGGCAAATTCCTTAGATTCAAAACTTTTAGGTTATTTTATATATATATATATATATATATATATATATATATTTTGAAGATTTCCATTTAGAAATACAATTTTAATATCTATTTTTCAAATCTTATAATCATGATATGCAATTATAGCAAGCAAAATTCTTATGGATTTCAACATAGTTATTGGAAAGAAGATTTCATCAAAGTCAATCAATTATCTTTATCTATAACCTTTAACAATTAGTATAGCTTTGTACGTTTATATATTTTCATTGGTATCGGTCATTCTTTTAATTTTGAGTTTCTTTAATTTAATTTCTGACGTATATAATACGTGTATTTTTCTTACTCTCATTGGCAGGAATTGCTTCTTCTTATTTTGGCCTTTTCTTGTAGTTACTCGCTTAGAATGATCAAATTTGCAAACTTTCCTTATTCAGGTCACGTCCATCATCCCATCCATGGATTGCTTTGGTACACTATATACACTGTTAGTTAAGATAGGTCCATGAACTTAAATTGGTGATAAGATTGCACATTAGAGTGTAGTATATTTTTATGTAGTATGCTTTAGGAATATAATGATGCACCTTGTAGACTTATGTCCTTCGGCCTTTTGTGCACGCATTTGATTTATTTTATTTTATTTAACTCGTAGTAACAAAAAAAAATTATTAATTACTTTGTTAACTTATTCTAAAAAACCCTCGGCATTTCACTCTAGCAAAATAGTGAAATGTCAAGTTATTTTTCATTTTTATCTTTAAATTCTTTTAGGATATTTTAAAATTTCAAATTTATTTTTTAAAAAATTTTATCCTCTAACATTAAGTTTACTGGGTATTAAACTTCATAATCTATTTTGATTTTTTTTTTATAAAGTTATCACAGTCTCATGACATAGGTCACGAGTTTTGCAGGTTAGCCATATTCACTCGGGTAATTTTTTATCCTTTTTTAATATTTTTTTCTCAAATTCATCTTTCAACATTGAGTTGATTGAGAATTGAGTTTCATAATTATTATTTTATTTACTTTTCATGGGATTATCACAGTCTCATGATTCGAGTCGCAAGTTTTACGGGTTAGCCAAGTTGACTCGGTTTTTTTTGTCCTTTTTTAATTGAATATGTTTTCTTCAATTTCATCCTTCAACATTAGGTTGATTGAAAATCAAAATTTATAATTCTTTTGATTTTTTTTCTATGGAGTTATCTCGGTCTCCTGACCCGGGTTTCGCAAGTTAACTCGGGTTAACTCGAGTCATTATTTTATCCTTTTTATTTTATTATCAATTTAATCCTTTAACCTTATGTTGATTGAGAATTGAGTTTCATATTTTTTATGGAATTATCATGATCTTATGACCTGAGTTAAAAGTTAGGTTGGTTAACTCAAATTTTTTATCCTTTTTTTAGTTATTTTTTTTCAATTTCATCCTTTAATATTGGGTTGATTGAGAATTAAGTTTCATAATTTGTTTTAGTTTTCATTTTATGAGGTTATCCCAATCTCAGAACCCGGGTCTCGAGTTTGGTTGATTGACTTGGGTGTTTTTTTAATTATATCATTCAACATTGGTTTAATAGAAATTGAGTTTCATAATTTGTTTTGATTTGCTTTTTATGAGGTTATCCTAGTCTCATGACTGAGGTTTGGTAAGTTAACCTACGTTGACTCGACTTGTTTTTTTAGTTGAATTTTGTTTTTAATTTTATCATTCAATATTGGGTTGATTGAGAATTGAGTTTTATATTTTTTTTTAATTTACTTTCTATAGGGTTATCAGAGTCTCATGACCTGGGTAGTAGTTTTGGAATGTTTTCCTGAGTTGATCTGAATTGATCTAATATATTTTGTTTCAATATTTTTTGAAAAATATTATCTTGATTTTTTTTAGTCAAACTACATTTTTATTGGTCATCCAATATGTTTTTGGATCTTCCAAGTCGACCAGACTACATCAGATCAATCCCCATCTAGTTAAAAAAATTTTTTCTGGGCTAAAAAATATATTAACAACACTTGGATATATTTTGCATCTAAAAGAAAATTTTAATCTGACCTATAACATAACGCTAACAATAATATAGTTATGTACTAATAGAATTTAGGACTGGAATTACAAATAACCGTTATAAAATTGAGACATGTCCTCAACTTGACAAAAGTTGTTGATCCTTAGTCGATAATTACTAATTAAGTAATGGAACACTTCTCTCTCTCTCTCTATGTGCTTTGAGCGGAGGGATTTGCTTGTATACATTTGTTCCAACTTTTATTTCTTTTAAAGGGTAATACTTGTTAGCAAGACCCTTCATTGTGTAAGGATTGGTTCACTTGGGAACCCCAATTCCATATAGAAAAATATCATGTTAGATGTTGTCTATTTAGGTTGTCGGTCGTGGTTGTTTTACGAGGTTTATGGTCTTGTTGCACGTGCATAATTTCTATGAGCCAATGCATATGATTATTTTGTATCTCAATGTCCTTAATGATTACCTAATTTACGGAGACACATAAAGGTCACATCTATCAGGCCAGGCTTCTAGGCAATGCAAGAAATGGTTTGGATAGTTCAAAGTATGGTCGAAGGTTTGTTTTCAACATAGATGGTGGGTTTGCAAGGAAGGAATGTAGTGTTTTTATTAAGGCATATTGTTTTGTGGTTACCTTGAATGATATTGTGGATGGAGAGAGGGTGTGTCTACAACTTAAAAAGGATGTTTATCTTTCAAGGAAATTGTTATCACAAACATTCAAAACTATTACCACACACACACACACACACACACACACACACACACACACACACATATATATATATATATATATATATATATATATATATATCTTCAGGCTCGTGGCTATTTTGGTAAGACTTTAATTTATTTGTTGGTCTTTTTCATTGTAGGATGCCTATTCTCCTTGTTATAGTCTCTTTATTCTAATTATTTATCTTCTTTATCTATGAAGAAAATCCCACTTCCATCGGATTGAAGTAACAAAACTAAAATACAATTATATGCGCTGATTTTGATGGAGAATTTTAGATCAATTACCCTACTTATTATTTCTTTCTCCCCTCTAATAAATAAAAACAAATTGCAATTAGAAACTGAATATTAAGTAGAAATAAGAAGCAACCTTGTTAAATTAAATAAGGTATGAAAATAATTAGATGTCAAACCCTAAAATATTTATTTGTTTTACTCCCATGTGTGAAAGTAAATAAAGTTGTAATGTAAAGCAATATAAAAGAAAAGGAAAGATAAGACACTATTTAATAAGCTACAATTGAAGTTATGATAATATGCCATTTTCCCCTTAATTTCTTAGTTCTATTTTGGAATTTTCTCATTAAATTATTTAATAAGACACTATTTGAAAAGACATAACCTACTTCTTTTCATTGCTGGTTTTCAGAAACCATGATTTCATTAGCAGAATATCATTAATATTTTGTTGAAAGAGGAATTCTTCCACAAGACTCAGAGGTATTAAGTATCAATCCCTATCATACATTCCTAAATGAGCTTTTTTCTATTATCATATTCTTTTTTTTTCCTGAACATAACCTTACTATCTTTTAGTAATGGAGTTTTGTTCAATTTCAAACTAGTATATTTATTTGCATGAATGTCTCTACAAGTTAAATTTTAGTAAAGCAATAAGCTAATTTGTCAATTTCCTTAATAAAATATATAGAAATGAGAACTAATGATCAAATACCATGAACAATGTGTTGAGTATGAATATTGGCCAAAAGTTTTGATATCACTTATTGGATTTAGAACAATAGTAGTGGTGGGTAACAAACACTAAAATTTTATTAAGTTGTTACAAATATACAACACATCACAATTAATGATGTTTCACACTCACATATAAGACACTCTATTTAATAATTAAAGTTAACACCACTTAAGCCACTTACCCACTCACACTCGTGGCATGCATAAATACTTAAACTATGCAAGTGTTTTTTTCCTCACAATCATAACATTTATCTTTCTTTCTTGCACCAACTTCATAAAGCTACACTTATAGACTACTCATGTCATATTTTTTCACTTATACACACTTTTCTTTTTCTTCACTCTCACACACACCACATTACTAGTCTTTTTATGTCCCTCATTTGCTTATTTCTTTTTTTTTCTTTACACTCACAAATGGATAGGTAGCTAGGCATTTATTTAGGGGTGCTATATCAGTGATATGATGGTCTAGGTTCTTCTTAGATGGTCTTTTATTTTGGACAAGAATGAACTTATTTTTTAGAGAAGAGTTTCAAAGACAATTAAGAAAATATTTATTTGAAGCTTTCAAATCTAGCTTTAATGTGAACCCTATGGATATAAAGATCTAAAAACTCAAAATCAAATTGACTCTTCCCAAGAAAGCTAAGATTAGGTTTGGAATTGAGCTTGACACAATAATAACTTGTACCACGACATCAAAACTATAAGTAATCAAACTCTCACCTAATGATTATAGAAAATCACGTATGAGAAGTATGAAAGACTCCATGAAGATTTATTAATTCTTCTATAAGTCAAGAGAACTTATTTGAAGAGCCAAAGCAAGAGAAATCTCTCACAACACACACACACACACACACACACACACACACTATATACGGAAAGAATATATTTGATAACTTAAAAAATAATATCTTTACAATTGTATTTATACTTAAAACAATAAGCCTTAGTTGACTTAATGGACTACCATTAACCCAAAATAAAAATAAAGCCTAAAGTTCCTTAAATAAAGCCCAAAAAATTGAAATTAGATAATAATAATTTTAAATTAAAACCCTAATTTCACCTATGATAAACTAGAAAAATTAGATGTAGAATAAGATCCTTGCTTGAATAGAATTCTTGGCCAATTAGACATGTCGCCACTTGGTATTCCAATCAAACAAAAAAACTTCTTTAATTAAATTTCTTTAATAATGCCACAAGGCCCCCCCCAAAGAAAAGCCCATGATACCAAATTTAAATAAACCCGAGAAATGATGAATCATGCTCCTTTTGTGCATGAATTAAATTGACTATGGTTTAATTTTTATTTGTTGATATTGCCTTATTGAAATCCACATTGTCTCAAATATTATGAATAAGCCTATTGAATGCATCTTTAAGTTTCTTGTCTCTTGACCTTGTAATTGGTCCAATTGGAACTTGCAATGGATCTTTTAGTATAGTCTTGATCGTATCATCCCCTCTCCTCAAAAGGATTAGTTCACGAATCATCACCTACATCAAACAAAGAGAGATAAAAAAAACATTGAAATAACACTAACACCATACTCACTTGGTAGATCTGCTTTATAAGAATTATCATTAATTTTCTCAAGGATTTGGAATGATCCATTTTCTCTTAGCATCAATTTAGATTTCTATATTGAGAAAATCTCACTTTTGCATATGCACCCAAACACAATCTTCTGGTTTAAAAATAACTCTCTTTCATCCTTTACTAGCTTTGAATGTATATTGCTCTTTTTTTTTTTTTTTTGTATTTACCACCTCACATTCTCATAATGAGCCTTTACTACCTATATTTTTCTATTTTCATCAAGACCAACCCTTTCATCAATAAGAAAAGGAAACAAATCCAAAGAAGTCAAATGATTAAACTCATAGATAATCTCAAAAGGAGAATCATCAATAGTAGAATGCACACTTCTATTATAGGCAAATTTAATAAATGACAGATAATCTTTCTAATTATTTAAATTCTTTTGTGGTACTGAGCTTGGTTATCTATGAGCTGTTGCACCCCTTTTTAGTTGTCATCAATTCATACATGCATTTCCACAAAAAACTCCATCGGACTCGGTTCGCGTCCAAGAGTCGTATCCTGCAAGAGAAAATTGTTTTTAGTTAAATATATTTATAAAAAAACAAAAAACAAAAAATGGATGTAATTAAAAAAGAATATTAACATCCACTACGCATGCAAAATGAATGGAATGGAGTCGTCGGTGTCTGTGGTATTGTAACTGTGAACACGCCGATTCCAGTTCTCCTCGCACCGTAGTGTGATCATCGCACGATGCAATCGGACATCACGTGATGAATATATTCTACCCACACGGCCTTTGAGACTTACAGAGGTCTGCAATCCTTCCAAACTACCACTTCATTCCAGCCCTGGAAGCTCTCTTTCTTCCACATATTTTTTTAGCTTTCTTTTGTGCCTCGAATAAAAAATCATGCAACTTATATGGTACAAATAAATTATTTGTTAGTAAATGAATAATAAAATTGAATAAAGGATTAAAATTTTTTATCTTGATTTCAATCTTACCTAGTTGTAGCGTGATTCTCTCAAAACCTCCTTACAATAGCATTGCCAGCTCTATCACATTCAATTGTTTTCTTGCGGTTAAAATCTGTACAAGAAAATTTTCATTAATAAGTTGATAAACTAACCTAATTAACATAATAAAAAAGTAGTTAAGTTAATATTAAACATAAACCTTTCGAACCATGCATCAATTATAGGTTTCCATTTAGAATATTCGAAAACCTAACTCCATTGAAACAATGAAATTTTCATCAATGATTTCATCACCGATGTTATGATTTTGGCAGCATCAATGTTTATAAACTTGAAATTGCATTCATTAATTGAAATTAATTTTGAGGATGAAATTGAAAAAAGAGAGAATGAAATCAACATAAAAAAAATCTTTCCATCTGACTTCTTGTCTAACTATTATAAGAGGTTTCTTGATGTGATCCAATCAATTTGGTCGGTATAAAAGTAACGAAAAAAACTATTAAAAATATATGAGGATAAAATAAAAAAAAATAAAATTGAAAGGAAATTAAAGGGCAAATAAAAAAAGGCAAAAAAAAAAAAAAGAGGAGCTTTATTGTTCATATAAATTGGTATTCTCAAAATATCTTCTTTAATTTTTTATGGTCCAAATCAATTGTGATCTTTGTAATTTTACTTAAATCTCTACTTTTATGTAAGATGATCCTTATTTATTTTTAATCTTTGACCTTTTCTAATTAATTAGATCTCCCATTATGTCATCTGATCTCCTATTATCTCGGTTTCTATTTTCTTAATTGCCTATCTTTTCACTCCCCAACCTTTTTTTATTATTAAGAAAATTATGAAATGAAAGTAAATTAATTGAATTGCAATGAAAACATATTTTTTTTAGAAATTTTTATATTCTCAAAACACATTGAAAATAGATATCAATAAAATTAAAATAAATTTATGACAAGCATTTTGGGTTAAAATAGGAATTTTTGCTGGGAATGAATCACTATGTTTACTTTAATGTTGCAATGAGGGGTTAAGTTGGTGAGATAAGAAGGGCTACCAAGATTATAAGCAAATTATTAATGTTGGAAAATGTAACCAATTATAAGTTTACAATATTGTGACCTTTTTTTTATTTTATTTATTATTCAATGTGATTTTTTACTTTTCGATCTCTCAAATCTCTTTTGTTTTCAATGTGATTACAATTGATGACATCTAGTGGAAGGATAGAGTAAGTGAGGGATATATAATTTTAATATTTCTTTAATTTTTATTTTTTTTTATCTCGCATGCTTTGTATCTTTCATTGATAGCGGGTTCCAAGACCATCCATTGATATCATGTTTTATTATTTTCTTGTCTTAGAAGGTAATCTTTAGTTTCATGACAGAAAACAGGATGGTTACGCTCATCATCTCCGGTGGAACTTTTTTCATCCGTAAATATTTTTCTGAGAGACGGAGTTTTCAGCACAAAATAAAAAAGAGCACGAATTTTACATTATCGACGCATATATTCCGTACTTACCATCAAAGTAAGTATGGCTATAGATTAGGCTAGTAGAACATAAATCATCTCAAAACTGCGAGTCTTATAAGCCAAGACAAGGCCAAATTAAAATTTTCTTATTGCCCAGTAGCTAGCCGGAGATGTCACAGCGGCAGAGAGGACAAGAGTGGCGGTGGGAGAGCAAGGCGGAGATGCAAGCTTCATGGTAGACATGCCCACATGGGACTTTTTTACCGCCTATACCTGACTGGAAACCCTCCATGCAAACTGCGCAAACAGCATCACCTGTAGTAAGTGCCGTGGGCATATCAGCTACAATGGTAGAGTTTGAATATGTGATTTGTTGGCTTAAATTCTGAGGCAGGGTTAGGGCCTCATCGAGATCAAAGCTCGTATCGATTAGACAGCTCGAAAAAGGGTTGGATGCCATGATATGAGAGAAATATTGCAAGAGTTTTTGCTCTACAGATAGGGTTTTGTAGCTAGTGAGATTTATTTATATATATATATATATAGCTTTGAAGTGATCACCCTCTCTAGCTAGGGGAAGGAAAACTTGTAACAGAAACAGTAATGGAGGAACAGATAATTATATTTATGGGTCTCGATCTTTTATGACGGCAGATAAACTTTTTGAATTCAGAAAGTCAATATGTGATCATAATGCACATGGCAACTTGTTGCCTAGGACTCATTTAAGAGGAGAGTATTTAATTATATATGAGCCCACGCACATACGTGTTCTCTAGTGAACGATATATAGAAATGTAGCCTAGCCAGCACATGAAAATATTTAATTTTGGTGATGATATATATATATATATATATATATATATAAACTAGCTCGAAAACGTTTTACTGAATAAATAATAAGAGAATTTAAGCTAATATTAATTTAGAGTGTGCCGTTGTCCTTATCTTTACCATTACAATATATATATATATATATATATATATATATATATATATATATTATCAATCAATATTAATTAAAGCTAAGTTTTTATTTTAAAAATGTATTTCTCATTTTAGTTTGATGGGTTTAATTAGAGAAACATTACGTTTAGAATTTCTTTAAATAATTATAAAACGAAAGAACATTTTTTTTGTTTTCTTCTAAGAAATATTTGGAGTTAAATGTTGAATCTAGATCGCACGTGTTTGGCGGATGCAATTACTGGTACGTACGTACGTACGTAGAGCATTCAAAAGGTGCATTACACAAATGTTTTGGAAGAGAGAGCCACGGTAACGCGAACCGGCCCACACAGTACCATCAAATTACTTTTTTATCCCTAGTTTTTGTGCTTGTTCAATTAGATCCTAAACCAACAAAAACACGGTTTTTTCTTCTTCTTTTACCTCTTTGATATATATTTCAGTAAGTCTTAAAATATTCATAAATTATACAATTAACTCCTTAATTTTACAAACTAGAAAAGAAGTAGATACAATTGTTGGCGTTCATTTTTGTTTGTGTTAATTTGGACAGTTCTAATCATAATCAGGTACGTAAGGACAAAATTAGGAAGATTATTAATTCTAATCCAATGGCTCAAATTTAATTTGTTCTCAGTTTATTTGACAAAATCGTGTCGCAGGTACAAGTCTGTGTGCATAAAAGTTTGGAGAGATTATGGGGGGGGGGGGGGGGGGGGGGATAACAACCTTGGAAGTTTACCGAGTTTTGAGACACTGAATAAGCACAGGTTTGGGACTGCATGTGGTGGATGATTCAATACATTATGAAAATTATGTTTTTGGCGTGCACGTGTAACATGTATAATTTGCATTGTGATTCTAAATGAAATTTTACGACAAGTTTTTATGGTACTTATTAAATAATTAATTTCATATTATTAGTTATTTTTTTAGATTTATTTTAAATAAAAAAAATAGATATAACTAGGATATGTATATCCTAAATGAAGATATTTTTATCGTTTTTTGTGTGTCATGATTTTTATTTATTTATTTTTTTGTGTCTGTCTCTTTATTCACTACACCATTAAACAGTTTTACCGACGGACTAATTCCGTCGGTGACAGGAATGAACTCCGTTGGTGAAATAATTACCGACAGCCTCACCGATGGAACACGTCCGTCGGTATAATATTCATCTATAATTCCCCTTTCCATCGCTAATTCTGTCACAAATAAAAAAAACAACCCACCGACGGTCTTACAAACGGATACGCGCGCTAAAAAAAATAATTCCCGCGGGAACATTACTAACGGACTAAATCCGTCTGAATTTTCAACGGTAATTATCGATGGATTATCCGTCAGTAATTATGGCATCGATGGTAATTGTGTGGCAACCCTCTATGAAATACCGACGGATATTATCCGTCGGTAAAGCCGTCTGTATGTGATCACCGACGGATAATATCCGTCGGTAATGATGGCATGGCTGGTAATTGTTTGGCAACTCTCTATTAATCACCAACGGATATTATCCGTCGATAATGCTGTCGGTATCTATTTAAAATATATATAAAAAAATAATTTATTAATAGTAAAACTAGAATAAACAAATAAAATTGGATTAAACATTAAAAATATAAAAATAATGTTAAATAATATTCATCCAAATATTCATTACAAATTTAATGTGTTTAAAAAACAAAATTAAACTAGGATAGCGGCGGAGCTGGAGGAGGAGGAGGAGAAGGAGGAGGCTGGTTGTTCCCGGGACCGTACGGCTAAAAAGACCCTGCACAAGTATCATCACCCATCTTTGATCTCATCTCCATGACTATGTGACGGAGCTCATTATAATTCATCGAGAGTTGTTGATATTGTTGTTTCAAGGCAATGAGCTCCTCAAACTGGGTGCTTGATACTGATGGAGAGCTCCCAATGGTTGAGACACTACGAGTCGAACGCAAGTTTTTAGCCGTAGTGTTAGAGAGCCCGTACACCCGATTTTTATCGGATCCACCAGACGATCTCACCTCCATCCACAAATCTGGATCGAAATCTAGATGGCTCGAAGGATTGTCCCCATATCTCTCCCTCAACCGGCTATTATAGGTCTCTTGAAATTTTTTTAAAAAATCATCATATGCAATTCAAGATGCAATTCAAGAAAATAATAACTTACAAAATAAAATAAATGAACGAACATACCACAAAGTGCTGAGCATGGTTGTCCACAAACTGCTGCACCCCCTTTTGGCGGTTTTGACTCCGTACATGCGTCTCTACAAATAGCTCCATTGGACTCGGCTCACGTCTAAGAGACGCAGCCTGTAAGGAAAAAATAGGTTGAAAGTTATTTAATAAGGAACGACAAATTAATTAACGATATATTTCATTAGGTCACCGAACCATGAATTTGCTGGTTTCGGTTGTCGGCGCCGGACTGTAAGCGCCGTGAGAACCGCTCTGAGGTCACGTGCTCAATATATGTTGTCCATATTTCCCCCAAGATGAATGGCGGTTTGAATTCCTGCTAAACCGCCACCTCATTCCATCCTTCAAGACCGTTGTCCCTCGCATTTGTTTTTTGTTTTTTTTGGGTGTCATACCAAAAATCACGCAACCTACTTCCACAGTAACAAATTAGAATTTAAAATATAAAATTATAAAACAAAAATAAATATTATTTTCGATGTTACCTATTTGCCGCGTGATTCTCCCATACCCTCCTCACAACATTGTTGTTCGCCCTATCCTACTCAAATTTGTTCCGTGTATATAAATAATTCATATAAAATAAAAATATTACAAGATATAAAATTATAAAAATTATTTATTAAAAATAAGCTGAAAATGAAAAACTAACACCGACCTGAAATCGCTTAAACCATGCATCGATATTAGGTTTCTACTCAGGATGTTTGGAAACCTGGCTCCATTGAAACAATGGAATCTCCGTCGACGATTTAAACGCCAATGTTATAGCCCTTGCAGCCTCAATGTTTGTGAACCTGAAATTAAATAAAAGTAATAATATTAATTAGTTATTCATAAATTATGTTATAAGTATATAAAAAAAAGTAAAACCTAAACAAACTTACATTGAGAGGTCATCCTTCCATTGTGCCTGGTACTTGCGGGTGAATTGACCTCGCTGTGAAGGCACACCGCTTCTGCGCTGTGAAACCGCACTAGAAGAGGCAACATCACAAGTTGGCGTAGATTCCTCGCCGTGATCGCACCTAAGGATACGTCCTCCTCGGGCCGCTAGAAGAACTAGCTGCAACCATCTTCTGACGATGTGCTGTAGATTTCATTCTACGCATCTACACAAATTTATACGAATAATTACATAATTAACTTCGATTATTTAAAAAAAAATTCGACAGAGTCTCCCCTATATTGGGGGGTCCCAAGTTATCGATAAAATCATATTACACTTTTAATTTTATTTCACATCCCGATCCAATCATCCTGGATCTCAACTCAACTCATCATCATCAACACAAAACATCTTATTCAATAACATCACATAACGAAATTCAAGTAAAAGAATCAATTTCAACTATGAACATTCATTGTTAAATTGGTACTTAGAGTTACAAGCAATAACAATGACAGGTAAACAATAATATCCTAAAATTAAGATAAACTAATTAAATTTAATTCTATATTTCAATTAACATTTAAAACATAAATTCAACAATAACAATTATAGCAATACAAACAATAATATCCTAAATTAAGATAAACTAATTAAATGTAATTCTATATATAAATTAATATTTTTAACATAAATTCAACAATAACAATTATAGCAATACAAACAATAATATCCTAAAATTAATAAATAAAATGAAAAAACTAAAAAACACTTTACAAAACAACCTAAACACAAAACAAACAATACACAAAACTAAAAAACACTATATCAATTCAAAATAAATTTGGGAATAAAAAATGCTTAATATCTACAAACAATACACAAAACAAAGAACACCAAAAAAAAATCATGATTAAAATAAAAAAATACATATCTTTTAAAACTACCACCAAAATAATAAAATCTCTTCAAAAAGCCAAATGCAACCAGAGAGGAGAAGAGAAATGGAGAAGAAGAGAAACTGAGCCGAGAGAAAAAAATGAACCAAATGAGGGGAAGGGGGTGTTTTATATGGCAATTTTTCCAACGGACATTAATTGCTGTCGGTGGCATTAAATTCCATCGGTAATATCGTCGGAAATTAATTGATATGCGCACCAAAAAAGTTTGAAAATCCCCCAAACTTTTCGATCTGTGGGTACGTGTGCCGACGGACACGCGTCTGACATATTGTCTCGACGATATTCTTTTCAAGCTTTTCAATGTGATCAACATTCAACTTGCTGGAACATATATCTCTGAAGAAATGATTGATCTCTGTTAGTGCATCCCATATTTCCTTTGGCAACAAATCACGAAAAGCTAATGGGATGAGTGTTTGCATAAACACATGGTAGTCATGACTCTTCATTCCATATAATCTGCATTCCTCCGTATTAACCAGCCTTGATATGTTCGAGGCATGTCCATCGAGGAAACGCAGACTCTTAAGCCATTTGTAGACTAGTAGTTGTGCGTTTTTCTAGCACGAAGCTTGCTTTTGGTTTTGCGACCCGTGACCCATCACAAACCAACTCCATATTTTTACGGTTCTGAAGCAGCGCTACATCCAATCTAGATTTGATGTTGTCCTTTTTTTTCCCCTTCACATCCATGACGGTGTTGAAAATGTTCTCAAACACGTTATTTTCAATGTGCATGACGTCAAGGTTATGGCGGAGAAGATTGGTCTTCCAATAAGAAAGCTCCCAAAAGATACTTCGCTTCACTCAATTATGGGTCAAACCAAAACCAGGAAACTTCTGCTTACCTGATTGGAGACCAAACACAATGTCACCGTACTCTGACACAACATCAAACAATTCTTTACCAGAAAGACACGGGGGTGCAACATCCTTTTCAACTCTGCCAACAAAGAAATCATTTTTGTTCTTTCTATACCCGTGATTCGGCGGCAACAAATGACGGTGACAGTAAAAAAAAGAAGCTTTACCCCCGTTTGTTAGCGTGAATGCCTTGTTGTTCTCCATATAGTATGGACATGCTAGCTTTCCATGCGTGCTCCAACCAGAAACCATTCCATAAGCTGGGAAATCATTCATAGTCCACATCAAAGCCGCTCTCATAACAAAATTCTGTTTCCTCGAGATGTCATAAGTCAAAGATCCAGAGTACCACAACTACGTCAATTCATCAATCAACGGACGAAGACAAACATCTATATTCCGCCCGGATCGCTCGGACCTGGTATGACCATAGATAAAAACATGAACTCCGGCCTCATACACATCCCCGGTGGCAAGTTATAAACCGTCAGTATGACCGGCCAACAAGAATAAGGAGCAGCAAATGACCCGAATGGGTTGAATCTGTCTGTACACAACCCAAGACGCACGTTTCTTGATTCAGCTGAAAAGTGAGGATGTACACTGTTAAAGTGTTTCCATGCTTCACCGTCAGATGGATGAACCATCACTCCATCAACTGCATGGTGTGATTGGTGTCATATCATGTGCTCAGCAGTCCTTGGTAACATGAATAACCTCTGCAGTCTAGGTGTAATTGGGAAGTATCTAATTTTTTATATGCCACGAGAGTCTTCCCTCTACCAGTTCTGGGTTTGTAACGGGAATGCCTGCATGTCATGCACTTGGTCATCTCAACATTTTCAAGGTAGTATAACATGCAAAAGTTAGGGCATATATTAATTTTCTGGTATCCTAAACCGAGGGGTTTCATCATGGACTTGGCAGCATAGAAGTTCTCTTTCAGCTTGTTCCCTTCAGGTAAAATGCTTCTCGCCCTTTCAATAATCTTGTCATAACCGGCCTCACTCAACCCGTGATCTAACTTGATGGTGAACACCGTGCTACGGCTGATAATTTACTATGGTTCGTGCAGCCATCCCATAATGCTTCATCAGAATCTTTCAACAGATCAAAAAACCTTGCTGCATCTGCATTAGGTTCTTCTTCTACGATTGGACATTCCCTGACATTACCTTCACTCATTCTCATTGCATCCATAACCATATTCCTGTAAAGATTACTTTGTTCTCATTTCCAACTTCATGCATGTTGCTAGCACTAGAAGTTGACCCAACCACCTGTTCTTCCATGCTCTCATCAGGAACAAATAGTTCTCCGTGTGCATACCAACACAGGTAATCCTTCATGAACTTTTTGGTTAGAAGATGCATCGTTACAACATCTTGATGCAGAAACTTTAAATTTTTACACTTCCTGCATGGACACCTAATACCGCCATCAGTAAAATTCCTCGGAATAGATGTTGCGAAATTAATAAAACCCAGGACACCGTTAAAAATATTCTATCCTTTGCAATCCTTGGGGTGAGTCCCAATACATCCATGAACGATCATCCATGACTTCTATTGAACCTCTATAAAACATAACAAAAATATTGGTTTTCCCCGACATTATCAAACAAACTAAAACAACACTTATGTTAAATATTCATTATCAATTATCAACAATCAACGTTCATACATACAAATTTATACATATATAAATTTACGAAATCACAACTTCGAAATAGAATTGATAACAATTAAAAAAGACCCGTTAAACAAGCTATTAATTATTTATTTCATCACAACACATTTAATTCGGTGTAATTCAAACAAAATTTCAACAATTTACAAACAAATATAATTTGACAAAATCTAAAACAAACTATAACAACTACAAAATTATACATTCATACTACAAGTTTCTTTGACAAATAACAATCAAACAAGTACATACGTTAACAAAATACATATACTAAAAAAACAATAAAATTCACATTTAAATGTTAAAACTAAAAAGAATAGATTTACTTAAAAAAATGATAAAATCCACAAGAAACGGATATTGTGACCACGTACAAGGTATAAGAAACTTGAGTGATTATGTTGAGAATAGTAGAGAGTTGGGATAGGTGGTTGGCTGCAGTTTGGAAGGGGAGAGGTGGGATGGGAAAGAAGAAGAAGGAGAAACAGAGGAAGAGAGTGTCGGCAGAGGGGGTGTATATAATGGTTTTTACCGATGGAATCACCAACGGATACATTCTGTCGGTGATTCCATCGGTGATTCTGTCGGTGACAGTGTCATGTCAATGTACGGCTATCTCAATTTGAATCCCTCGGTCATTCCGTCAGTAAAATCATCTGAAAAAACTCCACGTCACCATGCCGTTGCATCTTTCCAAACAAAATGTATAGTCTGTCGGTATATACCGACCGTATCTCCGATGGAGTTAGTCTGTCGGTATATACCTGACAGATTTTGAGACGGAATTTAGTCCGTCGGTAATAACTACCGACGGAAAATTTCCGTCGGTTTTCTCCGGTTTTCTGGTAGTGATTGAAGAAGGGTCCAAATAATAACCAATAGGACATCACTACCTTATTATAATCTTCAGATGCGTATTCGATTCATAACATCACGCTGCTTGCTGCGTCATGCTTGATACAGGCGATTTGCAGGATGCATCTGCACACCCGCACAAGTGGTGAGGATGACGGGAAGCCCAGCATTGTGCATGCTGCATGCATCCCGCAGCAAATTATTCATGTCAAGTCCATGCCGCCTTTGTTTTTTCACACACACTCTTGCTCGTGTTAGGAAAAAATCCCTTGCAATATCAGTAGTGTTGCTATTAGACGAGCATAGGTTGTTGAAGAAATGATGGTTAACGGAGATGGTGGTGGTTGGTGAGGCAGCTAGCTCTGCTCCATTTCTCTATCATATTAGCATATATAGGTTTGAGTTGTAGTTACCAATACTCACAACATAAAAGATAAATAAACACAAATAGAAAAGATGAAATCATATTTATTAAACCTGTTAAAAATAATAAAAATATCTTTCTTCTTCTTGTATCCATTTCTCTCCTATAATATGCTGTAAGTGTTGGGTCATAGAGAATATTGGGTTTGTGTGTTGTAGTGTTAAGGTTTTTTTTTATTATTATTAAGTTACCGCCATAATAATAATAATAATAATAATAATAATATATAAATACCATTTGGGGTTGAAATGAACAAAAAATATAAAAACCTACGTACCTAATATAGAAAAGCCAAATTAAATTTTATTTCTATTTAAAAATAAAATAAAAAATATATAAAACTAATCAAATTCGGTTTGAGTTTTTTTTTTTTTTCCATTTAATTAGATTGTTGCTTACCTTAACGGCGGAGGACTGATCGTGTTAAAAAGCACAAGATAAGCTCTTGTTCTTCCAAGAGCTGGTGGGACCTCACATTGTATATTGGCTTGTTATAAAAAGGATAGTGTATCCATCTATCCTAATATATTGATGGTATTCTCTCACATGAATTTTTTAATAAATATTTTTTATATATTATATTTTTTTATATATATTATTTTATCACTTTTTAGGAAAAAAAAATAATAATCCTGTAGACCATAAAAAAACACATTAATTTTTTAAACATAAAAAAATGAAAATTAATTTTGAATAACTTAACAAAGCTTGAAAAACCAAAAAAAATGAAAAATATATAAAAGTAAAAACTTGTAAGCTCCCAAAATAATTGAATAACATATAAATTATATATAAAAAATTGGAAACTAATGGACATGTTTTTTTTAATATTTTGTAAAGTTAGTTTTATTTTTTTAATTTTTTTAATGTTTTTATATTTCTCGGATCTTCAATTTTTTTTAATTTTTGTAATTAATCTTTCATTTTTGAAAATTATTTTTTATTCTACTTGTTAAAGGCGCATTTTAGTCCAAAAGGTTAACATGGGAGAAAATATGAATACATAAGGGATTAAAATTTATTAAAAATTCATATGGAAGAATATGCCTAATAATTTTTTTAAAATATGCTTAATATATAATGGTAGGTGAGTTTATTAACCCAAAAAAATGTTATATAAAATTTTATAGAGAGAGAGAGAGAGAGTAACGGTTAAGGTGTGTTTGAGAGTGTGGTTACGGTTGCTTTTCAAAGTGTTTTTAACTCAGAAATGCATCAAAATAATATTTTTTTTATTTTTTAAATTTATTTTTTATAACAATGCATCAAAATGATTCAAAAATATCAAAAAAAATATTAATTTTAAATAAAAAAATTAAATTTCTTTAAAAACACAGATTAAACAACTTTCCAAACATTCCCTTACCATTACTGTTGAAATTGATTGTTAGAATATCTTGGGCTTAGACATATCTATATCTTATTTCAAGCTACTAACTTCATAATGCATAGGCTATCCATGCTCGTGTACTGAATTCGGTTTAAGCCCAAAACATGGTTCCCTGTTCCCATTAGGAAATTCCATGATTTAGGAATTCGAGAAGAAAAAAAAAAGGAAAAGAAATTCCCCATTAATTTTTCTTTCTTTTGATACCTATCATGTTATTGCATTATAAACGTTCTTGTGATGTGATGCTGGAATTACTGAACATTTATTAAGGAATAAATTTTATAAGAATAAATTTTGTATCTGATATTTCAGAAATTAATTTTGAAAAGGATTTTTGGTAAAACAAAATAGTTATAATTCTACTAATATGATGATAATATTTGACACGTGATATATTAATTAGTTTCACTTTATGCAAAGTACTGTATTATGTAATCATGATTCTTTAACTTTGAATCTAAAACCAACCTCATTTTAGTTTGATTTTCCAACCTGTATTATAAATATTAATTTAATACATTTAGAAATTTAATTTTTTTAATATTAATCTCAAGACTCAAACTCAATAAAGCAAGAAAAAGGAAATGAATATTGTTTTACAACCAGTCCTACCTCACTTGAGGTTAATAATATTTTGCTAGTTAGTAAATAATGGTTAAGGATATTTATCAACATATATATCGCATCATTTTTCAATTGCATACTTTTATAAAGAAATAAATCAATTTCAGTTTTTAGTTTTTTCATATTTTCTAATATATTTTTCATCATTTAATTAATTTCGTTAAAAATTAACACTTGAATTAAGTTAGTAGAGAAAAAAAAATTAAACCTAAAACTAAAGAAAAAATACAAATTCAAGATCAAATTAAATGATTATTGGAAAAATTCATATAAAAATTAAGTCTAGAGACATAATTAATTTTTAATAGGTCAATTTGATTTAATCATGAGCCAAATTGAATTTTAATTATATTTAAGAATTAATTTGGGTCAAATTCAAGGATTTAATAACCAAATTGACTTTATTATATTTTAAATGGGTCAAATTTATTTTATTAGGGGCTTAATTGGTGAAAAATTAAGTTTGGAAGACTAATTTGAGCTTAATTGAGAATATTGAAATTTTAAGAGACCAAATTTAATTTTTACCAACTTAATTAATTGAAGTCAGGGGCAAAATTGCAAGAAAATTAAAGTTTTAGGGTCAATTAGGGGTCAAATTGACAAAACTCGCAGCTAATGACCACTGCAAAAGACGTCAAACTATGAGGGTTTAATTGACAAAAATCGAGGGTGAGATTGAAGAAATTGAAAGTTTAAAGGTCAATTAGGAGTTAAAATGCATAAATCTGAGACCGATGACCAAAGTGTAAAAGTTGCGTAAATTAGGGGCTGATATTGAAATTCCGCAGAGGCTAAATTACACTAAATCAAAAGTTTATGGTCAATTAAGAGTACAATCAAAACAAATTGAAAGGTGAAGGACTAAATTGAAGTTGAACAAAACTCCCTAATTTAACCCTAAACGGAGTTGTTTTGTATTAAAAAAATAAAAAGACCAGACAACGTGCTGTCCATTATCTTCCTCGAATTTTAGCCAAAAAGCTACCCGGCTAGCTACTTTTCAAGTGCATTTAATGCCTTATATGTCTATCAAATTTGACAACATTTGAACCAAAATGATCACATGACAACCCTCTATCCCCGGGTATGGCCCGTTCAGGCTGAATGACAACACAGCGGCCCTGATGCCGGTCTAAAGTAGCTACCTCAAGCAGCCTTGAACTGTTAGATTTCACAGCTCATGGTGTCTACTTTGAACCAACAGTTGAGATCCTTCCCAATTGAATCAAGGGCTGAAATATTTCCCCTGTATAGACAAGATTACCGTCTTCCACCTCCTATAAATAGATGTAGATTTCATGGCTCGAGCATGAAGAAAATTGGGTCCAAAATCTGCAAAAAAAACAGTCATTCCTCAGTTCGCAGCCAATTCTTTCCTCCTTTCCTTCTCTCTCCACCATGTCTTCAACCCCTGAATACCCCACATAAACCTTTCTCCTCCACCAACAAACAACGACTCAGCCTCCCTACGAACCCAAATTCACACCAACGGTAGAATAGCAATCGCGAACTCCTCCCTCTCCCCTCTGCAGATTTTCTTCTTCTTCTTTTCCTTCCTTTGCCACCAACAGCCAACTCTTTCACCATTCATTGCGGCGACGCCGCCCGAACCATCAGCTCAGCCTCCTGATCATGGTCGTGACCACTGCCTTCAGTAGTCTTCTCTTCCACCTTTCTCCATCTTCTGCAACCATTTTAGTTACATGAAAAACACGAATTACTGTTCACATTATGCAAATAATTCACTTATATGGTGGGTCGTACTTGATTTGGCCCAGCTCAGATGGATGGGCCTGGTCTAGCCCACCCCCAAAAAGAAAAAAACATTTGTTGGGCAAGATTAGCCCAATCGTTTTGGGCCAAGATCGGCCCAACACGATCATTCATTGGCTGAGTCCGACCCGGTAGACATATATATATATAAACTAAATTTTGAAGAAAAAAAAACTCAAAAGTCCTTTAAAAAAAATTGTGATTGTTTCAAATGTTTTCTTACCAATTTTATATAATATCAGGTTATATATTTACAATATAAAATACAAATCCGGTATTAAAATATTCAATTTTCTCAAAAACAATTTTTAAAAAATTCAAAAAAAATCTCAAACCTTTTAAAATAATTTCCCTTTTAAAAAAAGAAAAAATATATTTTATATATTTTCATGCAGACGACCAAATCCTAAATAGTTTTCCAAGCATATTTTTAAAAATTGCATCTTTTTCATATTTTAAAATTTAAAATAGATATCGTAACCAGTTTATGATCACCCATTAGTATTTTACCAAAATATCAAAAACACTTTTCCGCAAATAATTCACTTATATGGTGAGTCGAACTTTATTTTGCCCGGCCCAGATGGTTGGGCCTGGTCTGGCCCACCTCCAAAAAGAAAAAAACATTTGTTGGGCAAGATCAACCCAATCTTTTTGGGCCAAGATCGGCCCAACACAATCATTCATTGGTCGAGTCCAAGACACAGTAAGACATATATATATATATATATATATATATATATATATATATATAAACTAAATTTCCAAAAACAAAACTCAAAAGTCCTTTAAAAAAAATTGTGATTGTTTCAAATGTTTTCTGATTAGTACTTAAAAGTGTATTTTTATCAGGGTTTTATATCGTCATTTTGCACTTGAAGTATCAATAACTCCTTAACTAAAGCATGTTTTATAATAACATATCTAATTATATAAGATACCTTTAATTTATGGTAAATGTTCATCTTAAATGCAGGCTTATCACATAAATGAAAGAATTGATTGATGAGTTGAAGTACTCGAAATTGAAAGGACAAAGAGATGGCCAAACTTAGAAAAGAGATCTTTGGTGCAGTCCAAACTAGAACACTGTTTGGTAATCGGGTCATATCTGGAGCTGTAGATCTCGGATTTAGGTCTACCTTATATGGATGGAAAGCTAAGACATAGGCCTACAACTTTCATGAGGAGTCCAAGATTTAAGAAGGCCGTTTTCAAGTCCAAATTGTAGCAACAACGAAGAAGTCCGAATCTGTCCTGCAGCCCAGACACTGTTCAGTGTTCAGCCCATATCTCGAGTTCTAGAAGTCCAAATGATCTCAAATTTCTACCCTGGAAAGATGAGACAATTGCCTAGAACTTTCATGATTGAAGTTTGTTCAAATTATGACGTCATCAATGACGTTTTTAGCAGACAAGAAGATAAGAATTGTCATCAAGTCAAGATGTGGCCACCCATTCATCAATTAGTCAACAAATCAATAGTTCCGAATTTTGGCCTATAAAAGGAGGCATTTGCCATGTATTTAGGCATCTTGGTGTTGAGATCAAGATCATGCTCTTGCTTTCTCTCTTTGTATTGCTTATGCTTTGCTTTCATTAATATCAAGTTTATGCCTTTCATTTCCTTTCCTTTACTTAGTTAACTTTTATCTTACTTATGTTCTTATCTTGTTTCTTTATGTTTCTTTCTTTCATTATGTTTAACTAAGTTAATTATGTCAAGGTGAAAAGGGTACACTAATGGTGTAAGAATAAGTATAATATAAACTTAACATGGACCTTAATGTTGGATACTAACATGCTTTATATTTGTTATCTTGTTCACTTTTAATACTTTGCTTGTTAAATGGTTAATCTAGATTTATGTTGTATAACACTTGGTACAACAAATACTTGGCACTTTCATAGCCCATCTTGTATGGTATAACCGACACCTGAGCTATGAAAGGAACTTGATTTGTTGTTAACATAAGTTATAATCATGAATGCACGAAAACATTTACAAGTATTAGCATTATTCGAATAAGATAACTAATGTAATCATGTTAACAATTTATAATCTGATTGGAACCTACTTTGTGTGTGGTTTCCAATTGAATAAAAAGAGTTTATATTATACTTGTTTGAAGTACCATTAGTGGATCCTCTAACCTTGACATTTGTTGTTATCATTGTTTACTCCTTACGTTAACCTTCCATCTCAAAGTTCTCATCAACTTCTTCTTCTTCATCTTTATTATTATCATTATTAATAGTATTATTGGTATTATTATTATTAGTACTACTATTACTATTACTATTACTATTACTAGTATTACTACTACTACTACTATTATTATTGTTGTTGTTGTTACTATTGTTGTTATATTATTGTTGCTTATAATTTATACAAGTAACCTCCCTGTGGTTCGACCCCGGTCTTGCCAGGTTATTTATTACTTCGACACTCCTGCACTTGGGAAAAGACATCAATCTTTTGGTCGTGTCAAGTTTTTGCGCCGTTCTTGGGAAGGTAAATTCTTGTACAAATTATAGTATTTATTTTATTTTCTCTTTTTACTTTTATTGTATTTAACTTTGTTTCTTTTGTGTTGTTTCCTTTTCTTTTGTTTTCTTCTTCTTTTTATTCTCTTCTTACACGTGCATGAGAGTTTGGTCACGTACATTAAGTGGTAGACTTTGTAGGGTATCCTCATCATTTTCGAGAAAATATAGTCAAGAAGATAACCAATCGCTTCATAATGAGAATAATGAGAATATTCGGGTTAGAACTCTTAGAGACCACATGAATCCCACAAGAACAAGTGCACCCTCATGCATAGTTTTTCCACCAGATGCATCTCATTTTAATTTTAAGACAGGCATTATTCAACTTTTACCATCTTTTCATGGCTTAGATTTAGAAAATCCATACTTGCATTTAAGGGAATTTGAGGAGGTTTGCAACACGTATAATGACTCAAATTGTAGCATGAACACCATTAGGTTAAAGCTTTTTCCTTTTTCATTAAAAGATAAAGCTAAAACATGGCTACAAAATTTGAGACCTGGATCCATTCGTGCTTGGGATGATATGCAACAACAATTTTTAAAGAAGTTTTTTCCATCTCATAGAACGAACTCTTTCAAAAGACAAATCATTACTTTCTCTCAAAAACCGGGAGAAACATTTTATCAATGTTGGGATAGGTATCGGGACTTGCTTAATACTTGCCCCCATCATGGTTTTGAAACATGGAGATTAGTTTCACATTTTTATGAAGGGTTAACTCCTAGAGATAGGCAAATGGTTGAATTGATGTGCAATGGAACTTTTGAGGATAAAGACCCTAATGAAGCAATGGAGTACTTAGATTTGCTAGCTGAAAATGCACAAAATTGGGACACCACAGGTACTTATGAGGCACCAAGTAAAACCCAACCTCATACATCTAGTGGGGGTATGTACAACCTTAGGGAAGATCATGACCTCCAAGCCAAGTTTGCATCTTTAGCTAAAAAAGTCGAAGCGCTAGAATTGAAAAAGAGTGGTCAATTAAAATCTGTTCAAGACATTGCATGTCAAATCGTGAAACCAACGAACATTCAACCAATGACTGTCAACCTTGCCTTCTTTTAAAGAATGTCTCCATGAACAAGCCCATGCATTAAACAGTTTTCAAAGGCCCAACCATAACCCATATTCACAAACATATAACCCTGGTTGGAGAAATCATCCAAATTTCAATTGGAAGAGTGATAACAATAATGCACAAACTTCACAACCACCGTTTCAAGCACACCATAATTTCCAAAATTCTCATGGATATGCACCTCCTTATGCTCCACCTCCTAGAAGAAATCTTGAGGAAACATTGCATGCATTTATGGAAAAGCAAGAGGCAATTAACACTCAACTTGCTCAAAGCATGACTGATTTTAAAGATACTCTTGCAAAATTGACATCCGCTCTCGGTTTCCAAGAGAAAGGTAAGTTTCCATCTCAACCACAACAAAATCCAAAGGGGCAATACAATGCGAATGCAAGTAGTTCGGGAAGCCAACACATGGATCATGTAAAATCAGTCATCACTCTTCGTAGTGGTAAGGTTATTGAAAAACCCATTCTTGAACCTTGTGAGAATGATGATGAGTCAATCTCTGAGGGTAAGGAAGAGGTTGAATCTTATCATTGCAAAGAAAAGACCGATTCTCCTGCCACACTTCCATTTCCTCATGCCATGACGAAACAAAGGAAAGTCAATCACAACTCGAAATCTTTGAAACCTTCAAACAGGTAAGGATCAACATACCTTTGCTTGGATGCTATTAAACAGGTTCCTTCTTATGCTAAATTTTTGAAAGATCGTGCACCTTGTGAAGAGAAAGCTGAATGTGAAAAAGAAAGCCTTCTTAGCCGAACAAGTAAGTGCTATTCTTCAAAACAATAATGCTTTGAAATATAAAGACCCTGGTTGTCCTACAATTTCATGCTTTATTGGAGAACATAAAATTGAAAGAGCTTTACTTGATCTTGGAGCTAGTGTGAATTTACTTCCATATTCGGTTTTCAAAGTCTCAATCTAGGTGAGTTAAAACCAACTTCTCGTGACTCTTTTACTTGCCGATAGATCCGTAAAAGTGCCTAGAGGAATAGTTGAAGATGTGTTAGTACAAGTTGATAAATTCATTTATCCTGTGGATTTTATTGTCTTGGACACACAACTTTGTTGAAGCATGTAATTCATTTCTGTTATTTTAGGGCGTCCATTTCTTGCAACTTCTAATGCATTGATTAATTGTAGGAATGGACTGATGAAGCTATCATTTGGAAACATGACATTGGAGATGAATATTTTCAACATTTGCAAGCAACACGGAGATGATAATGATTTACGGAAGTGGACTTTCTTGAAAAATTAGTTCATGATCAATTTCAAACCACTTCCAATGAAATTGAGATTGATGAATCTGATGATTTGCAAATGGTCTATTTTCGGGAAGAATCAAAGGCAAGTAATTGGAGACCACAAATTGAGGAATTGCCGCCACGATCAATTGAGCCAATACCTTCAAGTGTTCAACCACCAAAACCTGATTTGAAGCCGTTACCCCTCAATCTCAAATACTCATTTTTGGGAGAAAATGAAACTTTTCCGTAATAATCTCTTCCAAACTTAATGCACAGCAAGAAGGTAAGTTATTACAAACTCGAAAATGCACAAAAATGCATTAGGATGGACCATAGGCGACATAAAAGGAATTAGTCCTTTGATTTGCACTCACGGGATTTATTTGGAGGAAAATGCTAAACCCTCTAGAGAAATGCAACGAAGGCTTAATCCTAATATGAAAGAAGTAGTGAAAAATGAAGTCATTAAGCTTCTAGATAATGGAATCATTTATCCTATTTCTGACAGCAAATGGGTAAGTCCTACCCAAGTGGTACCCAAGAAGTCTGGAGTCACTGTGATAACAAATGAAAAAAATGAGTTAATTCCAACTAGGACTGTTACTGGTTGGCGCATGTGCATTGATTATAGGAAACTTAATTCAATGACTAGAAAAGATCATTTTCCTTTACCTTTCATGGATCAAATTCTAGAAAGAGTTGCCAGGTCATGAATTTTATTGTTTCCTAGATGACTATTCAGGCTACAACCAAATTGAAATTGCATTGGAAGATCAAGAGAAAACTACTTTCACATGTCCATTTGGTACTTTTGCATATCGAAGGATGCCTTTCGGATTATGTAATGCACCAGCCACGTTTCAAAGATGCATGCTTAGTATATTCAGTGATATGGTTGAACGTTTTCTTGAGATTTTTATGGATGATTTTTCGTCTTTGGTGATTCATTTGATGATTGTTTGACTAACTTAGAAAAGGTTTTGAGCGGTGTGAAGAGAAGAATCTTGTGCTTGAATTGGGAAAAATGTCACTTTATGGTAACAGACGGCATTGTACTTGGTCACATTGTTTCATCAAAAGGAATTGAGGTTGACAAATCTAAAATCGAGTTAATTGCTAACTTGCCAACACCAAAATCTATTAAAGATGTTAGATCATTTTTAGGACATCTTTGGTTTTTATAGAAGGTTCATCAAAGATTTTAGCGTAATATCTAAACCCTTGAGTAACCTTCTAACAAAGGATAATATCTTTGAATGGACTGAACATTGTGAAGAAGCCTTTGTTAAACTTAAAAACCCGCTACTACGCTCCCGTCATTCAACCTCCCGATTGGTCATTACCTTTTGAAATAATGTGTGACGCTAGTGATTATGCCGTGGGTCTTGTCTTGGGACAAAGAAAAGATAAGAAACCCTATGTGATTTACTATGCAAGTAAAACTTTGAATAGTGCTCAAATGAATTACACCACCAAGAAAAAGAATTACTTGCGTAGTATTTGCATGTGAAAAATTCGAGGTCTTATCTTGTTGGCTCACCTGTTGTTGTTTTTAGTGATCATGCGGCATTGAAATATCTTCTTTCTAAAAAAGATTCTAAGGCTAGATTGGTTCGGTGGATTTTGTTACTTCAAGAATTTGATATCACAATCAAAGACAAGAAAGGCACCGAAAATGTTGTCGCCGATCATTTGTCAAGATTGACAACAGATTCAAAATCGACATCACACCAATCGATGACTACTTTCCCGATGAATCTTTATTTTCTGTCTCTACGATGCCTTGGTTTGCTAATATTGTTAATTTTCTTGTTTCGGGACAATTGCCGGCTTATTGGAGTACCCAAGACAAAAGAAAGTTCTTGAACGAAGTAAAGAACTTTTATTGGGATGACCCTTATTTATTCAAATATTGTCCTGATCAAATATTTCGAAGATGCATTCCTGACAATGAGGTAAGTAGTGTCATTAAATTTTGTCATTTTGAGGCATGTGGGGGCCATTTCTCATCAAGAAAGACAATTGCAAAAATCTTACAATGCGGATTTTACTGGCCCACCATGTTCAAGGACTCACATGCATTCTCAGTAAGATTTGTGAAAATTGTCAAAAGTTGGGATCTATTTCAAAACGTCACATGATGCCTCTAAATCCTATTCTTGTCATTGAGATCTTTGATTGTTGGGGTATAGATTTCATGGGTCCATTTCCTTCATCATTTGGTTTTCGTGTACATATTAGTCGCTAGATTATGTTTCAAAATGGATAGAGGCAATTCCAAGTCGAAACAATGATCACAAAACAAGTGATAAAATTCTTGAAAGAAAATATTTTGAGTCGATTTGGAATCCCTCGAGCCATGATAAGTGATGGTGGAACACATTTCGCAACAAGCCATTTGAGTCTTTAATGAAGAAATATGGAATCACTCACAAAGTTGCCACCCCTTATCACCCTCGAGACTAGTGGACGGGTAGAGCTTGCTAATAGGGAGATCAAACAAATCTTGGAGAAAACAATGAACCCTAATAGGAAAGACCGGTCTTTAAGACTTAATGATGCACTTTGGGCTTATCGAATCGCTTATAAAACATCATTAGGTATGTCACCTTATAGACTAGTCTATGGAAAACCTTGTCACTTGCCTGTGGAACTTGAACATAAAGCTTATTGGGCTATTAAAGCTTTTAATTCAAACCTTGATGATCTTTGGTCAAGCTGCGAAAATTACAAATAAATGAGCTTGAGGAAATAAGAAATGATGCATATGAAAATTCAAGAATTCATAAAGCAAGAATCAAAGAGTTTCATGACAAGAAAATATTGAGAAAAACATTCAATGTTGGTCAAAAAGTCTTGCTTTATAATTCTCGACTCCATTTATTTCCTGGAAAACTAAGATCAAGATGGAGTGGTCCTTTCATTGTGAAACATGTGTATCCATATGGGGCTGTGATATCGAGAATCCAAAGAATGGCAATGTTTTCAAGGTAAATGGACATCGTTTGAAAGTCTACTTTGATAATTTTTCAGTTGAAAATGACTCTATTGAATTGAGTGATCCTGTATATAAAGATTGATTCATTTTCTCACATTGTTTTGTGTTTCATTTTGCTAGTTTCTCTCACCTTGGTCAAAAGGCGGATAACGGTACTCCGTGACTTAAGTCGGTTCTTTCGGTTTCCCATAATAACTGATATTTGTATATATTTGTGCGACTCTTTGCTCTTTCTCCCTTCTTTGACTCTCTGTTCTCCAATTCTCATTTGAAAATGGACACCACTCTTGAAAAATTGAAAAAGTACTTTCCCGCTCGCCTCGAAATGCGATTACAAAAATTTATCGTGCTAGGTGTGCAAGATTGAAGTTGTTAATGAATCATGGAATTCCCGAAGATATTCGTCGGTGATTGAAGCAAAGGTCCGATTATCGGGTGAGTCCTCCAATTCTTTCATTTCACACATGCCTGGAACAGTAAAAGCACTTTTGCAAAGAAACGTCGTGCAAAACGATCGAAAGTCTGTCACAAATGTGCCGATGGACTTGCAATGCAACATGTCGTTCTTTAGGAATGGTATCTATAAACCGTGAAGATAAAATACAATTCATTAAGGATGGCCCGAGTAAGGGGTCTTTAGATAATCTTTTGTTGACCCTTGAGACGCATCCTAGTGGAGATGTGCATCGTGCAATTCATGATTTATGGCCCCATTTTCATAAAGAACATGATAGACTTAGTCTTGGGAATCGACTAAAAAAGACCCTGTTTGCCGCTTTTTAAGAAAACTGGATGGGAAGCCTATCCCCGACCCATAGAGGGCGTTTAAGCCGTTCTTGGACGTAAAACCAAGGGAAGATGTGAGCCACAATCACAACTACCCGTACATACACATGCTTTTTCAAAATAAATAAATAAATAAATAAAGAGAGAGAGAGTGTGTGAGACTCAACTGGCCTACATATAGGTGGTATGATTGCATCTTCAATTTCTCATCTATAAAATCTTCTCTTCCTTCCCCTCATTTCTACTCAACCCTTACATTAGACAGATATAGAAGCGTGTAGAAATGGCGGGTTCCTCAAGTTATCACATAAAAAATATTTGTGTTTTCGGTGGATCCGGTCTCGGGAAGGAAATAGCTTTTTTAGAAGCAAAGAAATCATCTTGGTCGGTACTAGGCGAGAAAAAGATTCATTTAGTGTATGGGGGAGGTAGCCTTGGGTTAATGGGGGGTGTGTCAATAGCTGCATTTTTAGGAGGAAGTCAAGTTTTGGGGGTCGTCCCCGAAGCTTTAGCAAAAGGGGATTTCATTGGGAAAACAATTGGAGAGGAACTACAGGTCTCCACAATGTTTGATCGAATGAATACAATGTTTAACCATGTTGATGCCTTCATTGCCTTACCGAGTGGTCCGGGCACATTGGAAGAGATCTTTCATATTTCCTCTTGGGCCCAATCGCACATTCACCATAAACCTATAGGTTTGCTCAATGTTAATGGTTTTTATGATAATTTGTTGTCTTTCCTTGATCAAGGCGTGGAACAGGAATTTCTAACATCTTCGACACGACAAATCATAATCTCTCGCTACTCTTGTTGAACAATTGATCGACAAACTACAATCTTTCATCCTCGTAATTGATCCCTCCATGAGTCGCATAAATTGGTCAACTACGTAAAGCCGTAAAAAGCTTAGATTGGATTTGAGCCTTCGTTTGTGAATCCTTGTGTCTTTTGGTTTTATTTCTAGCATAGTATTTTGTTCTATTATTTCTTATATTTGTTTAAGTGTGTTTCGGGTTTGTCGGTGTTCGTTGTTTCAGGTGATATCTTCTATACTCTATCTTTCTACCTTAGGACATTGAGGACAATGTCTTGTTTTGGTTGGGGGGAGAGGGTAGTAGTATTAAAAAAAAAAAAAAAAAAAAAAAAAAAAAAAACTAACCAACTAACTGTTTTTGTTTTAAAAACCATTTGGCAAAACTGTTATCACTAGGATGGCGAGTAAGGGGGAGTGACTCTTGAGACGCATCTTAGTAAACATTTTCCAATGGTTATTTGCAATATTCATAACAAGGCCTATTAGAATACTTCTTGAAATATTCAGGTTTACAAACTCTCGCATTGTTATCACTTGATTCTGCTCATATACTTATTTAACAAGTATTCTTAAACCTTCATTTTCACACACACACTTTAACATATGATTGTGGGTTGTACATTGGATTATTACATTATTTGTGTTCTTTTGTTAAAGGTAACAACTAAGGGATAGGGATAGTCTATAATTTGCAAAAAAAAAAAAAAAAAAAAAAAAAAAAAAAAAAATAAATAAATAAATAAATAAATAAAAAAATAATGATAATAAAAACGTAGATAAGTTTGATTTCGTAGCCTCCCTAACCTAAGCAATTAAGCCCGAAGGGGTGTTTTAACACCTAATACCCTAAAGTCAAGCGACTTGGGAGCTATTGGCCCAAAGCTTGTTACATGGGTTAAGGAGAAAAGCTTAAGGGAATCAAACATTGCACTATCTACGTATCGTATCTGCAACCCGAGTTACTAAGCTCGTAGGGGTGTCTCAACACCTAATGCCCTAAGATCAACTGGTGCAGGAGTCATTAGCCGAAAGCTCGTTACATGGGTTAAAGATGCATTGTGTTTTAAGTTATATGTATATATATTAAAAAAAAAAAAAAAAAAAGAGATAATAATCCCAACCCAAGGAAGTTAACCTTAAACATTAGAACCAAATATTGTTTTCTTCCAATAAAAGCCCCATCATCTATGTTTCGTACATTGAGCACATAACAAGGAAGGTTTATTAATATCTTGTTTAAGAGGTATTGACGCAGATATATAAATTTAATGAGAGTTTGTTTATCTGGATAGATTAATGGAAGTTGAATGATGAATGCCTTGCTTTGTGAAAGTTGCAAATTGTTTTTCTATTTTAACGCTTTGATTACTAGGGACTAGTAATAAGCTGGTTGGGGGGTGTGATTAGTACTTAAAAGTGTATTTTTATCAGGGTTTTATATCGTCATTTTGCACTTGAAGTATCAATAACTCCTTAACTAAAGCATGTTTTATAATAACATATCTAATTATATAAGATACCTTTAATTTATGGTAAATGTTCATCTTAAATGCAGGCTTATCACATAAATGAAAGAATTGATTGATGAGTTGAAGTACTGAAATTGAAAGGACAAAGAGATGGCCAAACTTAGAAAAGAGATCTTGGTGCAGTCCAAACTAGAACACTGTTTGGTAATCGGGTCATATCTGGAGCTGTAGATCTCGGATTTAGGTCTACCTTATATGGATGGAAAGCTAAGACATAGGCCTACAACTTTCATGAGGAGTCCAAGATTTAAGAAGGCCGTTTTCAAGTCCAAATTGTAGCAACAACGAAGAAGTCCGAATCTGTCCTGCAGCCCGAGACACTGTTCAGTGTTCAGCCCATATCTCGAGTTCTAGAAGTCCAAATGATCTCAAATTTCTACCCTGGAAAGATGAGACAATTGCCTAGAACTTTCATGATTGAAGTTTGTTCAAATTATGACGTCATCAATGACGTTTTTAGCAGACAAGAAGATAAGAATTGTCATCAAGTCAAAGATGTGGCCACCCATTCATCAATTAGTCAACAAATCAATAGTTCCGAATTTTGGCCTATAAAAGGAGGCATTTGCCATGTATTTAGGCATCTTGGTGTTGAGATCAAGATCATGCTCTTGCTTTCTCTCTTTGTATTGCTTATGCTTTGCTTTCATTAATATCAAGTTTATGCCTTTCATTTCCTTTCCTTTACTTAGTTAACTTTTATCTTACTTATGTTCTTATCTTGTTTCTTTATGTTTCTTTCTTTCATTATGTTTAACTAAGTTAATTATGTCAAGGTGAAAAGGGTACACTAATGGTGTAAGAATAAGTATAATATAAACTTAACATGGACCTTAATGTTGGATACTAACATGCTTTATATTTGTTATCTTGTTCACTTTTAATACTTTGCTTGTTAAATGGTTAATCTAGATTTATGTTGTATAACACTTGGTACAACAAATACTTGGCACTTTCATAGCCCATACCGTATGGTATAACCGACACACGAGCTATGAAAGGAACTTGATTTGTTGTTAACATAAGTTATAATCATGAATGCCTGAAAACATTTACAAGTATTAGCATTATTCGAATAAGATAACTAATGTAATCATGTTAACAATTTATAATCCGATTGGAACCTACTTTGTGTGTGGTTTCCAATTGAATAAAAAGAGTTTATATTATACTTGTTTGAAGTACCATTAGTGGATCCTCTAACCTTGACATTTGTTGTTATCATTGTTTAATCCTCTAACGCTTTGATTACTAGGGACTAGTAATAAGCTGGTTGGGGGTGTGATTAGTACTTAAAAGTGTATTTTTATCAAGGTTTTATATCATCATTTTGCACCTGAAGTATCAATAACTCCTTAACTAAAGCATGTTTTATAATAACATATCTAATAATATAAGATACCTTTAATTTATGGTAAATGTTCATCTTAAATGCAGGCCTATCACATAAATGAAAGAATTGATTGATGAGTTGAAGTACTGAAATTGAAAGGACAAAGAGATGGCCAAACTTAGAAAAGAGATCTTTGGTGCAGTCCAAACTGGAACACTTGTTTGGTAATCGGGTCATATCTGGAGCTGTAGATCTCGGATTTAGGTCTACCTTATATGGATGGAAAGCTAAGACATAGGCCTACAACTTTCATGAGGAGTCCAAGATTTAAGAAGGCCGTTTTCAAGTCCAAATTGTAGCAACAACGAAGAAGTCCGAATCTGTCCTGCAGCCCAGACACTGTTCAGTGTTCAGCCCATATCTCGAGTTCTAGAAGTCCAAATGATCTCAAATTTTTACCCTGGAAAGATGAGACAATTGCCTAGAACTTTCATGATTGAAGTTTGTTCAAATTATGACGTCATCAATGACGTTTTTAGCAGACAAGAAGATAAGAATTGTCATCAAGTCAAGATGTGGCCACCCATTCATCAATTAGTCAACAAATCAATAGTTCTGAATTTTGGCCTATAAAAGGAGGCATTTGCCATGTATTTAGGTATCTTGGTTTTCAGATCAAGATCATGCTCTTGCTCTCTCTTTATATTTTGTAATGCTTAAGTTTTGCTTATATTAATCTTTTGCTTATGTTTTTCATTTCCTTTCCTTGTTTATTTATGTTTCTTTCTTTCATTATGTTTAACTAAGTTAATTATGTCAAGGTGAAAAGGGTACACTAATGGTGTAAGAATAAGTATAATATAAACTTAACATGGACCTTAATGTTGGATACTAACATGCTTTATATTTGTTATCTTGTTCACTTTTAATACTTTGCTTGTTAAATGGTTAATCTAGATTTATGTTGTATAACACTTGGTACAACAAATACTTGGCACTTTCATAGCCCATACTTGTATGGTATAACCGACACACGAGCTATGAAAGGAACTTGATTTGTTGTTAACATAAATTATAATCATGAATGCCTGAAAACATTTACAAGTATTAGCATTATTCGAATAAGATAACTAATGTAATCATATTAACAATTTATAATCTGATTGGAACCTCCTTTGTGTGTGGTTTCCAATTGAATAAAAAGAGTTTATACTATGCTTGTTTGAAATACCATTAGTGGATCCTCTAACCTTGACATTTGTTGTTATCATTGTTTAATCCTTACGTTAATCTTCCATCTCAAAGTTCTCATCAACTTCTTCCTCTTCTTCTTCACTATTATTATTATTGTTGTTGTTGTTGTTGTATTATTGTTATCTATAATCTATACAATTAACCTCCCTGTGGTTCGACCCCGGTCTTACCGGGTTATTTATTACTTCGACACTCCTGCACTTGGGAGAAGACATCAATCTTTTGGTCGTGTCATCTTTTGGTCGTGTCATTTTCCTACCAATTTTATATAATATCGGGTTATATATTTACACTGTAAAATACAAATCCGGTATTAAAATACTCGATTTTCTTCGAAACAATTTCTAAAAAATTCAACAAAAATCTCAAACCTTTTAAAATAATTTCCCTTTTTTTTAAATATATATATATATATATATATTATTTTCAAGCATACGACCAAATCCTAAATAGTTTTCCAAGCATATTTTTAAAAATTGCATCTTTTTCATGTTTTAAAATGCAAAATGGATATCATAACCAGTTTATGATCACCCATTAGTGTTTTACCAAAATATCAAAAACTATTTTCCACAAATAATTCACTTATATGGTGGGTTGAACTTGATGTGGCCCAGCCCAGATGGATGGGCCTGGTCTGGCCCACCCCCAAAAAGAAAAAAACATTTGTTGGGCAAGATCAGCCCAATCTTTTTGAGGATCGGCCCAACACAATCATTGATTGGCTGAGTCCGGCACAGCCGACATATATATATATATATATAAACCAAATTTCTAAAAACAAAACTTAAAAGTCCTCTAAAAAATTTGTGATTGTTTCAAATGTTTTCCTACCAATTTTATATAATATCGGGTTATATATTTACACTATAAAATATAAATCCGGTATTAAAATACTCGATTTTCTCCGAAAAAATTTCTAAAAAATTCAAAAAAAATTTCAAACCTTTTAAAATAATTTCCCTTTTAAAAAAAAATATTTTTTTATTTTCATGCATACGACCAAATCCTAAATAGTTTTCCAAGTATATTTTCAAAAATTGCATCTTTTTCATGTTTTAAAATGTAAAACAGATATCGTAATCAGTTTATGATCACCCATTAGTGTTTTACCAAAATATCAAAAACTCTTTTCCGCAAATAATTCACTTATATGGTGGGTCAAACTTGATGTGGCCCAGCCCAGATGGCTGGGCCTAGTCTGGCCCACCCCCAGAAAGAAAAAAAAAACATTTGTTGGGCAAGATCAGCCCAATCTTTTTGGGCCAAGATCGGCCCAACCCAATCATTCATAGGTCCGACCCAACCCCCCCCCCCCACACACACAAACTAAATTTGAAAAAAAAAACTCAAAAGTCCTTTAAAAAAAATTGTGATTGTTTCAAATGTTTTCCTACAAATTTTATATAATATCGGGTTATATATTTACACTGTAAAATATAAATCCGGTATTAAAATACTCGATTTTCTCCGAAACAATTTCTAAAAAATTCAAAAAAAATCTCAAACCTTTTAAAATAATTTCCCATAAAAAAAAAATATATATATTATTTTCATGTATACGACCAAATCCTAAATAGTTTTCCAAGCATATTTTCAAACATTGCATTTTTTTCATGTTTTAAAATGCAAAATAGATATCATAACCAATTTATAATCACCCATTAGTGTTTTACCAAAACAAAATTCTTTTCCTCAAATAATTCACTTATATGGTGGGTCGAACTTAATTTGGCCCAGCCCTCTAGGCTAGGCCTAGTCTGGTCCACCCCCAAAAAGAAAAAAACATTTGTCGGGCAAGATCAGCCCAATCTTTTTGGGCCAAGATCGGCCCAACACAATCATTCATGGGTTGAGCCCCCCCCCCCACACACATATAAATTAAATTGCAAAAAAAAAACTCAAAAGTCCTTTAAAAAAAATTATGATTGTTTCAAATGTTTTCCTACAAATTTTATATAATATCGGGTTATATATTTACACTGTAAATACAAATCCGGTATTAAAATACTCGATTTTCTCCGAAACAATTTCTAAAAAATTCAAAAAAAATCTCAAACCCTTTAAAATAATTTCCCATTAAAAAAAAAGAATATATATTATTTTCATGTATACGACCAAATCCTAAATAGTTTTCCAAGCATATTTTCAAACATTGCATCTTTTTCATGTTTTAAAATGCAAAATGGATATCATAACCAGTTTATGATCACCCATTAGTGTTTTACCAAAACAAAATTCTTTTCCGCAAATAATTCACTTATATGGTGGGGTGAACTTGATGTGGCCCAGCCTAGATGGCTGGGCCTGGTCTGGCCCACCCCCAAAAAGAAAAAAACATTTGTTGGGCAAGATCAGCCCAATCTTTTTGGGCCAAGATCGGCCCAACACAATCATTCATGGGCTGAGTCCGGCCAACCCCCCCCACACACAGAGAAACTAAATTTCAAAAAAAAAAAAAACTCAAAAGTACTTTAAAAAAAATTGTGATTGTTTCAAATGTTTTCCTACCAATTTTATATAATATCGGGTTATATATTTACACTGTAAAATACAAATCCGGTATTAAAATACTCGATTTTCTCCGAAACAATTTCTAAAAAATTCAAAAAAAATCTCAAACCTTTTAAAATAATTTCCCTTTTTAAAAAAAGAAAAAAAATATTTTTTTTTTTATTTTCATGCACACGACCAAATTCTAAATAGTTTTCCGAGCATATTTTCAAAAATTGCATCTTTTTCATGTTTTAAAATGCAAAATGGATATCATAACCAGTTTATGATCACCCATTAGTGTTTTACCAAAATATCAAAAACTCTTTTCCAATAATTTTGTTAGGGTCTATATGTAGACTTTAATATCTGTGGGGTGTAAAACTATATAATAGAGTACACACTCATGTATTAAAGATACAAGGTGTAAAATAAATGTGATGCTAAGATTCATACTCTAGAACGGTTAGGATTTAACCCGATAAAGTAGAGACTCTTCCATGAAGAGAAATCTACCTTGAACTGTAGCCGAGACTAACAAATAGAAACCTGACCTAGAAAAACAATCAAACAACAATGCATCTTACCTTAGGTAGGGTGCACTAGGGGTGATGTGTCTTCCCCTTGCACAACCAGTCATTTACCCAGACTCTCGCAGACCATAGGTTTCTAGTGACCATAATACTAGGTGGCGACTCTTGAACCTTAATTATAATTTTATGATTAAACTGAAACCTTTTTCTTTCCCAGAAACACCACACCTCATGAGGAGGCACGATAAAGCCTCGCTGTCGCGGCGCACCCCATGACAATCAACACAAGCAATTATTGCTTCTATGACCATAGCTTTATGTACATAAAATACAATAAGTAGTAACCAACTTAAACATAAAAACATAATATAAAAATAAAAAATCTTATTCATTTATTTTACCTATAAAAGCAATAAACATTCCCTAACTTACTTTGCTTTTTCCAAGTTAGTTTGACACAAATGCTTATACAAACATGCTAGGACACCTGAACCACTACTATATAATGGAATGGATTCGAAATCCTTCATCGGTGGTAGGTAGAACAAGGGCACAAGCATCCCACTGAGACCTGTGAAAAGTATATTACCAAACATAGAGAATATGTACACTCTAGCATGGCTACACAACAAAACATCGAGTTTAATATCAAACATAAACAAATCAATATGTAAATTGAACTATTAGTATGCATTAACACGGTACTTCTATCAATATAAGTGATACTATTATTCATATAAAAAATAATAGTACTACCATAAAGAAGTTTAACATAAATAAGTTTAAAGACATTATGTAAACTAAGAATATTCATTTCATCAAAAACAAATTATCTTATAATTTAAGATAAACCCTAATTATTATTACTTTAACATTAACAATATCTTTGAAAAATATCTAATTGCAATAATTATAAACTAATTTATTTTAATTGAACAAAATACCCAATTAAATATTTTTTAATTAAAATTCAACGCAAAATCTAGTTGTTATTATTTCAACCATAACTTTATTAATAACATCAATTGATTAAAAGTTTATCTAATTGCATCAATTAAAACAAAATTTGTCTCAATTCAAGTAATATTATTAAATAATTAGTAACCCAGTAATTCATTCAAAACTTAATATCTCTAATTCAAATTTAATTGATTTCATAAATAACATCAATTGTATTAAAAACACACAATTACAACATTCAAAACTCAAAATTATCTCATCATCAACAAAATATCTAATTATCAAACACAACATAAATATTTATAAATCAAAACTCAAAATTTATCAATTCAATAATAAAACTCATAAATTTAAGAGAAAATGAAACTCTTTTACCTTAATTTTTTGATGTCTAGGTGGCAATTTCACCTATTATGGTAGAGCGGAGACTGTTAATGGAAGCTTGACCGGTTGTTTGCAACAAAAAACAGTAGAAAGACTTGTGGAGATAAGTAAAAGATGATTTTAGTGTTTTGATGGAGGATTAAAAGCTGTTTCGAATAATTTAAAGCTGATTTTCTTTTAATTTTTTCAATTCTTAGATTTTTTTTTAGTAGAACAACAACCCTAAGAGACAAAATATATATATATATCCATTATTCTTATTCTGAATAATAATTTTATTATAAAACCACGTCACATATTATATATAAAAAAAACACCATTTAAGATATCGAATCCTCTTCGAACGCTATTTCCTCAAAATATATATATATTTTTTTGTAACTGTGTCATTTGTTTTTATAAAAAATTCCACCATCTCTTCCCTAAACGTTGAGGTACGACCCCAAATGAGCTGGCAATTTGAGACCGTTAGATCTTACTTTTTAATTGCCTAATTAAAGACGAATTCTAACGTGGTAATTCATCCGTTCTTATTATCATTATTACTAGCTAGGCTAGGCTAGGCTACCACAGCTTTCCCTTCCATCAAAATCCGACATAATTTAGCACATTTCTATATATATTAAATAAAAAAAGTCAAATTCTACCTAATAACAGTGTCCCACCTTCATTCCAACCTGCCACGTAGAACTTCGTACCTCTTTTGGGGTCCACCTACCAAGTACCTAGATTCCTCATCACTTGACACCTCACGAGTTGTGTGGAGGATCCAGTGCTTAAATATACATACCGAAGCAGAGAGTCTTTCCTCTCCCTTAACTCGTTCTCAGCTAGCATCATCTCCAAAGTCTACCACCGTGGCACCGCCAGTAGACACGTGGCGGTGCATCGTTAAAAAGACAGTGAGTACGACTTGTTTACACCATTGATATGATTGACTTGACCCTCTATTACTTTTCTTTATGAGAAGACGTACACTCAAGATGCGTGTGTAATCGATTCAGATCTCCCCAAACACGTGTCACTCTCCTATCTGTCTTAATTTCCCTCTTCTTTTTATCTCCTCTCCCAAACTCTCACCTCCCTTTCACTCACACCGATCTACATGGACCCTTCAAATAAAGGCCAACGCGAGAGAGACGACCTGGAGCTAGCTTCAATGAGCTCAGGAATCTCCTCCATACTAAGCAGCGCGGAGGGTTCTATAAGTAACATCAGCTCGGGTGATATTTCCACGACGAGCGGGAGCTCCGGCGAGATTCCAACCTCCGTAGTGGTACCGAGGGATGTTGATTTGGCGAGGGAGGAGTTAAATATTATGGCGATTGTGACGGAGAGAGAGAAGTGTGTAGGGAGGAATAATAAAGGAGTGAGCTGGGGTTACACGTCGGTAATTGGGAGGCGGAAGGAGATGGAGGATGCAGTTGCCGTTATCCCGAGTTTTATGTCTCGCACGTGCAATCACGTTGGAGGTTGTACCGCTCCTGGTTCTAGAACTTCCTCCGAGATCTCTCCCATCCATTTCTTTGGTGTCTATGATGGTCACGGTGGCTCTCAGGTACGTACGTATACTCTACAGTCTACAGTATATTTACGTTTCATAACAAATCGTTTAGTAAAATACTAAATACACTAAAACCTTCAATATAATTATTTATATCTGGTAATATAATTTTGTCAGAAATGAAATTATTCGATCATAAAACAAGGGGCAGGACAGGAAGCATTTTGTTTTTCATTAAATAAAGATAGTATAGTTCTGGGATCAAATCGCTCTAAACGTTGTATTTAGCTCTAATAATTTTGTGGAGCATTTTTATTTGTATTTTAATGAGATTTGACGTGGTAAGACACGCATCTGGTTTAGAGAGGTCCATATATCTAGAAGCGACAGCCGTTTGATGTTATCGAAGAAGTGTGTCTAGCGTCACGAGTTTCTCTGGGGTTCTGTCATTACATATGCATCATCCTACGTCACAGCGTTTTCAATTTTTTAATAAATTACTATTTTTTTAAAAAAAATTATCAAAATAACATGATTTGAATTTATTTATCTTAAAAAAAAAAACCTAATTTGGTGAATGTTATGTTTGCAAAACATAATACTTTAAAATGCCGCTTATGAAAATGTGGTGTTTCAAAATAATTAATAAACGGTGATATAAATTTAGAGAAAAAAATAAGATATTAAAGATATATTAAAATTTTGATTATGAAAATATCGATATTAAAAAAATTATGATAAGATAAATTTAATAATATTAAAAATGATCACCAACGATAATTGAAGTTGACTATATTCTTCACCCAAGGATAAGGGGGTTGCAATCAAAAGCTTCGACTGACATTCAAAGTTTTGTTTTGTTTTTCTTCTTTTTCATTATACTTGCTCATTTATTTTTGAACAAAGAGTGTGATCCACTCTGATATTTGTTGGAAATTTTTCTTGGTGTCGTTAAATTTATTTTGTCAAGATCTTTCTGATGATATTAGTGTTGTCGTGATCAAAACTTCTATGTGCTATCACGTTTTTTTTCTTCCATATAATTGCTTACTTGTCTTTAGAGGGAGAGTGTGATCCACTCCGATTATATTTGGTGATTTGATTTTAGTGTCATTGGATTCGTCATGTTGAAATATTTTTGATAGTACTAATGATACTATAATTTCAGTTTTGATGTGTTTTCGAGATTTTTTTCTTCTCATGTCTCCTTATTATAATTTGTGCATGTCTATTTAACAAATTCTTTCAGATACTATGTTATTCATTAACATCTTAAAATATCATGTTTTTTAATAATGACATGAAACTATGTTAGTTTGTCAATTTTTTTTTGTTTATGTTATCTAGCTAATATATATTTTTAAAGGGTGTTAATTAACAATTTTTTTTTTGGGAAACAAAAGATTCATTCTAGCTATGTGAATGGATAAATAGAATTTGGTATGTTAGGTTTTTTTTGGAGAAGCGTGGCGTGAAGTTTTTTTTTCCTCTTAAATTAGTACATGCTTAAAAAGATTCATTTATCTAATTTTTTTTCTTTTTTAAAAAACTCAACACCTTGCTATTTTCTCATCTAAATTTAGGTGGATAAAAGCCTGCAAAGTACTTAAGGTGGAGCCCACATGTAGATCACTATATGTAGAGCAAGGTTAGTTCTTTGGTAGAAATAGCAAATGTGGGCGGTGAATGGATATTGTATCTTTGCATGCCACACATATAAAAAATATACTAAAAGGCATAAGGGATTTATTGTAGTCCCAAAGAAGCGTGACGTGATGACAAAGGGCTTAAGATTTGCACAGCAGGTCTCGAGTTCGAGTCAGGGCGTGCACTTCTTGTAAGATCCTGGGACAACCGGGGTTTTACTCGCTCACTTGGACCTACAAAGTGCACTTTCCGGGGGTTGGGGTTTCCTCGAATCCAAAAAAAAAAAAAGATTTGTTGTAGTCCCCTTCATATTTTTCTATTCAACACTATAGTGTGGTGACTATTTTGTCATTCCCATAAAAAAAATGAATGCCTTTGAATTAAGAGTATTTTGGTATTTTCACAGGGTTCATAAGTCATTACTGCTTTGTTTTTGGGTATTGTTGTCCATTCAATGTTTTTATAAATAGTAAAATAACTAAAATGCCTTCAAGAGCAAAACAAAATAAATGGTGTCGGGTAGGGTATTTAGGTTTTTTTTTATACATAGTAGAATTACTCACACTCTTAAATGCAAGACATTTAATTCATTGTCAGGGGCATTTTAGTCTTTTAACCTTGATTCCTTTTGTTAGTTGTAAGTTTGATCGAGAGTAGTTACATAATTTACTATTAAAATAATAATTTTTATTTTAAAAGCCATTGGTGTGTGCGGCGGTTTCTGATTGTTAAAAATAGTTGTCCGCCATCTTGGATTATTCTTTGCTATCTCCTCTTCCATTATAGGTGGCGCATGTGCTCTAAATCTGGCTAGTGTATTGTCAACAATTTTTTCCCCCCATCATTTCTCTTACCCCTATAAATACCCTATGGTCGTCAGTTTTTTTTTTTTTTAATTCGGACCTTTGAGTTTTGATTGCTGTTTTTTAGTCATTTTTTCTTTTCTTGAAGTTATGTTTGTTTTCAATTTAACCATTGATTCTTAATTTGTATATATAAGTTATTTCAATTGTCTTTTTTTTTTGTTTCTTAATTTTTTCTCTATGCTTTTTTATCAAAGTTTTTATGGCTTGCAACTTAATCATTTAAATCAAGTTTATAATTTTTGTTTTTTCAATGATAATAATGATTCATTTTAGTTCCTTTTTTATTTTTTTATTGTTTTTCTTAGCTTTTTTATCAAAGTTCTTATAGTTTTAAATTATATCATTCAAATCCTATTTATGATTTTTAGTTTTTCAACAACAACAACAATAATAATAAAAATTGTGATGAAAATAAAAACATTATTGATGATGATGATAAAAACAACATTAATTAAATTAATAATAATAATGATGATAATAATAATGATGATGATGATAATTGTGGTGTTAGTCTTTAAAATAATAATAATATTAATAGGAATGCTGCTATTATTACTAATAATGATAATATTAGCAATAATTGTGGTAATAATAATAATAATAATAATAATAATAATAATGGTCATAACAATAATAGTAATAGTGATGATATTACTTATTAATAGTAGTAGTTACAATGATCTTGATTTTTATTTTTAAAATTGTTATTTTTAAAATCCTTTTGTATGATTAAAATTTGTTTTTTAAATTTCATCATTTAATATTTTTTTTAGGATTGAAATTCATGATTTTTTTATATTGAGTGCTTCAAGTTTAATGACTTAGGTCACATGTTTAGAAAAGTTACCATATTTTTTTTAAAAAGTTTTATAGTTCTTTTTATTTTTAATTTGTTTTTTCTAGTCACCGAATTTAGACCCCGAGTTTGACGGGATATCCTGTATTGGTTTAGCTCTAATTAATGTTTTTATATATTTGTCATAAATGTTTTTTATATATGTTTTTACTCATTTTCAATACTGAATATTGATTTTTGTTAAAAAAATTATCTAGCTTCGAGGTGAAATACCGGTACAGTGGCTAGTATATTTTTACACGAGACCAGTGGTTAGGTGGGCTCATTTCATTTTATTCCTTCTCACCTAACAAGATCGTTACCGTAGTCATTCAAGTATCTAGCTTTCTACACCTTGTTTATGTAACGATAATATCCAATTGCATGTTTTTAAAATGGTTAAATAATCAGTCAACATGAAATGTTGATAATAATGTAATTGAAGTATTAGTTACTTGTATGGACTATTAATTACATATATAAAGAAAAACATATTTTTTTTAAAGGGAAATTTGTTAGTACAATAAAAAAAAAAACACATTATCTAAAAAAACAATAAAAAATAAGATATAAAGAAAAAAAGACCTCAATACACTAACCCTAAGTAAAATTAATTAAAAAATGGATTATATTAATTGAAGTTCACTGAAATTAAATTATTCTTTAAATATTAACTAGAGTGTGTTTTTTTGCTAAAATACTTTTCTAAAAATAATTATTTTCTTGTGAGTAGTTTTTTCTTTTTTGATATGTCAAGTAAAACATTTCTCTATAAAAATAAAATAGTTATTAAGTTGTTGTAATAAGATAAGAGAAATGATAACAATGGTGATAATGATGGTAATGGTAGTGATAAAAGTAGCGAAGTGGTAGTGGTGATTATATTGTTACCAATAATGGAGAAGTTTTTCAAAAAAAAAACTTTAAGATTATATCTGTTTTTTTTTTTATAGAAAATCAAAATTATAATTTATACTAATCATTTTAATTTTTTATATTTATGATAGTGTAAGTATAAATATTACTTTTTTTATTTTCATGAAAAACTACTTATTAGTTTCAACAAGAAAAAAATATTAGATTTATACTCCATTCTAAAAATAGATTTATTAAAGAATTTTTGAAAATATAAAAGAAAAATTTAATGTTCTAGATTGATAAAAAGTCTTATATATAAAAGAAAAATACTGTATTATTTACTAACTTATTCTTTTTATTGAAAAACAATGAAAAACTTGAAAAAGAAAATTATGGAAAACATAAAAAATATGTTCTCTAAATTCAATACAATTTTTAATTTAAAAACTAATAATTTCATTGAGTTCATAAGAACTTTGTATTTCAAATCTTTATCATAAAGATTAATTTGTTGATGGATTGTTGAATTTTTTTATCCAATTAATAATTCTTGTTTAGATTTAATAACTATATCTTACTATTTCTATGAGCGGTAGAACATCATCACATGATTTTATTGAAGACATCAAACTATTTATAAAATAGCACTAACAAAATAATCACATGATAGTTTATGTAAGAATCAAACAATTATAAAACAAAATACAAACAACTATTTTTTATTGATTATGTTTCTCGTAAAGATACCAAGTACATGACAAAACGAATAGAGATATTAACATTTACAATAAAGTAAAATACTAAATAATAAAAAATAAAATATTATGTCATATACTAAGATATTTGTATTTATAGATAAATTTTAAATCATGTCATTAAAAGTAACATCATATTTAGTAAAATATTGTTAACAATAAACAAATAATTATATGAAAGATCAATTTATAACTAGCAAATTATATAATAGTGATGAAAATCATGAATATAAATATATTTGATTGGTTATACTATTAAAATATTAATTACTCAATCATTTATTTCTTAAATTTCTAAATTTCATCGTAAAGAGAGCAAACACTTACTTCGGATCTTTTCAAAGTCATGAGAATTGTGTTCAATAATAATATTTTGGTAATGCTGTTTTTTTTTTAATTAACGTGGGTGTCCGGGTCAGCTTGCGTGCACCTCGACTAATCCCACGGGTCCTGAAGTTAATGACCATGTAAGCCTCCAGTAGCTCTGAGGTTTGTGGGACTCGAACTGGTGACCTCTAGGAAGCAAACCTAGGGCGTGACCAGTTGAGTTACACCCCTCAGGATTGGTAGTGCTGTTTTTTTTGTTTGACGATAAGTGTATTTTTAGATCAACTTGCATGTCAATCAATACAAAGTCTTTTTTCAGATGATCTTAAACACACGCCCCACATTAGCCTAATGTATTAGAAGGATTCTAACCCTAATGTTTGAATTCAGAAAATCAAGGAAGGGACATCCTTTATATTAATAGCATTTGATAAAGAGACAAGATAAATGAGATGAAATTATTTGGAGGAGGTTGCAGGAGACAAGATCTTGGAGACGTGACTAATATGTGTTTGGTAAAGGGGATAGAAATAAATTTTTATTCTTGTCTCTGTTTAATGGTAGGAGATGAGATAACATAAAATAAGATAATATTTATTTTATGCCTATAATATGTTTCTCGAGCATTTTTTTTTGATATATTGTTTAATCATGGTTTTACATATCCTTTAAATATTTTTTAAACAAATATATTTTCTCCACTCATTATAAATATTTTAGTTTCAAGAAAAAAAAATACATTAATTTTTGTATTGTCTTTATATCTAAAAATTGAAATGATGGACTTATTTTTTTATATATTAACAAAAACCTAAAGGAAAAAGTGAAATTATTGTTCAACAAGACATAAAATATTATTCATAATAATGTAATGACAATATTGCTTTTGAGTTATAAAATCTTTGAACTAGGCATTGGGGAAAAGATGATCTTTTCTTGAGGAAAATAAAACATTATTTCTTTAGGTATTATACAATAATAATATTTTAATATGTGATATGTATTTATACAAATTTATAAGATGGAAATTGAATTGAAAAAAAAATCATAAAATAGTTCCTTATAAGATAATTTCATGTATCATGAAATTGATCTCTAGAGAAATATAATTTTCCTTTTTGTAGCCCTGTTAGAATTTAACACTAATGAATTTATACCTGTTCAAAGTATATATATTGATCCTATGTTTTGGTTATAGGTGGCTAATTTCTGTAAAGAGAGAATGCATGAAGTTATACTAGAAGAGTGGGATCGTGATCAAACAATTGATGGCTGTGAATGGCAGAGAAGATGGGAAGCTACATTTTCTAGTGGTTTTGGGAGGGCTGACAGTGAGGTATTGACCGAGAGAGTTGCACCCGAAATGGTGGGATCAACAGCAGTCGTTGTTGTGCTATCCGGTTGTCAGATAATTACATCCAACTGTGGTGATTCCAGGGCAGTACTTTTTCGGAGGACTGAAGCTATTCCTCTTACTGTTGACCAAAAGGTTATATCTAAATCTTCTAATGCTTTCTGTGCATTATTTTTTAAAGTTATTCATTTAAGTGTTTACCTGCTTTCCCCTCCAAAGAATTCTATTACTGGAACTGATATCTTTATCTAAATCATCACCACTCCTTATTTTAGGTCACCCGGATGACTGTAAATTTCCGTATGATACCCCTTAGTCTTCTGCACTTGTCAAGGCATTTACTTCTACACATCACCTAAGGCACCTGAATAAAATGAAGAATAGAGTTCTAAGATATATGAAATGCAAAATAGAGTATAAGTTTCTCCAATATAGTGTTCTGCGCATATTTTTGGGTACTTTCTAAGGTTAAATAGAAGGCTTCACAACTGCAAGACATTCAAAATGTCAAATTGTCCATTTCCATGTAGAGGGCTTAAAATACTTTGTTTACTGCATATACACATACATGTTAGGTGCTCGTTCAAAACTTAACACAATTTTATCTCGTATTAACAAGATTTAGGACATATATTGTTTCTTTTTCAGCCTGACAGAAGTGACGAACTAATGAGAATTGAAGGACAAGGGGGGAGAGTCATAAACTGGAATGGTGCTAGGGTGCTTGGAGTCCTTGCTATGTCCAGAGCTATAGGTTTTCTTCTATCCACAAGTCTCTTCATATTAAATATCCTCTTCATCTTTTGTAGAACATTTATTTTTCTTTCGCATGTTTTGTTGAATTATCTTTGATTAATCATCGTATAATGGTAGACATGATTATGCTATCTTGCTTCTTCCGGTAGCTATGCCTCTTCTATTGTGCTGAAGACTAAATTTCACAAGTTTAACGGGATTGTCAATCTCTACACTTGGACTAAGAATTCTCGTAGTTTTGAATTGCTATGACACAATAATATCATGTTTCTTTGAGTCCTCATATATAGTACCGTAATTGACCACCTGTCTGCACACAAAAATAGAATTCTATATTATTCTAGGTAAACACAAGCACACATATGCACTTATATTTTGGGTCATAGGTAATGTTCCTTTGATTAGCATATTTGAAAACATGTATTTGTTGCTGTTTCCTTTTCATGACTTCACATCTCAATCAGTAATGCTGTTTATACTGGATCAGAAAACTTGTTCATCAGTGTCTTAGGGTGATTGACAACTTTAAAGCCAAGTGTTTGCTGTTTGAATTGCACACAACAATGAGATCCTGGTGCGATTGTCTCATTATCTGTTGAAAGATTGATAAATCACTTTGCTTCAAAATTATTACGAATAAGTAGGGCTTTTATTGAATGTATCATTAAAAATCTTGCAAATTGATCTGATCATCCCTCTGTAAATCGATGAATGACATTTTTTCCCATTATTTTGATGGTATGGTATAGAAGAATTGTATTTGTTATGTGAATCTCTGGTGGTTGTGCACTTTTTGAAGTTTTGCGAGTCTTGTGGTGTTTCCTTGATGCACCATCCTCGAAACAAGTACTTGACAACATTATTGTTGGTCTGTTATAACTATAGTGCTGCTATGACAGGCATCTTGGATCCTATCCATTTTCATAGACCGTTGGTTGGGTTTGTCCTTATAGATAATTGACGCTCTTTTGAGGATTCTTGATGGTTTTGTTTTTTTTTTAATAAGAAAGAGGGTTCTTATTGTTGTTGAATCACCAACACTTGTTGCTTTGGTTTATAATTAGAAAGGAATATGATATTGAACGACCTGGTTCCTATGATATGTCTGTCTTTATATTCCCAGAGACTTCTACATGGGAGGAAGAAAATTCTATAAAAAGTTCTGTGTTCTTTAATTTCTAGAGGTGGTTTAATTGCTTTTTTGTTGTCTATCAGGGAAGGCTCAGTACTCGTAAATAAACTCAAAATATGAAATATCAAACATGCTCCTTCGAGAATTTTTGGGAATCCATCTTGCCTTTTTGGCTAACTACTTTAGAAGGACAATAGTTACTGAATTTCATTGCAGCTTACTTTCATGCCCTAGGTGATCGCTATTTAAGGCCATGGATAATACCGGTGCCTGAGGTTACTTTCATGACTAGGACTGATGAGGATGAATGCTTGATTTTGGCAAGTGATGGTCTTTGGGATGTCATGACAAATGAAGAGGTGGGAGAAGTTGCTCGCCGGATACTAAGAAGGTGGCGCAGATCATCGTCTGATGGTTTTTCACCAGCACAAACCGTTGCTGATAATCTCCAAGAAATAGCATATGGCAGAAACAGCTCTGATAACATTTCAATCATTGTTGTTGATCTGAAAAAGAGAAGGCGCCAGGTGAGGCAGTCAAGAGGGGACTAGGATCATTTGCACTGCCTCCTATTTCCTTGAAGTACCATTGTCTCTCCGCTCAAAGTTAGAGCTGAGTTCAATTGTTTGAAGTTCATTGTCTCTGATAGACTGGACTCTCCTCATGTGACTCAATAGGTTTCAGCTCCTATTCCTGACCTGTATAGAACCGGCAGACAACTGCCACTTCGTAGCATCCAGAACTGGTTCACTGTCGCCAGAAGAATAGATCAATCCTTACTTTTAATTGGTTTGATCAAAAAGAAAAATGAAAGAATAACTTAATTGAAAAGAAGAAAAGTTGTTGCATGTTATTCATGTAAGCAAGAGGGAAAAAAATGAAAGAGATTGCAAGATCATTCTTGCTTCTGTTTTTCAATTTAAAGTTATTGTTTGCTGTGTGTTGGAAATAACTATCCTGCCTTCAGTCTTAATGCCAGGGAGGTCGAATAAGATTGAGAGTACTTGTCAAATTGCAGGCATTTGTCAAATCATGAAATTGTGCAACGTTTGTTTACTTGCAATTTGTGAAAAGCATAATTATCCAAGCTGCTGCAGAGTTTTATAGAGTAACTTGTATGCAGCAGGAAAACTAAGCATAATTATCCAAGCTTTGCTTACCTCCTTTTGGTCCTATCACTCCGACCCCCTCGGTGACCAGAGAAATTAAGAATGAAGATCCTTCGCACTTGAGGGCCTAGCTGCTGTGGTCAACCGTGTGATTTGTTCCATTTCCGTCCCGGGTTCGACCCTCTATGTGCACGCTTGTCACCCCCGCGGTGCCTAACCTGTCCCTAGGCTTGCAGGATGTCCAGTGGGCCGTGGGGAATAGTTGTGGTGCGCGCAAGCTGGCCCGGACACCCCACGTGAATTAAAAAAAAGAAAAAAAGAATGAAGATCCTTCTTGTCATAATGCCCTGATCTTCTTGTTGGCTAGCTATATTTTCAGGTTTGATTGTTAGATTAACATAACACAATTGGTGTGGCAAAAGTACACTAGACAATGTGTAGTTCCTAGTGGATTGGAACTTTGTAATTGTATCTTTGCGTTTAACAAAACCAACTTCATGAAGTGGTCTCGAGTGGTAAAATAGGTTTTTTTACGGGATTCATTAGCTATTCTATAATTGATTAGGGGCTTCTTTTTTTTTTTCACAGTAAAATAACCCTAGAAGAAATAAAACCATTCAACTCCCTTATAAATGCTTTTTTGGAATTCCATTTCTTAAAGCACAATCAAATTACCATGTTACCCTTGGATCCAAAATTTTTAATACAAGACTTGAAGGGCTTTTTTGTACTTTCATGTTGGTTTTTTCATTGTTCTTAATTTCCAGGTGACCTACTCATTTGTGAAAATTACAATTTTTTTTATCAAGATCTTATTTTTCTAGGTGACCTACTTGTTTCTAGGAAATAAAAAGAATTTTAGCATTAGTCTCATTTATCCAGGTGACCTACCTATTTATAAAAAACATGAAAGTTTTTCAAGATTGGTTTCATTTCTTTAGGTGACCTACTCATCTAAGAAAAATAAGAAGATTGTTCAACACTAGTCTCATTTCTTAGAGAAACCTACCCATTTGTAAAAACATGAAAGTTTTTCAACATGGTTTTATTTTTCTAGGTGACTTACCCGTTTGTGAATAACATGAAAGTTTTGCAACATTGGTTTCATATCTCCAAGTGACCTACCCGTTTGTGAAAAATATAAATATTTTTTTTTTTTATCATTGGCCTTATTTCTCCAAGTGACATACTTGTTTGTGAAAAACATGAAAGTTTTTCAGCAGTGGTCTTATTTTTCTAGGTGACTTACCCGTTTGTGAAAAATACAAAGATTTTTTTAACATTGATCTCTTTCCTCTGAGTGACCTACCCGTTTATGAAAAAAATGAAGATTTTTCAATATTGATCTTATTTTTCCAGGTGACCTACCCGTTTGAGAAAAACACAGACTTTTTAACATTGGTCTCGTTTCTCTAGGTGACCTATTTGTTTATGAAAAACTTAAAAGTTTTTCATCATGGTCTCATTTTTCTAAGTGGCCTACCTGTTTATGAAAAATACTAAGATTTTTCAACATGATCACATTTCTCCAGGTGACCTACTCGTTCGTGAAAAATATAAATATTTTTTAACATTAATCTTATTTATCCAGGTGACCTACTTGATAAGTACTTAAAAAAATGCATTTTAAAGTTTTATATCATCATTTTACACTTAAAGTATAATTAAATTCCATAACTTAATCATATTTTATAATAACAAGTTTGATAATATAAGATATCTTTAATTTATGGTAAATACTCGATTTTAAATGCAGGTTTGTAAAACAAGCATATCTCAAAACCGATTGATATGTTTAATTATTGAATTTGAGGTTTATGTGAAGAGACAAAAATAGGTGTAGGTTTTAAAAAGAAATCTTAATTGGGCTTGTTCTATTAAAACTAGAACACCATTCAATTTTGAGTCTATAATTGGAGCTATCGACCTCAGATTTAGGTGTGGTTTAACTTGATGGAAAGCTAAGATGGAGACATAAAACATTCATGAAGATCCCAAGACTCAATACTACCTTTTGTAAGTTCGAATCTTAGCAACAAAAAGGAAGTTTGAATCTGTCATACAACCCATACAATGTTCGGTATTTAGCCAATATCTAAAGTTCTAGAAACCCAAATTATCCTATTCTTTTTTGTTTGGAAATATTAGACAAATATCTACAACTATCATACAATCCATTTGTTCAGATTATAATGTTATAAATGATGTTTTGTCTTGTCACCAAATCAATAGTTAGCCACCGTATCAATATTTCTAAATTTTAGCTTATAAAAGAACGTATTTTTTATATATTTAGACATATTTGTTTTCAGATCAAGATCCATGCTCTTGTTTTGTTTATTTGTATTTTTATAATATTCAAGTTTTATTTCATTTTATATTCTTATTCATCTATTGTTTATACTTATCATTTTCTTTATTATACCTAGTTAATTTATACCATAGCTATGTTCTTATCTTTTTTATTTATGTTTTTCTTCTTAATTATGTTTAGTTAAGTTTATTTTTACCAAGGTGAAAATGTTACACTAATGGTGTAAGAATAAATATAGTACAAACTCAACATGAACTTTAATATTTAAATTGAAGAAAGTTTGCTTTTAACATGTGTTATAATTGTTATCATAATAAATCTTATTACCCTCTTTGGTAAGTGGTAAGTCTTGATTCGTGGTGTACAATCCTTAGCACAACAAATACTTGATTCTTTCATGGTCTACCGCATTGAGAACTATCACCTATGCTATGAAAGGATTTTGATTTGTTGTTGACATAAGTTAACACCATGAATACTTGATGACATTTACAAGTATTGACATTACTCAAATAAGGTACTTCAAGATAATTAATATGATCATATTAATAACTTAAAATGAGCCATTAATGATAAATCATATGATTAGAACTTTCTTTGTGTGTGGTTTTCAGTTAAGTAATATAAAGAGTTTGGACTATATTTATTTGAAATACTATTAGTTGATCCTCTAACCTTGACAATTGTTTTATATTTGTTAAATGTTTATATTAATATCACATCTTAAAGATCTCTTTAACTCCTTTTATTTCATTATTTTTGGTTTTGTATACTTAACCTCCTTATGGATTAACCCTGGTCTTATCGGGTTATTTATTACTTTGACACTTCTACACTTAGGACAAGATATCAATTATTTGATCGAGTCAAGTTTTTGGCGTCGTTGTCGGGAAGGTAAGGTAGTGTACAAACTATAAATTTTATTTTTTTTATTTTCACCTTTCACTTTTATTTTTTATTTTATTTTTTAATTTTTTTTTGCATTTGCATAAAAGTTTGGTCACAATATTTGGTGATAAACTTTCTAGGAAATCATTTTTTTCTTTAGAAAACATGGTTGAAGATGTAAAATGTCCATTGGCTTGCCATACCTTAATTTTTAAAATAATAAAATCTTCAACCTATTCTTTCTAAAAATATTTATTACCCATATTTGAGGTAAATGGACTCATAGTGAGCCATCGCCTTAAACATTAAAAAATAATTATATTTTTCCTGAATTTTCAACAAAAATAAAAGTTTTCAAATCCAAATAATTTTTTTATTCATTGATATCAGAGTCGGGAATACTAACTTAGAATGATATACACCAATACCAAAATTAAAAATATCATCTGTATTATTCACTAACACCAGAGTCGGCGATATTCGTATTCATCAATGCCATAATTGAAAATCCTCTTAATATTCACTAGCGTCAAAGTTAAAAATATTAGCAGTATAATTAGAAATAACTTTTAGCTTGACATTCACTAGCATCAAAGTCAAGAATATCATATATTTTCTTCAGGTAATACTTATTAATGCTCGAGTTGAAAGTATTTTTAGTTTAATATTTACCAACACTACAGTCAAGAATATTATAGGCAGGCCATCGATAACATAACATAATAGATCCTTAGCAATTTCAGACAAAACTAGCAAGGCATCCTACCCCAGGTATGTCGATTTAAGGATGATAATATTTTTCATTTAGTGTAACCAATCTCATACCATAAGATTTGTGTTAACTAGTTAGGGTTTCTGAATACCATAATAATATGTGGTGATTCCTTAAACAAAACCTATCATCTCAATGAACAAGATGCCATATATCAATTTTTTATATTTTTTTAAGGTTGTCGTGATGTTGAGTAACGACATGAATGACAATTCCACTAGGGATATTTTAGGACTAAACTTTGCTATTTATCTTTCAATTGCTATTTTGTTTGTTGTGTTTTTTTTTTTTTTGCCTTTATAGCTTTAACATGCATTCCTATTTATATTTTCACGCAATATTTTTTGAGAGAGCATACATCCTAAACTTTAGGATATATGGAGATGTAACGGTACCCTAATGACTTTTTTTCTAAGTAAAACTCGTGAAACCATCAAACTATCGCTTGATTAATTGCTTGGTAGTGGTTGGTATGCCAATATGATATTATTTACAATCTCTATCTTTACACTTATTGCAAATCTCATATTGAACTGAACTTTCAAAGGACAGTCACTAAGCATGCAAGAGACCATTAAAACCATATAGTAACATATCCTCTATACATATAATAGCTAAAACCTACTTGTATATTGTACCTTATGTAAATTACATCAAGGCAAGCCCAACAGGTAGCATCCTAAATTTTAAGACTTTTTTGTGTCAAATGATTGTCACATAGATTCTACAAGAGTCTAAGCTAATACAAGTTGATTGAGGTGGACAAGGATCTTTTGTTGGTATGATAATGACACTAGGTTCTAAAATACATGAGTGTTGACCATTATCACCCCTTGGAAGACAAACCCGTATTTAATTTACGTTTTCTTTTCCTTTCCTTTTCGCATAAACATCATCATTCTTGCGCCTTATATTTATTCATTTTGTAAAAATTACTTGGAATGCACATATAGGCAAAATATAGGCCCTCTAAGATCCAAATCCCTTTTAGAATCCATCGAAAGAAATAAAAGCATATACATCATGATGAAGGAGATACCCACTCTTACCATCTTACATGAAAAAGCCTAGCAAGCCCTCTTCATAAGGATACCATAAGATACTCCAAAACATTCAATAAAAAACCTTATTTCGGGTATTAGATATAGAGATTACCATCATCCTTTTCCCCTCAACACAAGAAATAAATAGTGCATTTCTAGAGCTCCTATATGTTGAGAACCCTGATACAGTTGGCGCCAATCTTGAAGAGCCAAAAGTAAAGAAGAGGAAAGTAATTATAAAACTAGCCTTAACAATAGTAAGAAGTTAAAGAGATGATTTACTAGGCCTGCTATATGAACAACAACATCTTCTTCAGAAACTATAAGATAAACTAAAGGCCTTGTCAAGGGTTAAGATGGAATAGGATCGTTAAATGATTGATATGGCATAAAGAGAAGTCATGAGAAATGAACAACCAAAAGATTTCTTTGAGTCAATAACAGTGAGATGGTTGCAAACTCTTAAGAAAGTAGAAGGTATCTTTACCTGCATTTTTAGCAACAAATAATTATTGGAACAAGCCTTCATACCCAACTTTTTCATTGATAAGGAGCTTTTTTTTAAGCATCTAGATTATATAGGGGTTTATATGCTAAACTTATTTTTTACAAAATAATGATGCTCCCAGTACTTGTACTTGTCACTATGTATTCTAACACAACTCAGGGCTGTTAATAGGGATACAAAACAAGTTGGCTTGAGTAGCCCTCAAGCATAACTTACACTGGTATCTGTGTTATAAAAAATCTCTCCTAAAGGAACAAATCAAGAAATTCTCAAAAGACATCTTAGATTAACCTTTGCACTCCCACGGTCTCATAAAAGCACAAAAAAACTTGGTTGATCTGGTGGAGACAATTATAGAAGTGGTATATGAGGCAATAAAAAAATCTCTTGACACTATATAGGAAACATTCAAGAGTGTGCTAGAACTATTTATTTACCAAAAAATACTAGGGGAGAATCCTGTAACCAAGTTACATGAAATATGCAAGAAGAAGAGTCTCAAAGTCGAATTTGAGGATTATTAGGATGAAGGCTAGAATGTGAAAATCCTTATCAATGGCCAATTTATGGGCAAATGAGGCAATAACCTTAAGAAGGAAATTGCTCACAATAGGGCAGCTACGAACACAATAGAGAAACTAAAGAAGACCTGGGGAGGCAAGGAGCATATATGACATATGCATGCAATATCAAACTTTTTTGAAAACTTGTTTCTGTAATATGGGTTTTTAAGTTTTAGGGACTATATTACACTTTCATTTTCAATATCTTCGTCTATGTTATTATTATTTTGAAATGAAGAGATGTTATTATGAAAGTATCATTTGACATTTTATTTTTCCTCTTTACTCAAATTAATATAAAAATGGTTGAATTTCAAAATGCATCAAGACGCTAAGAAGCACCTTCAACTTTCCAAAACACCATGACCAAATTAGTTTTATAAAAAAACCTTTTACTAAAACAATCCAAAAAATTCAAATATGCCTTTTGATTTTGAAAATGATTTATGTTTTCCCTAAAACAATGTTCAGGAATCTTGTATATAGGATGACAAACAAATAATTAATCAATTCTCACTTTAAGGTGACCAATAACATGAATAAAAAAGGAAATAAAAATTAAAAGAACCTTCAGGAATCATGTCTCTTGAGTTGTGTTTTAGTTGTATGTATAATGATATGTAGTGGATTCAATATCCATAGACTCACGAAACATAATTCTTTGTAGGTACAATCTAACTACACTGAACAAGATCAAAATTTATCGGTTTTAACTACTTGCGCTTGAAATGATGAAAAGTCATCTTTGTTTTTCCTTTCACATTCAAAATCAAATGAAACCTTTGCAGTCCCTTTTTGTGCTTATGTGATTTTTTTCTTCATGAAAATCATGACTAGGGTCACACCTCATGCCGGGGGCAAGTTAAAAATCAAAAGGTTGAGAGGATACCAAAGGAAATCCAAATTGCAAAATAACCTACATAAATACCAGGGGGCAAGTGAAAGATAAAAAAATTAAGAAAAACCATGAGAAATCCGATATCAAAATAGCTTAAAAAAATGTTGGGAGGCATGACCAAATCAAGAACAAAAAAAATGATAAAGTCAGAACAAATGGTAAATCAAAGAAACATAATAAAAGAAAAGAAAACTAAAAGATACAATCAGTCAAGCAAATGATAGTGATCCTAAGTTTTTAGAACCTTAAAACACTCTTTAAGCCTATGAATCATTTTGTTTCATAGCCATAATCTATAACCTGTATTATTTGCCTTTAAAAGTTCTTTCTAATTAAGTAAGAAAGCAACCTAGACCAATATGTAGCGCTTTCAAAATGTAAAAAATATTTTCATAAGAGCTGTGACATCACGGATAAGCTATTTATTATTATTGTTGTTGGTAAAATGAGTGTCTAACAAGAGATGAATTTCTTTCAACAAAACTTTAAGCTTTCACTTAAGCCTCTTGCTTTGAAACAAACAAAATATAGAAGGTCGCATCATCATGTACCTTTACTAATAACAATCTCGCATATATAAAAGATCAAATCACTATTTCCCTAAAAAGTTGACACCTAAAGAATTGTAAAAAAAATTCAAAACAAATTGTTTTAAGTTTACATCGGGTTAATTTTTGTTTTTCAAATGAAATAAATTCATTTAAGTTAGGGATAACCCAACTTAGAGCTAATATTTCATTCTCAACATATACCTTGTCAATCATCAACAAAATACCTCTTAGTATTGAACGACATGTTTTAGGTCTTCAACAAAAAAAATTTAAACTTCAAAAATACTTTCAAAATTCAAATCTCTTTAATTTTATTTCAACAAATAGATTGGTCTGGATATGATTTTTAAAAGTTTGCAATTGGATCCTAAGGCAAGAAAGTCAATTATCAAAAAACAAGTGTTCATTAACCAATTAAACAAAGTTAATCGTTAGAAAACAAGTGTCCCTCCAAATGAATTGATTGAGTTAAAGGCATTCCAATTTAAAGAAATTAACATCATAATATACACAATTCTAATATGTGAGTGATATAAGATGACTGATGATTGTATGTCTTTTCATTAGCTTGGGCCTGCTTCAAAGCCCACTAGTCAAGTAAGGATGAAAACAACTTGGTTGTAAATGGAAGAAGAAATATTCATTGACAAAGGTGATGCATGCATCTGTTTTCATGGCTATTAGAAAGATTTATATATAGATTATCTAGGAAATTTGGTTGGGAGACACCCATAATTCTTGAGTGATAAGGGAGATACTTGTTGATAGTGTTGCCACATGATGCACACATCAAAATTAGTTGGGGATAATCTTACAATGAGATCATCTTGAAGATTTTTAGATCTTTTATAATCAGGTAGGTCACCCATTACAATGAGACCACCATGAAAAACTTTCATGTTTTTTACAATTGGATAGGTCACCCATTATAATGAGACTATCATGAAAAATCTTCATGTTTTTCACAACCGGGTAGGTCATTCGTTATAATGAGATCTTTTTAAAAGATTTTCAGATCTTTCATAATTAGGTAGGTCACCTATTATAATAAGACCACCTTGAAAACCTTTTATGATTTTTCAGAGAGGTAGGTCACTTGAGAAATGAGACAATTTTTAAAAAATCTTTGATTTTTTCATGAAAAACAGGTAGGTCACTTGAAGAATGATAATTTTGAAGAAGTCTTTTAACTTTTTAGACAAACATGTAAGTCACTTGAACAATGAGATTATTTTTAAAAAATATTTGATTTTTTCACAAAAATATTTTTCTTTTCATAAAAACAGTCAGGTTGCCCGAAATAATTGGATAATTTTTGAAAAATCTCTGAATTTTTTCACAAAAAATAGACAGATCATCTGAAACAATTAGACCGTTTTTGAAAAATCTTTGATTTTTTCACAGGTCTCTTAAAATAATTAGACTATTTTTGAAAAACCTTTGAATTTTTCACAAAAATAGGTATGTCGCATGAAATAACTAGACCATTTTTATATAAAAAAAACACGAAAACATGTTGGTCACCTGAAATAATTAGATCATTTTTGAAAAATCATTGAATTTTGATAAAAACAGGCAAGTCGTCTGGAACAATTATATCATTTTTCAGAAATCTTTAAACTTTTCACAAAATAGATAGGTCACCTAGAGAATGAAACCATTTATGAAAAATCATGTGATTTCTGATGGTGTCGGATCACTCTGTTGAACTTAAAAGTGTTGGATTCATTTCATTTCTAAAATATGATTTTTGAAAGTGTTGGAACCATTTAAAAAAAATTTGGAATTTTCCACCATGTTTTTTCTTTTTTTTTTAAGAAAATAAAATTTTGAATTTCTGCCATTTCAAAAAGAAAATCTCTATTTTTTTCTTTACAAGCTTACTATATAAAAGTATTTTTACAAGTCTTTATACCGTAAGTATTATCAAGATAGGGTAACTGTTATAATCTAATTTTAGGTTCCCCTAAAACGTTTCATGAAAATAAACTTTTCATATATTATAAATTACTCTAACCAAAGTACCAAGTTTATGAATAACTTTTGAAAGAGCTTGTGGAATAAATTAGGAATTCATTTGAACTTTATCAATACTTACCATCCTCAAATATATGGATAAAAAAAGGTGAATCGTAACTTAGAGAATCTGCTGTAAAGTTTAGCGAGAACAAGCCAAAGTAACATGACCTGGCCTTGTCATAAGCTGATTTTGCCCATAACAAATCAAGGAATCAAAACACTAAGTTGAGTTCTTTTAAGATTGTGAGTGGACAAAACCCATTAGGTGTGTTAAGTTAACGTTTATTCTTTAAGTGTCTAAGTTGAAGACATGACAAACTAACTTTGTAGGTGCATGATCAAGTCAAACAAATTATTTCAAACACCAATGCAAGGTAAAAAGCCTAAACTTATAGCAAAAATGTCATTTATGAAGTTAGAGACTTAGTATAGGTAATGCTTACTCTTGCAGGTCTTTTGTAAGAGAGTATATCAAGCTTAGAAAAATAAATATTGGTGTTGTTGAGGTGTTGTAAATGATCAATGACAATACATATAATTTCTTTTTTCCTAGTCATTTGAAAACATGTAATGTTTTCATTTTGGAGAGAGTGAAATAGAGGGTTATGAATAGACAAATGTGGATGTGTTATAATTATACCATATAAAAAGTCTAGTAGAGAAACTTATGGATTAGTGAGACATATTTAAGCCTAAAAAGAGGTTTGGTTATGCCAAATGACTTATATGATATAAAAGCTTATAATGTTTTATATAATTGTTGGATTGCGCTCAATTTTTTCCAAGAAATTCTTCAAGCTCAGCTCTATAGGATGGCTAGCTTGCTTTTCTAGTTCATATATATGGAAAAGGCCTTCAAAAAAGATCTAGAAGAAATTATTTGATTTGATTTTATTATTTTTCTATTTAATTCTAGAATTTCAGGGATTATGGTTTTCCTTTTTTATAATCATTTTAGAACTATTTAAATGGTGGTAATCCGTTTAGAAGAAGTAGACCATTAGAATATATATTATTTAGTAACAACTAACAGTCAGGTTCTTGTTTTAGACCCTTTTTTCTGAATTCTATCTTCTGTTGATTCCTAATTAGATTAAATTTGGCTACGCGACAATTTAAAAACCTAAACTATTTGATTATGAGTCCATTATATGCAAGATTTCTTATCATCGATCAATGTTGGGATATTTTCCTTAACTCACATATGCATATATCTCGAACAATAACCCTATATACTTTTGGTCCAGGTTGCAAAATAGGAGGTGAATTTCTTGATTTTCCAGATTTTTAAATTTATGTGTGAACAAATGTACATGCAACAATGTAGCTTAACCAGGCAGCTACGATCACTCAATAGTTGTGAGTTTTTATTTCTTCCCGGGTTGCTTCCTCCGCAGGTAGATCCAGCTAATAAGCACCATCATTTGAAGTTTGAACCACCTTGAGGAAGGCTCGAGCCAGTCGATTTGATTGACACAGGTTTGGATTCTTATTCTTTGTTATATAGTAAAGCCCCATTTGTAAAATACCAACTTACTGATGAAGGGAGATATTCTTCATTAGGATGAAAATATACCCAAGGAGAGCACACCCGAAATCTATGAGACTTGAGATAAATTTGGTCTTGATTAGGCATGCAAGATAAATTTGACTTGAGATTCTTCAAACATGCTAGAGAAGTAGGAGCAGTGGTAGAATTTTGGGCTGTAAATGTACTAACAAAGACTTCCATAGCTTGTGTCTCTTTTGTTTGGTTGCATGCTGAAAATTGAGAAATTACATTGAGGAGGGGAGAGAAAAAAGAAAGAAATAAATAAAGAGACCCTGAAGGCACATTAAATCTATGAGACGAATCTAATGACAACAAGAAAGCTCACCAATGGTGACCAAAGTGGGTCACACCTTTGGGCAATATGTGTTGGCCACTTTGGTCACCATTGGTGAATTTCTTGGTGTCGTCGGTTTCATCTCGTCGAGATCTTTCTGATGGTACCGGTGGTGTCATAATTGGAGTTTTGATGTCCCTTCAAGATCTCATTCATTCTTTTTTTCCCTCTCTCATCTCTCTTATTCATAATTTGTGTCAACTCATTGAACAATTTCTTTGATATTTTGCATTTCTGATCCATGATAAGTTTGAATGTCACGCTTTTCAACCACAACATGTATAAACCATGCTATTTCACTAAAACTTTTTTAAATTGTGTTATTTTATCTATTTAAAAAAACTATGTTAATTTAAAGAAAAAACCATTTTTGATATCATTAAGATTTTTTTATTGAGAATTTAAAATATGAAATTTGTATTTTATAAAACAAATTGAAAGATATATAAACTGATAGATCATATAAATAATTGTTAACATTAATTAAAGGTTAAGGCGAAGAGTTGATATTCAATGTAAGAAGCAACAGATAGATAGATGTATATGTAAATATTTGAGCTAGTGACATGCTTACCTTTTTATGTTTTTTATTTAATTGTGTGGCAATAAAATTGATATTTGTAAGAAAAATAATGACTTAAGTTATAAGAAAAAAATAGTTTTAGTCAAAATTATCTTTTTGTATGAATGTTTGTTTTATAAGAAAACATATATTTATTAATAATAATATGTTTTATTTAATACAAAATCATATTGATTTGAAATAAGGAATGGAAATGCATCTCTCTTATCAAAACTCTAATAAGGAATGTTTTTTTTCTAATAAGAAATGTTTTTTTTTTATGAAAACATGTGTTTTTAAAATAAAAAAATGTCTTGTTTTTTAAATTAAAATATAACATAATCTTGAAAGGAAGTTGGAATAGAAAACAAAAAAACAAATCTTATATCAATAATTCCTAGGCAAAATATATATATAAAAAACTTAAAATATTAGAATTCAATCATTTTAAATAAGTAGACGAATTAATCTATTCAATCTAAATTTCATTTCCTTATTAATGCAATTTTTTTAATTAAAACATATTTTTTTAATTAGAAGTAATGTTTATAAAATAAAAACTTATCATGATCTCGAAAGCAAGTTTTTTTAAAAAAATATTAAGTTAATGTTGACTTATTTTGTATGTGATTGAAGATAAAAAAAATTATGTTAAGAATAAATTAAAAAATCAAAAATATATTTTCATAGAGTAGTTATGAGCATTTTTTTAATTTTTTTTACATATTAGGTATATAAAAATTAAAAACACAATTGAATAAGTTTCTTTAAAAATGTATAAAACCCATGGCAAATTAAGTTGGCAAATTCTTCTAATTCACTGAGGTCACCTTTTTCTTGATAGTGTAATTTAGTAATATCTGCATCATTCTCAATATACATGTTACACATTTTCAGTTCATTAAAAGCTATGATTTTTAATTGTAAGATTTTTTAATCATAATCTAGAGCCCAAGTTCTAATATCAATTGAAAGTCTAGATGAACCTAAAAGGAGGCAAATTGAGTTGCCAATTAAAAAGTTTTTTCTTAACTTAAAATAATATATATCATAACCTAGTAATCAATACAAATAAAAGCTTAAAACAAAAATAGAAGCAAACTTAAAGATGCATCTAAATAATCAACACATTAAGTGAGGAGATAGAGTAAAGAGAGTGTGCGCCAATATTTTTGTAGAGGTTCAGAAAAATCACCTACTCCTTTGCTTGAACCATTGTTCAAGAGTTTACTATCACACTTGTATTTTCAAGGGCTAAAAATTAGAAAATCACCTACTCCTTGGCTTTACCATCGTTCAAGATGCATCTAAATGACCTTCCACCTAATATTTTTAAGGGCTAAAGATTAGAAAACCTTTACTCTCCGGTACTTGTAGATGGACAAGTATCAAACCATTTAAATAGCTTTTACAAGGTTTTTTCAAGTGTTTAAGTTGTCACTTACACTTTCCAAAATATTACTTTTGACACGACCAAAAGATTGATGTCTTCTCCCAAGTGCAGGAGTGTCGAAGTAATAAATAACCCGGCAAGACCGGGTCGAACCACGGGGAGGTTAATTGTATAAATTATAGATAACAATAATACAACAACAACAATAACAACAATAATAATAATAGTGAAGAAGAAGAGGAAGAAGTTGATGAGAACTTTGAGATGGAAGATTAACGTAAGGATTAAACAATGATAACAACAAATGTCAAGGTTAGAGGATCCACTAATGGTATTTCAAACAAGTATAGTATAAACTCTTTTTATTCAATTGGAAACCACACACAAAGGAGGTTCCAATCAGATTATAAATTGTTAACATGATTACATTAGTTATCTTATTCGAATAATGCTAATACTTGTAAATGTTGTCAGGCATTCATGATTATAACTTATGTTAACAACAAATCAAGTTCCTTTCATAGCTCAGGTGTCGGTTATACCATACAGTATGGGCTATGAAAGTGCCAAGTATTTGTTGTACCAAGTGTTATACAACATAAATCTAGATTAACCATTTAACAAGCAAAGTATTAAAAGTGAACGAGATAACAAATATAAAGCATGTTAGTATTCAACATTAAGGTCCATGTTAAGTTTATATTATACTTATTCTTACACCATTAGTGTACCCTTTTCACCTTGACATAATTAACTTAGCTAAACATAATGAAAGAAAGAAACATAGATAAACAAGGAAAGGAAATGAAAAGCATAAGCAAGAAATTAATATAAACAAAACTTAAGCATTACAAAATATAAAGAGAGAGCAAGAGCATGATCTTGATCTGAACACCAAGATGCCTAAATACATGGCAAATTCCTCCTTTTATAGGCCAAAATTCAGAACTATTGATTTGTTGACTAATTGATGAATGGGTGGCCACATCTTGACTTGGTGACAATTCTTATCTTCTTGTCTGCCAAAAACGTCATTGATAACGTCATAAGTTGAACAGACTTCAATCATGAAAGTTCTAGGAAATTATCTCATCTTTCCAGGGTAAAAATTTGAGATCATTTGGACTTCTAGAACTCGAGATATGGGCTGAACACTGGACAGTGTCTGGGCTGTAGGACAGATTCAGACTTCTTCGTTGTTGCTACAATTTGGACTTGAAAACGGCCTTTTTAAATCTTGGGCTCCACATGAAAGTTGTAGGCCTATGTCTTATCTTTCCATCCATATAACATGGACCTAAATCCAAGATCTACAGCTCCAGATATTACCCAATTACCAAACAGTGTTCCAATTTGGACTGCACCAGCATCTCTTTTCTAAGTTTGGCCATCTCTTTATCCTTTCAATTTCATTACTTCAACTCATCAATCAATTCTTTTATTTATGTGATAGGCCTGCATTTAAGATGAACATTTAACATAAATTAAAGGTATCTTATATAATTAGATATGTTATTATAAAACATGCTTTAGTTAAGGAGTTATTGATACTTCAAGTGCAAAATGATGATATAAAACCTTGATAAAAATGCACTTTTAAGCACTAATCACACCCCCCAACCAGCTTATTACTAGTCCCTAGTAATCAAAGCGTTAAAATAGAAAAACAATTTGCAAATTCCACAAAGCAAGGCATTCATCATTCAACTTCCATTAATCTATCCAGATAAACAAACTCTCATTAAATTTATATATCTGCTCAATACCTCTTAAACAAGATATTAATAAACCTTCCTTGTTATGTGCTCAATGTACAAAAACATAGATGATGGGGCTTTTATTGGAAGAAAACAATATTTGGTTCTAATGTTTAAGGTTAACTTCCTTGGGTTGGGATTATTATCTTTTTTTTTTCTTTTTTTTTCTCTTTTTTTAATATATATACATATAACTTAAAACACAATGCATCTTTAACCCATGTAACGAGCTTTCGGCTAATGACTCCCAGACCTCAGCTTGATCTTAGGGCATTAGGTGTTGAGACACCCCTACGAGCTTAGTACCTCGGGTTGCAGATATCTTGATACGTAGATAGTTCAATGTTTGATTCCCTTAAGCTTTTCTCCTTAACCCATGTAACAAGCTTTGGGCCAATAGCTCCCAAGTCGTTGACTTTAGGGTATTAGGTGTTAAAACACCCCTTCGGGCTTAATTGCTTAGGTTAGGGAGGCTACGAAATCAAACTTATCTACGTTTTTATTATCATTATTTTTTTTTTGTTTTTTTTGTTTTTTTGTTTTTTTTGTTTTTTTTTGTTTTTTTTTTGCAAATTATAGACTATCCATATCCCTTAGTTGTTACCTTTAACAAAAGAACATAAATAATGTAATAATCCAATGTGCAACCCACAATCATATGTTAAAGTGTGTGTGTGAAAATGAAGGTTTAAGAATACTTGTTAAATAAGTATATGAGCGAGAATCAAGTGATAACAATGCGAGAGTTTGTAAACCTGAATATTTCAAGAAGTATTCTAATAGGCCTTATTATGAATATTGCAAATAACCATTGGAAAATGTTTACTAAGATGCGTCTCAAGAGTCACTAAAATTCCTCCTTACTCTGCCATCCTAGTAATAACAGTTTTGTCAAATGGTTTTAAAAACAAAAGTAGTTAGTTGGTTAGTTTTTTTTTTTTATGTCAACTACTACCCTCTCCCCCCAACCAAAACAAGACATTGTCCTCAATTTCATAAGATAGAAAGATAGAGAATAGAAGACATCACCTGAAACAACGAACACTGACAATCCTGAAACACACTTAAACAAATATAGGAGATAACAAAACAGAAAAAAATATTATGCTATTAATAAAAACCGAAAGACATAAATTTTTACAAACTCAAACTCAAATCGTAGTTGTGATTGTGGCTCACATCTTCCCTTGGTTTTACGTCCAAGAACGGCTTAAACGCCCTCTATGGGTCGGGGATAGGCTTCCCATCCAGTTTTCTTAAAAACTGGCAAACAGGGTCTTTTATAGTCAGATTCCCAAGACTAAGTCGATCATGTTCTTTATGGAAATGGGGTCATAAGTCTTGAAATGCACAATGCACATCTCCACCAGGATATGTCTCCAAAGTCAATAGAAAATTATCTAAAGAGTCCTTATGTTTTGAAATAAATCCTGACTTTTGACAATTTTCACAAGTTTTGCAGAATGCATGCGTGTCCTTGAACATGGTGGGCCAATAAAATCCATTTTGAAAGATTTTTGCAATGGTCTTTTTTGACGAGAAATGACTCCCACATGCTTCAGAATGACAAAATTTAATGACACTACTTACCTCATTGTCGGAATGCATCTTCGAAATATTTGATCGGACAATATTCGAATAAGTAAGGGTCATCCCAATAAAATTTCTTCACTTCGTTCAAAAACTTACCTTTGTCTTCGGTACTCCAATGAGTTGGCAAATCTCCCGTAGCAAGAAAATTGATATTTTTAGCAAACCAAGGCATTGAACTAAGAGAAAGTAAGGATTCATCGGGAAAGTAATCGTCGATTGGTGTGATGTCGGATATCGAATCTGTTGTCACTCTTGACAAAAGATTCACATCAACATTTTCAATGCCTTTTTCATCCGTGATTTCTTCCCGAGAATAAGTCATTTGCAAATCTTCGGATTCATCCAACTCAATTTTACTCAAAGTAGATTCAAGTTGATCATAAACTAATTCTTCAATAGAATCTACTTCTTGTAAATCATTATCATCTCCAGGTTGCTTGCAAATGTTGAAAATATTCATCTCTAATGTCATGTTTCCAAAAGATAGCTTCATCAATCCATTCCTACAATTAATCAATGCATTAGAAGTTGCAAGAAATGGACGCCCTAAAATAACAGAAATGAATTACATGCTTCAACAGGTTGTGTGTCCAAGACAATAAAATCCACAGGATAAATGAATTTATCAACTTGTACTAACACATCTTCAACTATTCCTCTAGGCACTTTTACAGATCTATCGGCAAGTAAGAGTTACGAAGTTGGTTTTAACTCACCTAGATTGAGACTTTGAAAAACCGAATATGGAAGTAAATTCACACTAGCTCCAAGATCAAGTAAGGCTTTTTCAATTTTATGCTCTCCAATAAAGCAAGAAATTGTAGGACAACCAGGGTCTTTATATTTCAAAGCATTATTGTTTTGAAGAATAGCACTTACTTGTTCACCTAAAAAGGCTTTCTTTTTCACATTCAGTTTTCTCTTCACAGGTGCACGATCTTTCAAAAATTTAGCATAAGAAGGAACTGTTTGATAGCATCCAAAGAAAGGTATATTGATCCTTACCTGTTTGAAAGTTTCAAATATTTCGAGTTGTGATTAACTTTCCTTTGTTTAGCCATGGCATGAGGAAATGGAAGTGCCAGGGGAATCAGTCTTTTCTTTGTAATGATCGATTCAACCCCTTCCTTACCCTCGAGATTGACTCATCATCATTCTCACAAGGTTCAAGAATGGGTTTTTCAATAACCTTACCACTTTGCGAAGAGTGATGACTGATTTCACTTGATCCATGTGTTGGCTTCCCGAACTACTTGCATTCGCATTGTATTGCCCCTTGGGATTTTGTTGTGGTTGAGATGGAAACTTACCTTTCTCTTGGAAACGAGAGCGAGATGTCAATTTTGCAAGAGTATCTTTAAAATCTTGTCATGCTTTGAGCAAGTTGAGTGTTAATTGCCTCTTGCTTTTCTATAAATGCATGCAATGTTTCCTCAAGATTTCTTCTAGGAGGTGGAGCATAAGGAGGTGCATATCCATGAGAATTTTGGAAATTATGGTGTGCTTGAAACGGTGGTGTGAAGTTTGAGCATTATTGTTCTCACTCTTCCAACTGAAATTTGGATGATTTCTCCAACCAGGGTTATATGTTTGTGAATATGGGTTATGGTTGGGCCTTTGAAAACTTGTTTAATGCATGGGCTTGTTCATGGAGACATTCTTTAAAAGAAGGCAAGGTTGGACAGTCATTGGTTGAATGTTCGTTGGTTTCACAGATTTGACACGTAATGTCTTGAACAGATTTTAATTGACCACTCTTTTTCAATTCTAGTGCCTCAACTTTTCTAGCTAAAGATGCAAACTTGGCTTGGAGGTCATGATCTTCCCTAAGGTTGTACATACCTCCACTAGATGTATGAGGTTGGGTTTTACTTGGTGCCTCATAAGTACCGTGGTGTCCCAATTTTGTGCATTTTCAGCTAGCAAGTCTAGGTATTCCATAGCTTCATTAGGGTCTTTATCCTCAAAAGTTCCATTGCACATCAATTCAATCATTTGCCTATCTCTAGGAGTTAACCCTTCATAAAAATGTGACACCAATCTCCATGTTTCAAAACCATGATGGGGGCAAGTATTAAGCAATTCTCGATACCTATCCCAACATTGATAAAATGTTTCTCCTGGTTTTTGAGAGAAAGTAATGATTTGTCTTTTGAAAGAGTTCGTTCTGTGGGATGGAAAAAACTTCTTTAAAAATTATTGTTGCATATCATCCCAAGCACGAATGGATCCAGGTCTTAAATTTTGTAGCCATGTTTTAGCTTTATCTTTTAATGAAAAAGGAAAAAGCTTCAATCTAATGGTGTTCATGCTACAATTTGAGTCATTATACGTGTTGCAAACCTCCTCAAATTCCCTTAAATGCAAGTATGGATTTTCTAAATCTAAGCCATGAAAAGATGGTAAAAGTTGAATAATGCCTGTCTTAAAATTAAAATGAGATGCATCTGGTGGAAAAACTATGCATGAGGGTGCACTTGTTCTTGTGGGATTCATGTGGTCTCTAAGAGTTCTAACCCGAATATTCTCATTATTCTCATTATGAAGCGATTGGTTATCTTCTTCACCATATTTTCTCGAAAATGATGAGGATACCCTACAAAGTCTACCACTTAATGTACGTGACCACACTCTCATGCACGTGTAAAAAGAGAATAAAAAGAAGAAGAAAACAAAAGAAAAAGAAAAAACACAAAAGAAACAAAGTTAAATACAAGAAAAGTAAAAAGAGAAAACAAAATAAATACTATAATTTGTACAAGAATTTACCTCCCCGGCAACGGCGCCAATAATTTGACACGACCAAAAGATTGATGTCTTCTCCCAAGTGCAGGAGTGTCGAAGTAATAAATAACCCGGCAAGACCGGGTCGAACCACGGGGAGGTTAATTGTATAAATTATAGATAACAATAATACAACAACAACAATAACAACAATAATAATAATAGTGAAGAAGAAGAGGAAGAAGTTGATGAGAACTTTGAGATGGAAGATTAACGTAAGGATTAAACAATGATAACAAAAAATGTCAAGGTTAGAGGATCCACTAATGGTATTTCAAACAAGTATAGTATAAACTCTTTTTATTCAATTGGAAACCACACACAAAGGAGGTTCCAATCGGATTATAAATTGTTAACATGATTACATTAGTTATCTTATTCGAATAATGCTAATACTTGTAAATGTTGTCAGGCATTCATGATTATAACTTATGTTAACAACAAATCAAGTTCCTTTCATAGCTCGTGTGTCGGTTATACCATACAAGATGGGCTATGAAAGTGCCAAGTATTTGTTGTACCAAGTGTTATACAACATAAATCTAGATTAACCATTTAACAAGCAAAGTATTAAAAGTGAACGAGATAACAAATATAAAGCATGTTAGTATCCAACATTAAGGTCCATGTTAAGTTTATATTATACTTATTCTTACACCATTAGTGTACCCTTTTCACCTTGACATAATTAACTTAGCTAAACATAATGAAAGAAAGAAACATAGATAAACAAGGAAAGGAAATGAAAAGCATAAGCAAGAAATTAATATAAACAAAACTTAAGCATTACAAAATATAAAGAGAGAGCAAGAGCATGATCTTGATCTGAACACCAAGATGCCTAAATACATGGCAAATGCCTCCTTTTATAGGCCAAAATTCGGAACTATTGATTTGTTGACTAATTGATGAATGGGTGGCCACATCTTGACTTGGTGACAATTCTTATCTTCTTGTCTGCCAAAAACATCATTGATAACGTCATAATTTGAATAGACTTCAATCATGAAAGTTCTAGGAAATTATCTCATCTTTCCAGGGTAAACATTTGAGATCATTTGAACTTCTAGAACTCGAGATATGGGCTGAACACTGAACAGTTATCCGGGCTGCAGGACAGATTCAGACTTCTTCGTTGTTGCTACAATTTGGACTTGAAAACGGCCTTTTTAAATCTTGGGCTCCACATGAAAGTTGTAGGCCTATGTCTTATCTTTCCATCCATATAAAATGGACCTAATTCCAAGATCTACAACTCCAGATATTACCCAATTATCAAACAGTGTTCCAGTTTGGACTGCACCAGCATCTCTTTTCTAAGTTTGGCCATCTCTTTATCCTTTCAATTTCATTACTTCAACTCATCAATCAATTCTTTTATTTATGTGATAGGCCTGCATTTAAGATGAACATTTAACATAAATTAAAGGTATCTTATATAATTAGATATGTTATTATAAAACATGCTTTAGTTAAGGAGTTATTGATACTTCAAGTGCAAAATGATGATATAAAACCTTGATAAAAATGCACTTTTAAGCACTAATCAACTTTCTTGATAGAGTTTAATGGAATATAAATGGAACATATGGAGGAGTTTGCCAAAAACACTTCAACCTTGTTTTTGGATAAATCAAGGGTATAAAAAAGGTTGTAAGAGGTTGTATGAGAGTAAGAATATGATAAAAATTTTAACTTTGATGTGCTTAATCATTTTATTGAAGAGAGGGGTATTTATCAAGCTAAAAGATCAAACTTGTTGTTGGGCTCAACTTCCAAAAACAATTTGCCCATTGAAGAATTAGCTAGACCATTGTTAAAATTGGTTAGACCATTTTAAAGAACTTGAACAAATTCTAGAATTTCAAAAAATTGGTTGAGCTATTTTACAAAACCAGTTAAACTATTTTGAGAAGTGGCATTCCGTTTCTCTAAATCAGTTACACCGATTTAGATATTGAAACTTTTCTTTTGTTTTATATGTTTTAGTCTTTTCTTGGTTTTTTTTGTGTTCTTTTGGGGTTTTGTTTTAGGTTTTATAGGAGTAGAAACCTATTTCTAAACAAATTAAAAGTTATTTGGCAAACTCTTTTTACAAGATCTTGATCTTTGAAGTTGAAAGTTGTTAAGGTGTTAAGATTCTTGCTTGAAATCAAAAACCATTATTGCATCACTTCATGTATCCATGGCATTCTTCTTTGATGATTTCCTAGAATGATTTTATTCTCTTAAATCCTGTCTAAATTATTATAAAGCTTGTGCAACATACAAATGCAAATAATATAATTTTTACTGGAACACCCCATACTTTCATTACAATTAGATTTAATCATCATTTAACTTAAGCTGGAACACCCCATACTTTCATTACAATTATAATTATTTTCCTACGATTTGGTACATAAAAATACAAGTGATTTGTTTTTTACAGTTCTCGTATAAAAGTCTACCGAAATTTCCACTGAAATTTTGGTAGAGTCTCCTCTATATCGGGAGGTCCCAAGTTATCGACATATACCCTGTTTACACTTCTAATATTTCACATCTCATAACTCAATCACGACCCAATCGTCCTGGGTCTCAATCCCACAAACATCATCATCATCATCACAACCATAATATTTATAACATGCATTGAACAACAAATATCATTATAGAGGAATAAATGAGATAAACACGCAAAAATGAAACATGATTATATGGATTTCAGAGTAAAGTTCATCTAATCAAGTTTAAAACATCCATTATATAAATTAAGTTATATGAATGTTTTAATATTTCAAAATACAAGGATATACTCCCTAAAACTACATAACAAAAAGTGAACAAAAGATAGGATCTACTCCTGTCGTGCACGCGATGGTCCTGAAACAAAAATACATATTATTGAAACATGAATATCACAATAAGTATAGTAACACAAATATCTAGCAATTTAAAAGGCAAACATGTAATCATATTCTATTCAGTTCTCCATTTTTGTTTTCCATTGGAACTTTCTCATTCAACTACTAAAACCGTTTCACCTTCCATTTTCAACTTCCATTCAAGATTCCATAAGATCAACCACAACTATTTTTGCCTAACTCATTGTCAATACCAATTTCACTAGTATCATCATCACCTCATAGGCGTCGATGCTTAGCGATCCCCCTTACCCGGGATCCTAGCATACACTAAATGTATGCTAGTCCATGCCCCATAGGCATCGATGCATGGTGATTCCCTTACCCGGGATCCTAGCATACACTAAATATATGCTAGTCCATGCCAATTTCATTCATTAATATTGTCATTCGTTGCCCGACCATAGTTATCATTACAAATTTTCATTTTGAACATGGCTCGTTTCTTTTCAAAGCTAAGATATAATATCACATATTTCCTGAAGGGAAAGGACCTAAAATTTTCACCCTTTAACACGTCTAAATAGTCGCTTTAGTTCTTAGCTTTCCGAATCTGCCAGTAGAGGTTGTATTCCGACCTCTCCTCAGAGTTTTGACTATATCTGGAGTTCTAGGACTCCATTTCAAGCGAGGTTGGTCTCGTCGGAAAGCTAAGACACGGGGTTACAAGTCCCATGAAAGGAAGAGAACCCAGTTCTACCCTCAAGACACTCGAAATTATTCGTCAACAAAATAGGCCTACTGCCCTATAGGGTCTGTCATGACCCAGTCTCGGTTGGTGACCCATAGTTAGAGTTTTATAGCTCCAAATTAAGCAAGACCAGTTTTCTTAGTTAGTCAACATCCAAAACTACAATTATTATGAAGGAACATAATCCTAATTCCCTCATCCTCCTACTCGAATTCTCTCTACAAGTCAGGAGACGAATCTGACCAAATTCATCAACCTTTCCATTTACACACAACATCCACAATTCAACCTTTTCTCTTTATCTCAACCTCTACTCATATCACATACCATATAAGAGTGTCAAAAATATCTTTTTTTTAAAGCCAATTTATCCTAACTAATTGATCAATACCGTTATACGTAAGGTACTCTTATTCATTCCAATAATATCATCACAAGTTTGATACATATCAATGTATGCAAGGCACTCGTATCCATTCCAATTATATCATAACTAGTTGATACACATCAATGTATGCAAAGGTACTCATATTCATTCCAATGTTTATCGAAGCAATAAAACAATAAATTCTGAAATTTATCAATGAGTTTACACAAATTGAAAAGACAAGGTGCGATGCACCTACTGTTTCCCCAACCGATCGAGTCCCTTTAACTACCGACGACCACCGCTCCATACATCTTTTCTGTTTGAGAATCAAGAGATACAATAAGTACCCTCTTCTAATTTTATCACAATGTGTGTTCTCATACTATTGCAATCTCATTCACATGAATTCATCACCATGTTTTAATTTCATTTTCCGATTATTTTCTTCAACTACCTCATTACACTTTCTAGATCAGTTTTCACTCGAGAACACTATTTACCATTTAATTCGTAAGTAAAGTTATAGAATTAAGTTTTTAATGTGGTTTGGCTCATTGGAAAGATAAGACACAGTCCTACAACTCTACTGAAGGATCAGAAGACCAATTCTGCCCTTAACACCCCCGAAATTATATGTTATAGTACTCAACAAAATCTATCAAATACAAGATAGTTTCGACCCTTCTTTCATTTTTTATCCATATCTGGAGTTCTATAACTCCAAATTATACGAGGTTAGGCTTGTTGAAAAGATAACATTCATACCTACAACTTTTATGAGGAACTCAATCTAGAATTTTTTCATTTTGGTTCCCTAACCACAGCTTAAAGGTAGGTGATAAAACTGTTAAGTCCCAATACATAGATTGAGACAACCAATATCTCCCTTTTCCTACTATCAATAATATTGCCAAACATGCCTAAGAAAAGACATTAAGGATTTTCTTCAATTTAAATCATAATTAGCATGCTTTTGATGGTTAAACACAAATCAAGCCACCACACTTTCCATTCATTTCATTTTTGCTAACCTAACTTAAAAACAATGTTTTAGTAAGGTTCTCGTTTCTCCCAATTCAATCAAAATGAATACAATCCAAACGGTGAAGTTAACTACCATTATGTCGTGCAACACATACCAACAAATTATAGAATTTTAACGGATAGATCTTTCTAGATCTAAACAAAACCAAACAGACCTGAAAATTAACAATACACTGTTCTACGATGAATACCTCCTTGTATAAGTCTTGAATCCCGATCTCCACCGTTCATAATGAAGATCTCACCAATATGACCAACATATCTAAATTTGAGAAGGATCCAACGATGGACAAAGGCGGAAACTGCCAGTGACCATGACTGACCTACAGGCAGGTTTTCCTTGAAATGTTGCGAGGGCTATATCTCTCACACCAAACCAGAAAATTCCGATCCCAGCGGTCAGATGTTATATGATGGTGAGAACCATAATATATCCAAAACACAGACCAATCCAACGGTGAAATACAGAGATATGGCCGTTATAGTGTCTGCTCTCAAGATACACTCTCTCACTGTCTCCCCTTTTTTTTCTTTCATTCGGCCATCCTCTCTTTTTTCTGCATAATTTTGCTATTTATATAGCAAATCTATCCATATTTACTAAAACATCCTTATATCAAGTTCGGGTATCTATTTAGTCAACCAAATGTCTTTTCTCGGTCCGCTTTTAAAATACTATGCAAAAAATCTCTCTCTAAAATTTCTTTTCTAATAATTCAATACCATTCCAGTTTATTTTATTTTAACTAGCTCAACTCATTCTCGGTTCTAAATTATCAATAATTTTATTAATATCATAAAATTTGATCGGGAGTTTTACAATTTATCACCATTTCTATTTTATTTCTCGTTATTCAATTCATCATGGTAAAGTCTTTTGTTGGGGTTTTACAGAGTTTCCACCGAGTTATATGCATATCTAAATTATAAATTTTCAGGGTTTCACGCTAAGGGTCATTTTATCATTTGTAAATAAATCCCTAACTTTCTATTATTTGAACATTGACCCCTCTTGGTCTTATAGTCTAGAAAAAATTATAATCGGAGGTTTACATAAGCACTAACACATTTTCATATAGGCATAAACATGTATAACTTGTATTTATACATCATCAATCAAATATTTTGTTACCATCAAAACAACTAATACATGTTTTGTACAAGCATTTTTCATATAAGCATAAACATGTATAACTCGTATTTATACATTATTAATAAAATATATTTTTTTATCATCAAAACCTTAGATGATTGGTGTGCATCTAAGACTTTAGAAAGCTTAATTTGGTTTTTTTTTTTGACAAGAAAGAAGTTCTAAAATACCTCAATAGCATTCATCTTGTCAAAAGAAACTCACTAAGCTTTTTGTTGTTGGAATATAACCATTAAATACTTTCTGTGTCCCTTATTTTTTATGATTTTCTCTCTCCTCTCCCAAAACTTAAAGACTAAAATGTGAAAAATAAATTAGGCCTAACCATAAAAGTCTAAAACAAAAGGTACAAAAGGGACCAAAGATGTATAAATGAAGTCTGTTAGGATGAAAATGGCATTCTTCGCATAAAAGTAAGAAAAGCTTTGTAATTATTTTTTGGTTTTAATTTTTTGTCCTTCTTCTAATTATTTTTGTTTCTATAAATTGAGATTTTATTTTATTAAATTGACCTCTAATTCAACTATGTAATCTCTCTAAATATGTTGAATTCCTAAGAATGTAAAAAAAAAAATCCCAATACTTCAAATAACACAAACACCACATACAGGGATGAAATTGAGAAGCATACAAGTTTGATGATAAAAAAAATAAATAAATTCAGCATTGTTCTTCAATAGTAGATAAACAATGAAAAAACAAAATCTTTAAGCTTATTACGTAATCTCTTTTTATTAAAAATAGAAGAGAGCTAATTATTTCAAATTCTTAATAACAAACATTAGATTTCTATATCTTCTATTTTCATTGTATATCGGAATTAAAGTTCAGATAGGATATATACTTATTATTATCAAAGGGTTATAACATCACAAGTTAAACCCAAACTTTATGATGAGGTGTTTGAGCATTGGTTAGCCCTTGTTGATATTTGTTTAGAAAATAAACTAGGATACTTCCCATGCTATGATACGGGTTGGACTAATTTTTTTTCAACGTAACAAAATAATGTTTAGGTTGAAAAGAACTCTTTATCATTGTCAATAAACCCAGTCCAACAAGTCAAATTTGAAAAAACCCTATTTTTTATTTACACAGATTTGTTTATTTTTTTTTTTGAAAAAAGAAGAAAAGGCAGACGACGTGTCACGTCCTAAGGTAGTAAACAAAATAGCCCTAGAAACTCATTTTCAACTCATTTTCATCTAAAAAACCTAATAAACAATCTAAGAACTTAAAAAATAAACTAATTTATCAACCTAAGAAACCCAAAAAAGTCTAAAAGTACGAATTCAAACCGCGTAAAATGTTTTTCTTTCTCGATCTCGATATGTTTTCTCGCAATATTATGGTTTAAAAAAATCACCATTGAACACTTGTTATCAAATAGAACTCGTTGACATCGAAATTGACTTTTTTATGGTTGAAATCAGTGACAACTAACGACAATTCTCTCATTGCAGAAATTTGGTCACTTTCTCGCTTCTCTCTCTAATCTAAGGACTAAAAAATAAGAAAAATAAATTTTTAGACCAAAATTAAATAAAACAAAACAATAAAGGTCTATAGAAGGATGTTTAAAATAAACTTTTCCTAAAAAATCAGATTGACCATGAGAGTTCTTCTTATTTTACATTGTTGTCCTCTTAGTTTTAATTTTTCCTATCTTGAATAAATTTTGATTGATTGGTTGTTAATTTGTCTATAGAAGGATGCAATTGAAAAATAATATATGAAAAAAAGGTCAATCAAGCTACAATGAAATACCTAGACATTTATGTTTTAATATATTTGTTAAATATATTAGCCATTTAACCCGCGCTTCGACATGTGTTATAATTTTTTTTAAAAAAATTATTGGGTATACATTCTTCTTCAATGTGTTTTTTATATAAACCTATAGACAACTAATGAAAAATGATAAGATCGCATGAATCAGAATTCCCAACAAATCAAATGTGAAAAGATGAAACTTGAAAAACAAATTAAAAAAAATTAATTAGAAGGCAATTCAAAATATTTTGTTTGAAGGTTAAATTGAATTGAAAAATAACTTTACAAAATAAAAAAAATCAAAAGAATGAGAGCTAAACTAAAAAAAAACCAAAAATTTTTTAAGAAATTTTAATCGAAGGACTATATTGAAAATCAATTCTATAAAAGGAATAAGAAGAGAATAAGAAATTAAAAGAATGAGGACTAAAATTAAAAACAAAACAAATAATAAATTGTAATTGAAGGACTAAATTGAAAAACTAAAAACTTCTTTAAAAGGAATAAAAATGAAATAATCAATTAAAAGAATGAGGACTAAAACTATAAAAGGAATAAGAACGATACTGGAAATTAAAAGAATGAGGACTGAAATTAAAAATAAAACATCTGAGAAAGTATAATTGAAGGACTAATTTGCAAAACAAAAAAAAAACTAATATAAAAGGAAAAAGAACGAAATAAAAAATTAAAAGAATGAGAACTAAAACTAACAAAAAAACGAACAAAAAGGATAATGGTGCTCTTTAGCTGTAGGGATAGAGAAAATAAGGTAAAGAAAAAAGAAAAACGATTGCCGACGATAATTTAACCACATTCAGCTACCACGTGCCACTCCAAATAGAAGAGGAGACGGTGGAGCATCCAGGGAGACAATGAAAGACCAGATTTGGTCATTAGGTGGCGTTAGACGCGCAACCTAAATGGCACAGACACCACCAACGCGCTAGCACATACAATACACGCACTAGCAGCTTTTCCCAATTAAAAATTAATAAACAATGTGAAAATACTAAATCCCCCCGCCATAACTTTGGCAATTATAGAAAATACCGATATGAAAGTTTAAAAATACCCCAACATGCAAAGCTTCTTTTTTATCTCATCTAAGGTTAAGTTCGCATTTATACTATACAATGACAATAAAAAAAAACTGAAAAAGCCCTTGTCTAGTAGGTCACTAATTTTTTTTATTTGGGGGCAAATAAGTATTTTTACGGTTAAGAAGTTTGTGAAAAGTCAAGAAAGCCCTTGGCCAACTATTCTAAATTTTGTTGACTTTAGGGGTAAAAGAGTATTTTTTCTGTGTAAAAAAGTTAAAAGACAACATACACCCTCAAGCAAAGCTTAAAAAATAAAAGAGTGAATGGTAATCTCATTGTAACACATGTGAAAACTACAATCCTACCCTCAAGCTAAGCCTAAGAGAATAGAAATGATGGAAAGAAACTCTCATCAAGAGGAAATGGAGAAAATCTCAGCTAATTTTCTTTGGTTAAAAAGGAGATCATTGACTTACGCTACACTAGGAGCAGATTAATTTTTTTTTTAATGTTTTAAAAAATATAGATGTCGCTAATGTTTTTTTCTAAAAAAAAAAATTAAACTGTGTGCAGGTTAACCTAATATAACCTTGTCAACTTGAAGATTCTAAATACAATCCAAACAACCAATAAAAATGTAGATTTGACTATAAAAATTCAAGATGACATTTTTTTTCAATATTACGACAACAACATATTGAATTGACCTGGGTTAATGTGTCAAATCCGTAACCCTTATCATAAGACCATGAAACTTGATCAGAAAATAAATCAAAATAAATTATGAAATCTAATTCCCAATTAACCCAATGTTAAAGAATAAAATTGAAAAAAAAATCATATGATAAAATAACCCAAAAAATAACCTGAGTCAACCTGTAACCTACCAAACTCGCAACTCAGGTTATGAGATCGAAATAACTTATAGAAAGTGAATCGAAACAAATTATAAAACTTAATTCCCAATCAATCCAATATTGAAGGATAAAATTGAAAAAAAAAACAATTAAAGAAAGGACACACAAAAATGATCCGAGTTAACCTAGGTTAATTCACCAAACCCGTGACCTAGGTCATGAGACCGAGATACCCTCATAAAGTGTTAAAAGATGTGCGGCATTGGGATGATCATCTTTCTAGATTAGTATTTTGGGTGTGTGTGGAAAGAACAAGGAATTCTTGTTCTTTTATGGTTAAAAGGTTTGGAGTTGTCACCTAATATTTTTATCACTAAAATCCTTGACTCGTCTTAAGAGTCTGGATGAGGGGACTAGTTGTATATAGGGAGGATAATATCACCTATAGTACACTCTACCTAAGGTAAGTTGCATTGTTTATTTGTTTGATTATTACTAAGATATTATTGTGTTTTTTCTAACCGTTGGTCTATCTATTAGTTAAAGCAAGTCCACCCTAGTCGAGTGGACAATGACTTTGACTAACTATTCTAAAGTCAAAACATATTTTTTGCATTTGTTCTTTTTTAATATTAGAAATACGTCTTACATATAAGTTTGTATGGCTTTAATAACCTTGTTATTAAATCCATAATGTATGCTAAAAACTATTTTCTTGAATTTTTAGTATGCTAAATCATGCAATACTTTCCTATATATTTTTTTTTAGATTTTTTTTATTAAAAATGCAAGCATGATTTATTTTGGAGAAACTTGGCCATATACAATTTAAATCATAAATGTATTTTGTTAAAAGAAGAATTTTTGTTATTTTGAGTTTTGGTTGAGTTTATATTTTAGTTTTGGTTGCATGTGACAACACTCCATTGGGACTTAACTTGCCATTAACTGACCTAAATCATATAAAGGGGATGTAAACCTACCATTGAAGACCAACCACACTTGATTCCACACTTGATTTGGAGCTCAGTAACTCTATGTTCATTGATTGGAAGATTGGTTCATGATAAGTTTGGATTTGTTCAACAAAGAGAAGGCTGAGTGGGGATAAGATGTTGTTAATTTCATCGAGCAAAATGAAGTGTAATGCAGGTGGCTGAAATCTGTATTGAAAGTGTTTCTTAGTAGTTTGATGTCAATTATATCTCTTCAGGTGGTCGAAGAAGGCATGTTTATTCATCTAAAGATGGCTTCTTAATCAGCTTTTTGGGTGAAGAAGAGGAAGAACAACAATCGAATGAATTTTGAATGATGCATTGCTAGTTATTAAACCCTTGTGCTTCAAATTTCAGTACCTGTATCCTCAATTAAATCGAAAAACTTCTCAGTTATTGTAATTGTATTCTTGCAAATGTTGATTGTATTCATGAACCTTTTATAGCTTAATCCTTGGTTCTGACTTTCATCAATTGATCATTAATCAACCTTCAAACTTTGTATTTCTTTTAATTAAGCCCCTAGTTGCACCAATTAGGCTCTCCAAAGTTCAATTAGGTCTATAATATTCTAATTATTGCAAATTGATTTGAATTAAGCCTCCAAACTTAATTTCAATTCAATTGAGTCCTTGATTAAGTCAATGAAACTCATTACAAGTTTAATTAAGCCCTTGAACTTACTTAATTCTTTCAATTTTGGTCAAATTCACTTTTAAACTTGCGCGTGTTTGGGAGTGTAGTTGTGGTTGTGGTTGCTTTTCAAAGTGCTTTTCACTCAGAAAAGTATGCCAATAATATTTTTTTATTTTTTAAAAATTATTTTTGAGATCAACACATCAAAATGATTTGAAAACATAAAAAACATATCAATTCAAAGCAAAAAAAAAAATATATTTTTTCAAATTTTTTCGGAAGCGCTTTTTGAACGCAATGCCAAACGCCCTTACTTCAATTAAGTTCTTAATTAAGTCAATTAAACCCATTAGAAGTTTAATTAAGCCATTAAAATTAATTAATTCTTCTAATTTTGATCAAATTGAATTTCAGCCTTAAACTTTGCTTCAATGAAGTCTTTAGTTAAGTCATATAAACTCATTGGAGTTTAATTAAGCACTTGAAGTTAATTAATTCTTTTAATTTTGGTCAAATCGACTTTCAAACTTAATTTTACTTTAATTAAACCCATTACAAGTTTAATTAAGTCTTTGAACTTAATTATTTCTTTTAATTTTGATCAAATTGACTTTTAAACTTAATTTTTTTTCAATTAAGTCTTTCTTTATCCTATCTTGTCAACATTATTCCATTGTAACTATCTTTTTGGTGTTTTGACTTATTGCAACTCAAAAGCTCATCTATTTGTGTTCTAAAAATATTTTGGATTTTGAAGTTATGACTTTTTTGGATTTTTAAATGATAAAAATATAAAAGAATTTTGAGGGACCCAAAATTGAGTTATGACAAAAGCAAACTAAAAATCAACCCGAGTTAAGTACTCAAGTTAACTTACCAAGCCTGTAACCTGGGTTATGAGTCTGAGATAACCCCGTGCAAAGCAAACAAAATATATTATGAAACACAATTTACAGTTAATCCAATGAAATCGGAACAAAAAAACTAATTGAAAAAATGGAAAAAAAAAACAACTTGGACCAACTTAGGTTAACCCGTCAAGCCTGCAACTTGGGTTATAAGATCGAAATAACCTCATAAAAGTCAAAGAAAAATAAATTATGAAGCCTAATTCCAAATCAATAAAATATTGAAAGATGAAATTAAAAAAAAAAAACTTGGGTTAACTTGCCAAATTTGCAACCCAAGTCATAAGACTGGAAATTTCATAGAAAGAAAATCAAAACAAATCATGAAGCACAATCCCTAACAAACTAAATATTAAAAGATGAAATTAAAATTTTAAAAAAATATTGATTTTAAAAAAAACAAAACACTATTGAAATGAATAGTATTTTGTGAGGTGGTATATAGTAAAAGTACTATCTCTTTTAGTGTCTCACGACTCAGATTAAGTGGCTAGAAAATCTCATAGGAAAAAAATATAAACAAATAATGAAGTAAAATCCTTAACAAATCAAGTATTAAAAAGGTGAAATTATTTTTTTTAAAAAAACTATTCAAACAAATAGTGTTTTGTGAGATATTACGAAATAAAATTACTACCTCTTTCAATGTTTTGTTAGAGTGTGTTTGGTATTGCGGTAGCTATTGTGGTTGTGGTTTGAAAAAAGTTATTTTATAAAAAGTACTTTTAGTTGAGGTTGGTTTGCAAAAATAGGTGTTTGGTTAAAACTGTGGTTGAAATTGAGGTTGAAGAAAAAGTAGTTTAATGTGTTTGGTTAATAATGTTTTTAAAATTGAGGTTATAAAATAATTTTAAAAAATATATATTAATATTGATGATTTTTAATTTAAATATTGTGGATTTAATTGTTGCTATTATATCATGAAATAAATCATACTTTATATAAAATATTTTTTATTATTCCATGAAACCATCTACAATTCCATTACGTACGAAATACATCCGACAAGAACTATAATTTCCATAATTTTTTTAGCGTGTAATAAAATTATATAAAATATTATCAGGTATAAAATTCACTCTAAACTAGTTTTTTTTTAAAACAATGTTAAAAAATTTAACACACAAAAAAAAAGGTTCACGCAGTGCAATTGAACAGTGCAATTCTCTTGCACTGTTCACATGAACAGTGTATCATTATACACTGTTCATGTTAATTGCACTGTTCATTGAACAGTGCAATTACATGAACAGTGCAAGAAAAGCAAGAAATCGTTGCTTTTTTTAACTGTGTTTTCAACGAAAAAACAAGTGGGACCCATGAACAGTATATCATTTTTTTCTTTAACCAAACGGCTGCAAACTGCGTTTTAATTAAAACGCAGCCGCAGTCGCGTAGCCAAACAGAGACTCTTAATGTATATACACATGGCAACAGACTCTTAATATGCACACACACACGTTTACTTGTCAACGTAATATACAATAAACAATTGTTTAAGCAATCAGATCAAAACCATCTAATGTTTTGATATGTTTGGTGAATATCATCACCCTTGGATCTTCACCAAAATATCATAGCCAATGGTCACATTTTCTCAAGCCTAAAAGTTACAAGTTATTTGTATTCCTTTAGCAGCAACAAAATACCCTTCACCCTTCAATTTCACACCCCTTTATTGAGTGGGATTTTAGTCCCAGTTAACTAAAAAAGGCTCTAGCCTACCCCTCTCCTGAAGTAGGAAAACTCGGCCCTCTGAAGCCACATAGACTAGTTTTATTAAGGATATCAGATCAGATAACACGAAGGCCTTGTTTTCATGTTTTCTTCGGATTTTATTTGACAACACAACTCCATTCCGCTCCAATTATATTTCTATATTTTCGCCTTTCCTGCATTCCTTAGTATTCCTGTTGAATCATATGATGCTGGATTGATGGCCTTTCTTATCTTGATTAGATTCCAAGCAGTGTTGGTACAGTGGCCAGTAGTCGCAAGCACATCCTCTGCAATTTCCCCTGCATTCTCACCTAACCTGATGAACATAATCCGGGAAAAAGCCATCAACAACTTGCGTAACAATTTACCTCAAGAATTGAAAAGAAAAAAGAAAGAAGCTTCGAGATTTCAAGAAATCTTATTGTTACCAATTCTTAATTAGTTTAGCGCACATCAGTAGTAGAAAATCACGAGTACTTGCATTTATCAAGAGACTCATAATTGGAAGGAACTATTTTCAGAAAGTTATTGTATCTTAGAAAATTTAGAAGAATATCTTCAATAAAAAGAAATTTAGGAAATCTATCTGATTCTGTTTCTCTTCAGAAATCCTGTATAAGATGATACAGTCAGGCATTCATTTTTTAGGTCATTTACCTGTCAGTGACAATTCTAGTGGTGGCAATGGAGGTTGCAGAAAGAACTTGTTTTTCAGCAACTTCAGCTGCGGATAGAATCTTATCTGTTTTCAAGGTTGTAAACGTAGTTACCACTTCTTTTCCTCAAACAATGTGTGCTACACAGCACTCTGAAGTCTGAACCATGAATATATACAAATTGCAAGTGTGTTTTACTTACTAACAGCATCGAGTGAAGCAAAGAGGACCTCGCCTGGAACCGAAGCTAGGAGTTTCTTTCCTGCCTGGGAATTTACCATGGGTGTCATCACAGATCCAGTGGCAGCCCCAACAACATCAAGTGTGACTTTGCTAAGATTTTCTGTCATCTTGGATAAATTTCTCACGCTATTCAATCAAATAGCAAAAGAGCAGATTCGTATCAATTTAGGCAGAATTTTGAACGATCACATAAACTGATGAAAATCTATATTGGTGCACTTATATGGGGTTAATTACTTACCGTTTTAAGCTTTGGTTGGCTCTACTCTTGTTTGTGTCTCCATCATTCGTATTTCTGTTAATCTCACGAGCTTTGAAACCATTTTCCTCCTCTGCAGCACGAGTTAAAAGCATTTCTCCAACATTGCGAACCTGCTTTTCCCAACTCTCCTCAGTATTCAGATAATTTAAGTACAGATGTGAGGTATCACGTCTAATGTTCTTCAAAGCAAAGAATTTTATAGTATGTGATGAAACTTGTGATGTTCCTTTTACCAATTTAATCATATCAGCGTATGATCTTCAATAAATTTTCAGTTACCGGAATCAAACCGTGTAGCTATGCCATTGTTCTAGTAAGAAAAACTTACCTGAGTGCTATAAATGTTGCTACATATGAAGATACCCTTGACAATCTGACCTGTACCCTGAGCAATAGCCTTGGCCAAGGCATTATTATAATCTTCAATTCTAGGAGCAAACTGTTTCCAATCAATATTTTTAGTCCTAGTTGTTGTAGAGGCAGAGAAACATGAGTGTTCACTTAGAAATGAATCAAGCGAGGACAAACTGCTACGACACTGTTCTGAAAAAGTAACTCCGTAGCTCAGAGAACCACCATCCATCATTGGTAAAGAAAACAAATAGTTGAGAGAATCAAGCTTCACAACTGGCTCATCTTTTGTCAGTGGCCACTGGAGATCACCAGCTTTTATTCTGGTAGCAATAGAAACACTCTTGTCCAAGACACGAGCAATCGTGAATTTGCCCTTATCAAGTTCTAGAGCTTCTCCTTCATCCATCAGATAAACTGTGCATCCTGGAAACTGCAAAAGAACTTTTTGGTTGATAGGTTTGGTTTCTGAGTTCTTCTGTTTCGGCGAGAGTGTGATTTCAGGTCCACCGTGCCGGAAAAAGCCCATTTCTAATTCTACTCTTGCTTTCTGTCCGAAGAGAAAATATTTTGCTTATGAATAGACAGGAAGAAAGACAGACAGGAAGCAGATGGAATGACACAAAGTTATACCCCAGGTTATAAAAAGTTATACTGTAAGGATTGATTCTCTCTATCTTCAACTAAATTATATTCTATTCCTGATTCCTAGGGAATAATTTTATCGTCAGGTAGAGTAACCTTTTTCACTTTTTATATTGAAAGGCTGTGCTACTTCTGGTGGTGCAAAATGATCAGAGCTTGAAATGGAGTTTCCATACTTTAGGCACCGGAAGAATGAAGATAACCCAGTGGCATGTAAGGTTTTTGTATACAAATTATTGATTCTGAGGAAGATGAGACTTCAATAGCAATCTACACTTTCTGCAGCATTAGAGCGTCGACTGTTCACATTTTGGAACACTGATCAGATTACGAATATCAATGAAATAAATTTTTTAACAGAAGAAATTCGTGGATTGTATGCAATGCTAACATTAGTAACAAGTAATTCAGGCATTTTTGTGAAGACATATCAGCAGCATGATTCTCTCCGTATAAGTTGCATGATTCTCTCAATCTTACATGGTATTAGAGCCAGATTCAAGAAAATCTTTTTCAAACATGTCTTCCTCTATTCCTTCTCAAATTACTCATGTGGATGAGCAAGCACCGTTTGATCTTTTCTCTTTCAAAACTCATCTACTCGACATTTCAATTAAACTAGCCTCTATACGTTATCTCTTATGCAAAGAGCAGGTTGTTCCCATTTTACATGGATATGGGCTCTTGAGCTATATTACGAATGACTCTCCTTGTCTAGCCACAACTGTTATTACCACTGATGGTACTGTAATCCAAAACCCAGCTACAGCCAAATGGTTGCGTATTGATCAACTAATCCTTGGCTAAACCAATAGTTCCATGTTCGGTGCTCCCTTGTCTTAGGTGATCAACAATAAGACCTCCTATGAAGCTTGAGAGGTGTTGGAAATGTTGTATAATCGACATATAAGGGATCATGTTCAACAAATAAAAAGTGAACTTCAATCCCTCATAAAAGGTACTTCTTCTAAGGAAGATTACCTTCACAAGGCAACATCTTTGGCTCTCGTACCTCATGGTGTTGGCAAACTGATGGAAGATGATGATTTTATCATCTGCTTACTTAGAGGATTAGGATCTGAATTTGATCCAATTATGGTTGTATCAATGCAAGAGATAGTTTACCTCCCTTGAAGCTATAATCAGCAAGCTAAGATACTTCGATCTTCGACTTCAAGCAAGAAGACATTCCACTATTGCTTTCTCCACCAACAAAACTATCACCTCTCCACATCATACTATAGGAAACTCCTCTCATGGGCATTATCAGAATAATCATCAAAAGTATAAGACAAATCGTGGAGGTGGTATGTCTCAAGGTTGCATAATTTCTGGACGTCCTCAACAACATCTCTCCCATGGCAATAGCAAGCCTTATACATGTCATGGGCGTATAACATGCTTTTGATGTGGTTGACCTAATCATAAAACTGATAACTATTATGTTAGTGTTAAAGAAGCTGAAAGCTATCGTGCCTTTCTTTCTATCCAAACTAGAGACACTTCAGATGATGTCTGGTACCTCGATATGGGAGTAAATCAACACATGACTCCTACTTTTACTAATGTTAAAGGTATAAAACAATACTCAGGTATAAATTCTGTGATGGTCGGGAATGGTCTTGGTTTTTCTATTTTAGCTATTGGTACTTTTCAAGTTCCTCGTACTTTACTCAACATTAAAAATGTTCTTATTGTTCGAACACTTAAAAAGAGACTACTCTTTGTTTCTCAATTTACTACTAATCACAATTGCTACTTTGTGTTTTATCCATAGGGCTTTCTAATAAAGGACACGAAGACGAGTGATATTTAAAGGTTTTTATTGATGTTGTGTTGTACCCATCACGTATCATCCCAACATATTCCAATCCTGTTGCATTCCAAGTTACAAAGGTTTTTGGCACCATCTGGAATACACGTTTGTGCCATCTCAATTCTAGATCTTACTTACTTTCTTGCCTACCTTAAATAAATAAGTCATATTTTGTGAAAGTTACACTCTTAGGAAATCAAAGAAATTGCCTTTTGCATCGAGAATTACATATGTTGAAACACTATCACATACTCTTCATATGGATGTCTAGGGACTAGCTCCCATAACTTCTTATGATGGTTTTCAGTTTTATTTGATTGTTGTGAATGAATTCTCTTGCTATATATGGCATTTTTTTCCTATGAATCATAAATCATATATCATTCATATTCTTCTTGAATTTTTCAAAATGCTAGAAATGTAGTTTCAAATGAAAATTGTTCAAAGCAACGAGAGAGATGAATTTGTTAATACAATTTTAAAACACTATATTACTTCAAAAGGGATTCTTCATCTTGTCCTGGAACTCCTTAATAAAATAGTTTAGTTGAACATCGTCGTCATCATATTGTTGAGACATGTCTCACTTTAATGGCCCATGCTTCTATTCCATCAAAATTCTAAACTACAGTCTTCACTACAACAATTTTTTCTCATCAATAGGCTACCTACTCCTATTCTTCATGAAAAGTCTTCCTCTGAGCTCATGTTTAAGTATTCACCATGTTATACTTCTTTATGAATTTTTGGTTATGCATGATATCCATATTTAACTCATTTTGGTTGTTCCAAGCTTGATTTCAAATCCAATAGATGTGTGTTTCTTGGCTACTTTTCAAAACACAAAGGGTACTATTGTTTCCATATTCCCATAGGTTGTATGTTCATCTCCAAACATGTTCTTTTATATTAGACAACTTTTCATTTCTCCACACAACAACACTCATATGATCCTCTTAACCAACTCTTCAAACTTCACAATCTACCCAACATTCTTCATACAATACCTAGTTCTTATCTACCTGACAGTACCATCTTAGGAAATGTATCATCACCAGTTGTGCTAGCCCCTCATGTTTCAGCTACGTTAGCTTTATCTTGTGTTTCATCACAAGACCCAATGCTTACATCAATTCGTACTCATCTAATGATTACACAAAATCAAGATGGTACTCGATGAACTAAAATATGTTTAACTACAAGGCATCTCATTCCCACTTGTTTTATGACAAACTTGATCAATCAACCTCAAGAGCCCTAAAACTATAAGCATGCCCTCAATGATCCTTTTTTGTAGCAAGCCATGCAATCTGAATCTGATGCTCTTCAAGCCAATCACACATGGACTTTAGTTCCCAAAACCAATGCTATGAACTTAGTCAATGGTAAATGGGTGTTTAAAATCAAAACTAAGGTAAATAGGGCTATTAAAAGGTATAAAGCTCACCTTGTAGCAAGAGGCTTTACGTAGCAACCCAGCCTTGATTATAATGAGACCTTCAGCCCTGTTGTAAAACCTGCAATAATTCATTTGGTTTTGAACATGGCTCTTTCAAAAGGGTGGCCTTTGAAGCAACTTGATATGAGTAATGGATTCTTACATGGTGATTTACAAAAGAGAGTATATCTTACTCAACCTCCTAGGTTTCAGGATCGTGCATATCCAAATTATGTTTGTCATTTGCACAAAGCTTTTTATAGCCTTAAGCAAGCTCCTCGAGCATGGTGTCTGAAATACAGCTCTTATATCCAGCATATAGGCTTTCAACAATATTCATATGATGCTTCCCTGTTTTTCTACCAATAAGATCAGGACATTACTCTTCTCCTTATTTATATTGATTATATTGTAAATAAGGAGAAGTAATCAATGTAAATAAGGAGAAGAGTAATGTCCACCACATTGTTTATATCACATTACAAGGAGTTTGGTTTGGAAATCAATATCAGTTAATGGATAGGAAAATGATAAAATTACGTTGCTCTCCTTAAACAAATATCATTATTTTCTGCAATTGAAAGAATGTGCTAATTGAGTGAAATGACTGTAAATTCAATTGGTCAAATTTTCTCTATATTTGAAGTCGTTGCTGCCATATTTTGGAAATTCTAAACTCTAGTTGTAAACTTCGAGCAAAATACTAAGGTTAAGCTTGATTTCTTTGCAAACTATGTCAGCTTTTAGACCCTCTATTACCTAAAGGATCCTAAGGTATAATTATTTCTTCCCAGTGACAATCATAACTTCAAGTGAGTCACTAGCACAACATCAAAAGTTAAGGTGATAAAACTTATAATTTTCCAAAGTATATGAAAGGTGGCTATATGAAAAATAAGGATCCGTTTGTACCTTCTCTAATATACACCACTTGTTCATATCAAAATGGGGCATATTAGAAAAATTATGAACTCTCTAGTTAATGATATTTTTGTTATTTTTAGGTTTTATGAACTCTTTAGTTATTATTTAAAATATAATAGCAATTTTGTAAATATATAAATACTTTTTTATTGAATTATTTTTTTTGCATTAACTTTTAAGGATTACTCATATTCAAAGCATAATGTAAAATATATTTTTTGTTTGAAAAATCATTGGAGTAACTTTCTCTAAAATTTAATTATCAAGAATTCTGATGACGGGCCAACTAGCATAACTAATAACCAATTCCTTATTAATGAGATCGCTCACAGGCCACACGCTCACATTGTACTAAACAAATAGTAAAGATTCCGTGATGGTATCTCGGCGGCGAAATTAGAAATAATGAAGCCAGTCATCCTTACTTCCTTAACAAACAGCCACTACACTACAGGTTCTCACTTTCAAACTTCACATGTTATCTTGTCTTCACACTGAACAAAACTACTGCTATACCTTTTCAGATTAATGTAATCAACTGTTTAATTTATCTGTTTGGTTTTCAAGGAGTACAATAGAAAAATACAAATTCTTTAAACAGTTGGAATCACTTCCAGAATGCTAAAGATTAAATGCCCGATTTGAAACTTATTTATTATAGATGTGATCTACACTTGAATAAGAGATAGGAGGGGGGAAACAAGAAGAAAAAAAAAAGGCTAATTTTGCATTTGAGAATGGCATTTGAATGCTTCCCATTCCCCCCCATCTCTTTTAAGCAGTGGAAAGAGCTGAACCTAAGATATGGTTATAGTTGTGGTGGCATTGATTCTTGGGGTCTTATTGGGAGGTTTAATTTTGATTACAAGAAACCGTAAATCAGGTAAGTTTCCTCCTTTTCCTTTTTTGCTTTCTTCTATGAGCATTAATCCATACTTTTTTATATGCTCTATTTGATTCCTAAAAGTTTGGCTAATGCAGTTCAATTAGAAATTTTTTTAATGTTAGTGGGAATAAGGTGTTGTCTCTAGTTTAATATTTGCAGCGTAAAAGTTACTGCTAACATTTGTTAATTTAAGAATTATTTGATTTAGCCTTTTCCATATGCTTTATTTTCCTTAAACATGGTTGATTGGAACATGTTGCATTTGAGGCCTGAAAAATGTATGGTTTCATTTCTCAAGTTTATAGAAATTATAGATTTGGACTAACATCTTAAAGGAAGATATATCTTCTAATTGTTGGCATTCCCTTTTATTAAAATGTCCATTTCTCATTATGGTAGTTCTGAAGTAGGGAACTGAGAAGGGAACATTCGGAAAACAATCCCATCATACAATATTTGCGTATAAAGTAGTCATTTTCATCGTGTGGGTATCTATTTAATGGAATGTTGAATTGGTTATCTGAGAACTTACAGTGTATTCATGACACCTATCAATTAACAGTTCTGAAATAGGGAACTGAGAAGAGAACATTCAGAAAACAATCCTATCTTACAATATTTGGGCATAAAGTAGCCCTTTTCCTTTTCATCATATGGTATCCATTTAATGGAAGATTGAACTAGATGTCTGAGAACTTATAGTTGTATTCATGACACCTATTAATTGGCAGTTCTAAAGTAGGGAACTGAGAAGGGAACATTCAGAAAACAATCATATCTTACAATATTTTTGCATAAAGTAACCCTTTTCATCATGTGGTATCCATTCAATAGAAGGTTGAATTGGTTGTCTGAGAACTTATAGTTGTATTCATGACACCTATATCGATAGTTTTGAAGTAGGGAACTCAGAAGGAAACATTTGGAAAACAATCCTATCTTACAATATTTGCACAAAAAGTAGCCCTTTTCATCATGTGGTATCCATTCAATGGAAGGTTGAATTTGTTGTCAGAGAACTTACAGTTGTATTCATAACACCTATCAATTGGGAGTTCTGAAGTACAGAACTGAGAAGGGAACATTCAGAAAACAATCCTATCTTACAATATTTACGCATAAAGTAGCCATTTTCATCATGTGGTATCCATTCAATGGAAGGTTGAATTGGTTGTCTGAGAACTTACAGTTGTATTCATCACACCTACCAATCGACAGTTCTGAAGTAGGGAACTGATAAGGGAACATTTGAAAAACAATCCTATCTTATAATATTTGCTCATAAAGTAGCCATTTTCATCATGTGGTATCCATTCAATGGAAGGTTGAATTAGTTGTCTGAGAACTTACAGTTGTATTCATCACACCTACTAATTGACAGTTCTGAAGTAGGGAACTGAGAAGGGAACATTTAGAAAACAATCCTATCTTACAATATTTGCTCATGAAGTAGCCTTTTTCATCATGTGTTATCCATTCAATGGAAGGTTGAATTGGTTGTAGGAGAACTTACAGTTGTATTCATGACACCTATCAATTGGCAGTTCTGAAGTATGGAACTGAGAAGGGAACATTCAGAAAACAATCCTATCTTAAAATATTTATGCATAAAGTAACCCTTTTCATCATATGGTATCCATTCAATGAAAGGTTAAATTGGTTGTTTGAGAACTTACAGTTGTATTCATCACACCTACCAATTGACAGTTCTGAAGTAGGGAACTGAGAAGGGAACATTCAGAAAACAATCCTATCTTACAATATTTGCTCATAAAGTAGCCCTTTTCATCATGTGTTATCCATTCAATGGAAGGTTGAATTGGTTATCTGAGAACTTACAGTTGTATTCATGACACTTATATCGATAGTTTTGAAGTAGGGAACTCAGAAGGAAACATTTGGAAAACAATCATATCTTACAATATTTGCATATAAAGTAACCTTTTTCATCATGTGGTATCCATTTAATGAAAGGTTGAATTGGTTATCAGAGAACTTACAATTGTATTCATGACACCTATCAATTGGCAGTTCTGAAGTATGGAACTAAGAAGGGAACATTCAGAAAACAATCATATCTTATAATATTTACGCATAAAGTAGCTCTTTTCATCATGTGGTATCCATTCAATGGAAGGTTGAATGGTTGTCTGAGAACTTATAGTTATATTCATCATACCTATCAATCGACAGTTCTCAAGTAGGGAACTGAGAAGGGAACATTTGGAAAACAATCCTATCTTATAATATTTGCTCATAAAGTAGCCCTTTTCATCATGTGGTATCCATTCAATGGAAGGTTGAATTGGTTGTCTGAGAACTTATAGTTGTATTCATCACACCTACCAATCGACAGTTCTGAAGTAGGGAATTGAGAAGGGAACATTTGGAAAACAATCCTATCTTACAATATTTGCTCATAAAGTAGCCCTTTTCATCATGTGGTATCCATTCAATGGAAGGTTGAATTGGTTGTCTGAGAACTTACAGTTGTATTCATCACACCTACCAATCGACAGTTCTGAAGTAGGGAACTGAGAAGGGAACATTCAGAAAGCAATCCTATCTTACAATATTTGCTCATAAAGTAGCCCTTTTCATCATGTGTTATCCATTCAATGGAAGGTTGAATTGGTTATCTGAGAACTTACAGTTGTATTTATGACACCTTTCAATTGGCAGTTCTGAAGAATGGAACTGAGAAAGGAACATTCGTAAAAACAATCTTATCTTACAATATTTACGCATAAAATAGCCCTTTTCATAATGTGGTATCCATTCAATGGAAGGTTGAATTGGTTGTCTGATAACTTATAGTTATCAATTGGAGAGTAGGTTATCATTTATGCATATTATTGGGTTTCGGAATATACTTTTTTTTTTGTTCCGAACTGAAACAATTCATTCACTAAAATTTTTTGTCATATTTTTGTTCACTGGGAACAAGACAAGGGAAGCATGGGTTGGGAAGGGGGAGGCATGGGTGCTTTTGCATATAATATGTATATAAGTTGCTTAATTATTATGACTTGATATTATAGATCTTAAGTTTTAGCGATTAGCTTTAGTATATGAAAAGTACTGTGATTTATGAATGAAGACTTGATTCACATACATGCCTTATATTTTAGTTCTTTTTTCCTGTTCGAAATATATTTTGTTGCTCAACATGGATCTTGTTTTTCTGATGTTGGTAGTGTTATTATCGAACTCTGAGTTATATTTAGAAAAATTATTTCTTGCTCTTAGGCATAAAAAACTTTCAATAAAGTTAAAGTCTCTTTACATAGGAGGAGAACTTATTATTGGATCATTATGAACCTAGTTTGTGACAAGGTATGGCCTGGGTTCATTGCTTAATTCTCCATATGAACCTAGTTTGTGATGATATTTCTGTAATTTATATTTTCTTATCCTTTTATTTTCTCACTTGTTTTCTATAACTTTAGGTGTATGATGTTACCTTATATGTAGAAGAACATCCAGGTGGGGATGTTATCCTAGCACATGCTGGAGATGATTCGATTGAAGGATTTTTTAGGTATGAACTTACCAGTTAAATATTTTTCCTTCTTACAAGTGATCTCATAGTATTATTTTTTTCAGTTATTTTTTTAGCTTTTGCTTCTTTTCCCTGTTATTTTTTGTCAAATAAACCAAGGTAACAAGGTTTTGTACTTATTGGGGTATGTCCCCCGTACTCTGTATAGTTTCCTTTATTTAATACAATTACTCTTATCCAAAAAAAGTGATCTGATAGTAAAAAAAATGTTTTCTATCCACAAGTATTTTAAGAATGCTTGTCAGTTTACCGCCCTTATCAACCTTGTTCTTGAGTCTGCGCTATTTAGGATCATTGTAGTAGTGATTGGGCCATAACAACCTCATGCATAGCTTAACTATTTAGAATCAATAGATAAAGCTTTGTCAGATTTTGAGCTGGGGCAGGACAACTTTTCACTTAACTGAGTGCATGCATCAGTTGACCTTTGAAAAATACATCTCAAGAAATAACAAAGCCATTGCACAAACTAAATCGATATATTGAAAATTCATAATTCATCATATTCCAACCTTAATAGTATAATCATGCTTATGTATCATAATTTTCCACATCATTTTCACTTTTGTAATTAGTCAACACAAGCTGCAACTGTTCTTTATGATGAAGTTCTAGTTGCTTAATGATTGTTGGATCCATACTCTTCTTTGTCCATAAAATATGATGTGATCAAATCTTTCATTTCTCAAGAAGTTTTCCTTACTTAAATACATCGTTCTTGTCTTTCTTTATCTTACCCGATAATATTGTGTCCATAGATTCTCTCAACTTCATTCATTATACCATATGTTATCTATAGTGGATTGCCTTGCACCCTTACCCTCTTTTCCACTTTTTAATTATATTCTTGCAGGCCGCAACATGCTACACGAGTCTTTGACATGATTGATGAATTCTACATTGGTGATTTTGAGCATTAAAATTTGTCACAGATTTGGTTTTGTTAAATTATCCAGAAAAGTGCACTTCAAGAATATTATTCTTCTGATCGCTTTTCTGCCATTTATGTGATATTGATTTGTTATCATGCTAACCTTTTTACAATCAGTGCTTTTTTGGAGGGCATCAAGCAGTTGTAGATTTATCCATTTAACTGTATGACTTGATAACATATAAGCCTTGAGATCTGAAATTGCAAGGTCATTAACATGAACGAACATCATAATCGTCAACCAAGTTTTCAATCAATGATGGCTTTCCATGTATCTATTTACTCTTTAGGGGAGACACTAAAATAAGAAGGCCTAACTGTGTTAATTCTTTTAGACTAAGACCATGTCGTTTACACCATCTCACTTTAAAGATTTTTGAACTTTATAAAATTAGGGTATAAATCCATAGAAATTCAAATGATGTTTAACGTTAAAATTGTCACAAATTGCAACTACTAATGTGGCAAGACAAAGAACAAGAGATGATAAAGGCTTTGGCAATTTGAAATTATGACCATTGCTGGAATCCACTAAGGCATCATCAAATGCACTGTTTAACTATCTTATTTTTAGTGTTGATAAGGAACACGTGTAATAAAGCTTGTTATTCCTATAATTTTTGGCAAATCAATTATTGTGTGATATATTGATTGTAATAGAATATGAAAAAACAGAGAGAAAAATAATGCATGGAGAGAGAGAGAGAGAGAGAGAGAGAGAGATTCGGTTGAATCACTCCATTTCTATCCACTTTTCCTTTCTTTTTCTTCTTCTTCTTGTTCTATCCTTATTACCTGATTTCATTAACCATTGTTAAAAAAACCAGTTTCTCACTAGATTCTTTAACTATTGGTAACATTTTCATTTAAATTATACCAAGTGGTATCAGAGCAGACCTTTCTTGGACCAGGACAATGACACCTGACACAAGAGTAGCTGAGATTAAAAGGCTAAAAGACTCTATTGACTTGGAAAAAAGAGAAGCCAGCCAAAAGTATGATCAACTAGTAACACTCATAAAGGAACAAGGCCAAAAGCTAGACCATACCATTGACAATCATGGAGCTCAGATTGGTGACATAAAAAATATGATCAGTGGCCTGACATAATAGATAAAGTTTCTCATGCAAAGGTTTCCTCTCGTCTTAAGAGAATCCAGTCAGGGCAGAGATAAGCATACATCTCACTAGAATGAGTCAGCCTTCAGGACTGGCTATACCAATGAAGGTTTCCTCTCATCTTAGCAGAATCCAGCCAAGGTAGAGATAAGCATACATCTTACTAGAATGAGTCAACCTTCAGGACTGGCCATACCACTAAAGAGAGACCAGCTGCTTATAAGGTATATAAACCCAAACATTTATTTCCAAGTTTCGAGGGGGAAGATATGCATAGATGGTTGTATAAATGCAACCAATATTTTAAGATAGAGGACATTGATGATTCAAATAAACTGAAACTTGCCTTTTACTACTTAGATGGTATAGCCCTTTACTAGCACCATAATTTTATAAAAAGCCTAGGTAATCAAAGGATGAGTTGGGAGGAATATGTAGAAGCTCTTTGTTATAGATTTAGGGGACAAAAAAACCCTATGGAGAACCCGATAGATTTGAAATAAGTAGGAGATTTGAAGAGCTATATTCATGACTTTGATATCCTATGGAATAAGGTTAGCAATGGGGAGAGACAAGCCTTAGTCATCTTTTTAGGGGGTCTTAAAGTGGAAATAAAAAACAGTATGAAAATGTTTGAACCTAAAGATCTTAGACAAACCTATAACCTTACTAGGTTGCAAGCAAATACTAGCTCACAGATAAACTTCTGGATATCTATCAATATACTCAGTTTCCTCCACTTCTCACTTTATTCAACCTAAAACCATTTAGCAACCAAACTCTACTAAAACCAGCTTTACAACAACAACCAACTTACCTAAAACAAACCTTACCAATTGGCCAAATAAAACTACTCAAAACTCTTTCAATAAAAAACTCATTAAACCCATTAAATCTATTAAAAAAACATGAATTTAAAGAATGTAAGTTAAAGGGATTATGCTTTTGAAGTGATGAGAAATTTGTACATTGTCATAGATATAGGAAAAAGAAGTTGTATTCTCTAAGTATTCTAGAGGAGAAGGAAGAGGTTGTGGGTGAGGAGATTCAAGAAGAAAAGTGTCATGTTGGAGAAGTCGTACCTCACATTTCTTTGAATGCCTTGAAGGAACAGTGAGGTTCCACACCATGAAGGTCACTGGAAAGATAGAAAAACAAACCCTTCATTTCTAGTACATTATGAGAGTACTCACAACTTCCTCAACTCCTCTCTAGCTCTTAGGCTACAATGTGAGTTAACTGCCATCAATTCTATAATTATACAAGTTGCAAATGGGGGGAAATGGTATACCAATCAGTCTGTAAAGGCCTCAAATGGAAAATATAGGGGGTGTACTTTGAAGTAGATGTTTTCATCATGGACTTGAACATTATGACATGGTGCTAGGCATCTAGTGGTTATCCTAAGGGAATTTTATGTAACGACAAGCATCTTTAAATGTCGTTTGATTGGCAAAGCCAGAGAGTATTGCTCAAAAGGGAGAATCCAATCAAATTTCAAGCTATTAAGCTTGAACAACTAAACTGTTTATCGAGGAATCATAAATAGGTGGCAGAATTCTATTTATGCAGTTTAAGAATTATAGAAGAGGATGACCATTCTCTTAGTTCTCTAAAAGTTCAATCACCTTATTATCATAACAGTGATACCACATTAACATCCTTGTTAGAGAATTACCAGGACAAATATAAAGAGCCTGAAGGATTACCCCCTCTTGATCATGTTATTCCTTTGAAGGAAATGAGCCAAACAATAAATTTATGACCTTATAGGTACTCGAGGCTGAAGACGGATGTTTTAGAAAAAAAATGGTAGAAGAAATGTTGGAACATGAATTATAAGGCCTAGCAACAGTCTTTTTGGCTCTCCAGTATTGCTGGTTAAGAAAAAGGATTCTACCTGGAGGTTGTGTATGGATTATAGGGCCTTTAACAAACTCACCATTAAGGACAAATACCTTATTCATGTGGTAGAACTAGAGGATAAGAGCAACTATCTTTTCAAATATTAATCTTAGATTTGGATATCACCATATTAGAATAGTTTCTAGAGAGGAATTCAAAACAGCTTTTAGAACACATAATGGCCACTAAGAGTTCTTGGTCATGTTATTTGGGCTAACCAATGCCCCAAGTACTTTTTAGAGTTTGATGAATGAGGTTTTTAAAGAACACCTCAGGAAATTCATCCTGGTGTTCTTTGATGACATTTTGGTATACAATACATATCACTATGAACACTTAAAGATAGTTTTTGAATTGTTAAGAGCACATAAGTTGGTTGCTAAGACAAGTAAATATAGCTTTTACAGTGAACAAGTAGAATATTTAGGTCACATTATATCTAAGTATGGAATTGCTACCGACCCCAATAAAATCAAAGTTATACTCGATTGGCCACTGCTTAAGAACCTGAGGCAACTAAGAGGATTCTTAAGGCTTATGGGCTATTATAAAAGATTTGTTAAAAGGTACAATTCCATTTGTAAACCTTTAACATAGCTATTGAAGAAGGATGCTTTTATGTGGGATCATAAAGCTACCAAAGCTTTCAACTTGCTCAAAGAATTGATGACTAAACCTTCAGTCTTATCCCTACCAGACCTAAATAAATTGTTCATTGTAGAGACAGATGCGTCCATAGTGGGGGTGAGAGTAGTACTTATACAAGATAGATATCATATTGCCTACATCAGCAAATATCTAGGCCCTAAACAACAAGCAATTTCTGTTTATAAAGAAGAGATGCTAGTTATCATGCATGTAGTCACCAAATTAAAGCATTACATGTAGGGAAAACATTTTAAGACTCGCACTAATCACATGATTCTTAAATATCTCTTGGATCAAAAAATAATTACTCCTATATAGTATTAGTGGTTAGTTAAGTGATGGGGTATGATTACAAGATAAAATACAGGTTGGGAAAGGAAAATATAGCAGCAGATACCCTCTCAAGAACTTTAGTCAAGAACTCTACCTAATGGTTGTCTTTTCAGTCTCTTCCAATATCATGGGTGAGATTACAAGGACCTGGGAAAAAGATCAATACTTACAAACCATCATTCAGGACTTACAAGCCACTTCAGGGTCACACCCTCATTACACCTAGGTCAATGGTCATCTGAACAAGAAAGGTAAAATTATTGTAGGACATGATTTAGAACTACAAGCGAGGTTGATTTCATTATATCATAGCTCAATTGTGAGAGGACATTCAAGAATTACAGTTATAGCGAAGAGAGTGGGGAGTTTATTCTACTAGAAAGAGCAACAGAAGCACATTCGCTAGTTTGTTAGAGAATGCACTATCTGCCAGAAGAACAAATATGAAAATATGGCCACTCCTGGGCTACTACAGCCCCTGCCCATTCCCTATACTCCCTTCATTGACATTAGCATGGGCTTCATCGAAGGGCTACCTAAATTTGAAATGAAGGATGTTATAATGGTAGTATTGAATCGCTTTAGCAAATACGTTCACTTCATGATCCTAAACCACCCGTATTTAGCCCCTACTGTTGCTAAGCTATCCATGGATAATGTGTACAAACTACATGGCCTACCAAAATCAATAGTTAGCGACAAGGATCCTGAGTTTTTGAGCAAATTCTAGAATGAAATGTTCAATGCCCAAAAGGTCAATTTGCTCTACTCATCTGCATATCACCCTCAAACCGATGGTCAAACAAAGGTATTTAATAAATGAGTTGAAAACTATCTCAGATGTATGACTAGGGGCAACCCAAACCAGTAGACAAAATAGCTATCATTGGTAGAATGGTGGTATAATACAAACTTCCATTTTTTTATCCAACTAACACCCTATGAGGTATTGTATGGTTTTCCTCCTCCTATCCCTATTTTCCTAATGACTCTATAGTGGAATTTGTTGATGATCTTCTAACTAGAAGGGAAGAAATGATTACACAAGTCAAGGTTCATCTTCGAACTACACAAAATAAGATGGCTCAACTTGCCAATAAAAAGAGAAGTGAAAGGAGTTTTTCTATCGGGGACTGTATACATTAAGTTACAAAGAATACAAGCAGCAATCAATGGTTCGCAGATCATCACAAAAATTATTAGTTAAGTTTTTTGGGCCTTGCTTAGTTATAGACAAGATTGGAAATATGGCATACAAGCTGGAGCTTCCACTCTCCTCTGCCATCCGTCTAGTAGTTCATGTCTCCCAACTTAGGAGGCATGTAGGGAACCGACCAGTACAAAGTACCCTACCAAATCTACCTTACGTTTTGGGCCTGCAACTACAAGCAATACTGGATAAAAGAATCACAAAGTAAAAGGATCAAGTTGTTACCTAAATGTTAATTCATTGGAAGGGGTTTTCACTTATGAATTACCTATGAGATTGTTGAGGAAATGACAGTGTGTTTTTCTCAATTCAACCTTAAGGATAAGGAGGTTGTGAAGAGGGGAATTATCATATATTGCAACTACAAGTGTGTTAGGAGACAAAGAACAAGAGATGATAGAGGCTGTGGCAATTTGAAATTATAACCGTTGTTAGAATCCACTGAGACACCAAAAACACCATTTAACTTTCTTGTTTTTAGTGTTGTTAAGGAATATGTGTATAAGGCATGCTATTCCTACAATTATGGGCACATCAATTATTGTGTGATATATTAGTTGTAACAGAATATGAATAACAGAGAGAAAAATAATAAATGCATAAAGTGAGAGATTTGGGTGAATCACTCTATTTCTATCCACTTTTCCTTTCTTCTTCTTCTTGTTACTTGATTTCATCAACTATTGTTAAAGAACCAGTTTCTCACTGGATTCTTTAACTGTTGGTAACATTTTCATTCCAATCATACCACAAGCAGTTATAGATTTATACATTTAACTATGTAACTTAATAGCATAAACCTTGAGATCTAAAATGGCAAGGTCGTTAACATGAACAAACATCATAATCATCAAACAAGTTTTCAATCATTTGCGGCTTTCCATGTATCTATTTACTCTACAGGGAAGACACTAAAATAAAGAGGCCTAACTATGTTGATTCTCTTAGACTAAGAGCTTGTTTGGAATTGTGTTAGCGATTGCGGTTCAAAGTATTTTTCGTTTAGAAATGTATCAAAATAATATTTTTTTTTATTTTTAAAATCAACACATCAAAACAATCTAAAAGCATAAAAAATAATAATTTTTAATAAAAAAAATCTACATTCCCAGACAGGCTATAAGACCACGTTGTTTGCACCATCTCACTTTTAAAGATTTTTTAACTTTATAAAATTAGGGTATAAATCCATAGAAATTCAAATGTTTAACGTTAAAATGAAAACCTTGCTTGCGATTGGCTTCTACTTTCTGTCACCTAACTGCTGCCTTTGCTGATGCGCCATTTTTTTTATGCAATGCTCAGATCATGCATCCATGGATCATGCCTTCCCTTGCAAGTTGTTGCCAGTCCGTATCTAATGAAACTGGTTTCTGGCAGCATTTGAATTTAGACTTGGGAAAAACAACAGAAGCACTATGAGTTTTGCAAACTGCGGCGAATACAAATAAATGTCATCTTAGGGCAAAACAAATGTGTGCATGTTACAAAATCAACCCAGACTGAGGGGAGATGAAGAATCAAATTTGATTGAATGGAGGAATCAAAAAATGAGACTGAATTCCTAAATTACTAAAATCAATCAATCATTGACTAATCCAACCTATCCAAGAGTACAATTTAATCCACCAAAAATATTTGTTTCCCCAACCTTAACTACCCACCAGATCTTAAAAGGCGGGCAAGGAATTCACAAGATACTCCTGAACTCTAGCCATCAAATTTCTTAGGTTGTCGCCACTGTTCCAAACTTCTAAGCAAAGCACCAAGAAATGATGTTTTGGGAGGAGCTCCCTTCTTCCCATATAATTTTTTCCACGCTAGGTCTGTGTATTTGGGGCCCGTGCTTCTTTCAATCTGCAGAATTTAAAAAGAACAGCTGCTGAGAGAGTGCCAACAACACAGTTTCTCTTCGTTGCTCAATCTTGTACCTTTTCTAGCCATGATAAATCTCATAATACCCAAGCATTGGTGTATAAAAACAGAACTAAAATAAACCAGTTCTATGGCACCTCAAAAGCTTCAAAAATTATAACAATTTAACTTCATCTAAAAAACAGAGCATGAACGCCTTGACCTATGGAAAGTGAAGGGAATCTTTCATTTTGGACTCCCTGCCCTTTAAAAAGACCACCCCCACCAGTATACAAAGTAATAAAAAGGGGCATCTAACTCGTTAAAATTTGAAACCTGAGCTACTCAAATGCAATTGCTGCTACTTAAAATGGGAAAAGATTACACTTTCTAATTTTTTGTTCTTTCTTTAAAAAAAAAAAAAAATTCTTTGTGGGCATACCTTGCTTATCTTTCCATCCTTCAAGTGGTACCGGATACCAGACCAATTGATAGACTGAGAAAAATGGGAACGGAATGCAGATATTGGATATAAGAAGTTATCCACAAGCATTGCAATAAATACCTGCCCAAGACAAATCATTTTGCTTAATAACAAGTAACTGTCAGATTGGCCCAAGTACAGTACTTGGAAATATAATTAGCCTAATTGGTTATTAGCCTTCTATGTTTAATTGGTGAATCTTTGATACAAATTTAGTGCAATGGTTTTCTTTAGAAATATAGTCACTGCTAGCAATTGTTCACAGAAAGGGCCCATTTATACTAGGCAATACCAATTTTTTGAACCATTAATAACATGTCCACAAAGAATTTTACCAAGACTGCAATTGTGCAAAATAAACTAGAAGTACTTACTAGGACCCAGTTATAAGTAGCAAGGGAGAGTCGGGGTGCCTCAGGAGAAAGCATGTTGCATAGTTGAACTTCTATCCTCGTCAAGTTCCACATTGAAAAAAGTTCTATAAAGGTGCATGCAGCTAGGCAGGTGACTAGTAACAACCCTGGGAAAAAGCATTTTTCTTAGCTGTAAAACTGCAAATTTGTTGTGTAAGAACCATGTCAATGCCCTAACGTAACAATGGGATCTAGCTCTAGCTTCTTATTCCTAGTATTATGTACTTTTTTTCAGGACAAATTGCAACCTATGCATGTGAAAGGAAAGATGAAAATTCTTAATTATCGGATCCATAGACAAAGGAAAAAGGTGCCAATGTTGTTTAGTACCCTGGTTTCAAAAGCCAGAAACCCAACCCATTATATCTGAGCTAGACTTTATGGGTGTTTGTAATGGCTTTGTAAAGTAATTATTTTAATATAGAATAAATATGGTTGTAATAAAATTAAATGCATGGAGATGCATTGCCTATACGATAAAAAAACATATGTCACCATCATTGCTAATGCATTCCCAAATGCTAATAATCCACCATAAGGTCTAAAAGGCCTATCATTAAAAACAATCCAAAACCTAACCATATTAGTATCTTGGTAGATTCCAACCTAAGCCCCCAACCCACATCACATGAAAAGAAAAGGGTAGAGAAGGAAAAGTTGATGTGCTCACCATTAGAAACAAATGTAGTTTCCTCACGTGCATGTCCTTGGATATAGATTTGCAGTGCCGCTGCAACATGGGTCATGGCCATCAAGTATGGCACTACGAATCCCCATGATAAATAGCAGTGAGAAGAAAATAATGCACGGTTCATTATCCAGTTAACCTTAGATGTATATGATTCTAAAACAAATGTTTGCTTCCTCAAGTAATTCCAGTACCTACACAAAGTCAGCAAGTCAACACTAAATGAAATATAGTACATTTAAGCCTGAGCTAGCGAATATCACAAACCTTGAAAAGCTAAGATCACTAGAAAGGGCGTGAGGAAAAACAGCAACAGGAGGAGATGTAATGAGCCTCTTATGAGCCCCTAAGGAAAAATCAGAAAGTAGCAATCAGAAAGTTGATACCGAATGATAGGATAAAGTTTTGAAGTGGAGACTGAGAGAGGCTGATTTTAAGTCCAAAACAACTGTCTTCAAAGAAAATTAGTTCATTACCTGCTAAAGCTGCAAGAGTCATATCATCTGAATATCCACCATCTCGAAGACCAGATACCACACCACAGCGGTCATACCTAAAATCATCAGCATGCATCTGAAAAGAAAAATCTAGACCAATCAAAAAGCATTCAATCTTCTGTACAGATTCTTAATAAGGTAGTAGAAGCCACTTGCCATCATGCAACCACCCCATAGAAAGAATGTTTTTCCACCAGTGGCAAACCCCATCGAACAAGGCTGTGACAGAAAATATTCGACATGTGAACAAGTTATGACCATATTAACTCCATGAAAACCAAGAAAGCTTCTCTAATATCAAAAGCAAGGTAGCAATATTAAGTCATAACAGCATCAGCCTACAAATTCAGAGTTCCACACACTCCAGTAGTTTGCTAGAAAGAAACTCGTGTCCGTGTGCCAAAGAAAATTAAATTCCAGTTACTTGCATCCCCCCCACCCCCCCCCCCCCAAAAAAAAAAAATAATAAATAAATAAATGATGCTGTGACTGGGGTCAGCAATCATGTGTTCCTCGCTTCACCAAGTTTAAGTAAATAATGCCACAAGTTAACTTGCTAGCATTTAGAGGTTAAAAAAAACTGCAAGACTGGAATGAAGCAGCAACTTCGCTTGAAATACCATAATGAAATAAATAGAAAGAGGAAAAATATGGAAAGGTCATTAAGGTGCTGTACCATGTGATATTCATAGATGCAGTAACTTCCTAAGCTCCCAGAAGGTAGATCAAGAGGATAGCCAGTTTGAATAAATATCTGCATTCCATTGCACAAAACTTAAGATTATAAAATGAATACAGTTTACATCATTACAACCATAACAAAGACCCATACCTCAGGATTTTTTTCCATCTCGGCAGTTAGGGCACCAATTGAACCAGGGTGCAGCCTAGCATCATCATCCAAAAACAATACATACTTGCTGTCTTTGTGCATTTGCTCCACACCAATCTTGACAACAGCAGAAAAACGCTTGTGAAACGCTAACCAAAAGTGTGGTTCTAGAGGAGACCAATGAAGAGAATTTATGCGAAGTATAGAATGGATCAACTTTTGTATAAACTTGCAATATCCTGGTTTTCTAAAATACAATTTGTAAAAGCATCATGTGATGACATATCTTTTTGGAAACTAGTCTATGCATAGGACTCCTACTTCACAAAAAATTAGAATTCATATATAGCCATGTGCATTATATTGTAAGATGAAGAAAAAGAGTATGAACACAAAATTAAATTAAGGAACAGGTAATCAGTATTAAGGGTATTGCCAAAAACCATTAAACAAATGCTAAACATGTTACATACCAACTGGTTGTGAATTTTCTGACTACAGGTCGTTGATAAGCCAGCTACAACAATTCTAGCATCGATACTATCCTGCTCATGTGAAAAATAATTACAAGTCAGTACACAAGGTGATTCACAGAACCAACATATATTTAAAGGATGCAAGGGACAAAAATGTAGTGACAGCTTTACTGATTTTCACATCAATAAAATGAGAGCCTACATATTTCTGTGCAAGTCTATATATCTGGTAGTTCATACTTTATACTTTGATACTTGCTGTGCAAGTCTATATATTTGGTAGTTCATACTTTATACTTTGATACTTGCCAAATTTTTTGTTGACTTGGAGACTAAACTTATGATTTTGGTTAACTCTACGAGGTTATCTCAGATATTTCACAAAGAAACGAAGATTATCACATTTTACTATGAATAAAAGCACAATTAATTAATGATTTTCCACTATATTGATGGGATTTCAAAGATGGACCTATAAATTGGGAACTAAGGAACCAATTACATAGGTGTCAAATCATATACTGCATGTGCAGTTTATTTCTCTCAGTACTAGTAGTGGAGTAAACCAATGAAAACAAATATACCTTGAAATCTGATATCAAGCTAGAAACAGCATAGTAAGCAGGGTCTTCTGTACTGTCCACAACAAAAAGGAATTCTAGCGGACCTCCATAAAGAGATGTTACCTGCACTTAACAATACCTACGTCATAAACAATGGCTCTCTTAACATTGTATAACTTTTCTCAATCAAAAGGAGAGTTTGAGCACAATTACACCGAGCAGGAAGATATATACCTTTAAAAAAAAAAAGCGCTCTATGAGGATGCCTATGTATCAGCTCATAGCAGAAAATGAAAACAACAGTGCATATATCAAACTAGAATATGAAATATACAGCGCATACTCATTTGACCCCAACTCTTCTCTTCCCAAACAAGGAATGGAAAAATTAGCGGTTTAACTAATTTAATGAAAACCTCAGCAAAACAGAAAAGGGTTGAACAGCTTCCCTCTCTGTCAAGGGGAAGAGAGAAAAGAAAGCCGGCAGTGAACAACTCACTTGACTTCTCCAATTGTGCAGATTATGTTCTCCAAACCCCTTTAAAGGCATAACTACTGTAACTCTAGGCAGATTGGTCTGATAAGAGTGCTCAAGTTCAGTAATGTCATGGCAAAGAAATGAAAAGCTGTTACCAGCTTTCATACTATCTTTTATCCGTTTGATCTCTCTATTCCTGCGAGAAAGGAGAAGATGTAGGTGACGTCTCAAAGAACAACACATTACAAATTATTTTCAAAACTAAATTCGCTAGATCTCAATACCTGACATAGGCAGCACAAGCCCACCCAAGAGCCAGAAGTAAGCAAATTGCACATCCCTGCAGCAGGAGAAAAGAGGGCGTAGAGCTGGTAAGATTTATATACAAAAGAAAACGGGAAACCTTTTTGCTTCTTGACGAGTGGTACTTAGAGAGGGTAAATAGCTATCCAGCCAAGTTTGATGGAGAAAGCAAACCCAGAGGAGCCCAGAATCCAAATGTAGGACTTCCATAACCCAGCTTATTATTCATTTATGCATGAATTAAAATTGAAAGCTTTAAGACCCAATCCAGCTAATCCATAAACCTATAAAAATGAATGACAAGCGACAAGGAAAGAAAAGAAGCAGTGTGTTGCGACAGCAATGTGAGAAAAGAAGCAGTGCGCTGCGGGATGGATCTAAAAATAGGAAGGAAGAAACACACCTGGATCTGAATAAAAACAGCGAGAGGACTACAGAACGCTTTACTCATGGAGAAGAGGAAGGCACCATCCATCGCCTCTTTCCCCGTCATTGCTTCCTCTTCCCCCCCTCTCTCCGTCAATCTTATTTATTCAATATTTGGAGGAGAGGAGAAGCGAGGAAGGAGACGAAGAGGAGTGAGAGACCGCGTGATTTTTACACTAATAATAATTGTTGGAGGAGCAGACAAAACAGAGGGAGAGACCGTTAGACAAGGGTGGGTTCTAACAAGAGTGACGGAATATATTGAATTTGAAACATGAATGAATCGATAATGTTTTTGCCCCTTGTACTTTCACCACTGTTTTATTTTGAACCCTATAGTTTAAGATGTCCCATTTTGTCCTTTATTATATGCTCGAATTGGCTACACCTTATTTTATGTTATGTTGCCGAGGATTGTGGCCTTGTCATTGCCGATTTGAGCTTCAAGGCAAGCTGTGGATATAATTACCAAAATCCAAAGAGATTCTCCTTTGTGTTGCTTTTTTTAAGTATTGCTTTCAGCTAATCTTTAAGAGGTTCTTGTCACTATTCTTATAATCATTAACATCATTTCTTGCAGACGAATTGTAAAATCACAAGGAAATTTTAGATAGTGAGTGAATATAAAATTTATATATAAACCAAATAATTATATCTTAGATAAACTTATTGTAACTTGTTCTCTTAATCTTATCCCAACTTGAAAAATAAATAATTTATGGTTTAGTATTTAGGTTTCCACACAACAACACGGATCCCAACACTTCAAATATTTATCATATTATATACAAATATCAATAATACAATGAACAATTATTCAAAATAAATAGATATATTCATTCAGGATTTTGAAAACAACCTTCGAAAATTACTAGAACTGGCTAGAAGCTATTGGAAATAGGACTAGGTAGTGATGGTGTGTGATTTCCACACATGGATGTGTGATTGGAATTACTCAATATGGTTACATGTGTTGTGATGGAGGTAGGTATATGAATTACTAGATCGAGTATGCATCCTCATTGTCTTCTTTTGTACATCAAAGATGAAGTCCACCATTACTCCGAGAGGGAGATCCAACCAAGAGAGGTTTTGGTTTCTCCTTTATTTTCTTTCTATCTTCACATGCTCGTTGATTTGGGTGGTTCTTGCTATTTTAGATGGCTTGTTGGTGGTCATTCGACATGAGAAGAGGGGTTGTCGAGGTGGTTGGGAAGTGCTAATAATTATTGGTGTTTGGCAAATATGAGTTCATGTTAGTGATGAAAGATGGGTTTTGCCTGTTTGGTGATGGTTGTGAGTTGTGTTACCAAATTCCGACAAGGAAGAAGGGAAGTGACTTGTCTTGTTTGTTTTGAGCAAATAGAAAAAGGAAGATGGAGGCTAGGGTTTTCTTCTCTTCTTCTTTTTTTTTGTTTTTTTTCTTCTGGTGTGTTTCTCTAGTCTCTTTCTATATGTTTCTTTAATGTGTGCATCTTTTTTTTCTTATGCTTCAATTTATAGTGTTAATAACCCTCTTAATTTGGAAAATAAATTTAAAATACTGAAAGATTTTTATATTCTTTCATTCTTGAATGAGGATTTTAAACTATAGAAATTTGTAGTCAAAGATTTTATTTTTATTTTTGAACTATGCATGATCTCTTTCTTTACTTTTTCACTTTAATGAGATTTATAATTGGTGATTTTCTAAAACTATTTATTTCTTTACTTCAACATTTTTTCTAATTTTATTTGAATCTCTACTTTATAAAATATAATCCCTCTTTTTGTTTTTTAATATTTGAATTATATTATTTGATTCCCTATTATCTTATTTGATCTCACAAAACTTTTTATATATATATAGTCTCCTATTCTTTGCTTGCCCTTTCACTCTTTATTTTTTTTCCTTTTCTTTTTCTTTTTAATTTATTATTTTTATATGAAAAATTACCACACAAAATAAGATAAGTAAAAGCACCAAAAAAACATAAAATGATCATAAATTGGTTGAATCGCATTGAAAAGATAGTTTCTTATAAACTTAAAATACATTGAGAAAAATGAAGGTAAAAATGAGTTATGACACCACATATTTATGTAAAAGTTTTTTAGTTTATGTTGTTTTAGGTTTTGCAAATATTTTGTATACATATCTATTAAGTGTTTTGGTTTATGTTTGCTTATGTATCAAGTCCTCCTATAAAAGTAGTGCTAGCTGAAGTTTTGATTTGTTTTTTTAATAGATTTGAATGTTGATACAAACTTTTCAACAATTACAATTGAAAATTACATAACTAATAACATCTTCATACTCAAGTTGAATGATAAATTAGAAGTCAGTTCTTTAAGATTAAATTTGATTCATATATGGTATTGTGCTTATATTTTAAATCTAATAATTAAATATGAAAGTAATTAAGAATGAGATTGAAAGAATTAGAGAGGGTGTACTTTATTGGAGAACTTCACCAAAAAGAGAAACAATTCGATGAAAAACTCACCATATTCATATTCTTATAACAAAAAAGAATGGGTTTGAATGCCGAACGAGGTGGGATTCTACGTGTTTAATGTTTAAATATGTTTTAATTTATAAGGATGTGTTTGCTCAATTTTAGCAACAAGAATCTCAATATAAGAGTCTCTTGGGTAATAAACTTGACCAAATTTTCATAGACTTTATACTATAATTATTGTAAAGACGAAGGAGCTATCATAATTAGATTTTTTTTACCCCTCTTAAATATCCCAAAAGAATATATATGAAACAAAAAAGAAAAAAAATACAATTAGAGATTAAATTGAGATTAAATTAAGAGAAAATGATTGAAATTGGCTAAACATTGAAAAGCCAAAGACTGGATTGGAAAAAGTGTCAATGTGCAAGGATTATTTTAAAGCAAACAGGGATGAAATTGAGAAAACATTGAGAGAAAATTGTTGAAATTGGTTAAAAAATGAAAATTGAAAAGTCGTTACTGAATTGGAAAAGGAAGCAATATATTAAAACTATTTTAAATATAGTTAAGGACTAAATTGAAATAAATAAAGAGAAAAAGGTTGAAATTGACTAAATTTTTTAAAAAAAATCCAATAATCAAATTCAAAAAACAGAGAAATTAAAGGACTTATTTTTAAACATGAAAATTCGATTTAAATAAAACAATGTGTTTTGGGCAAAACGGTGTCATTTTATAGTAAAAATCAGGAAAAATAGAGGTCAAAGCACCAAAACGACATCATTTTAGTGCATGGCCAAAATAGTATCCTTTTCTTCTTAATGAGGTTTGCAACTTTGTCTTATTTTTTTCATAGTTTTGGCTTGACTTTGACCTTTTTTTTTCTTTCCCACACTTGTAAAAAAGACCAAACAACACACTATTCCCCTCCCTTGCATGTGTACTATATTCTCGATAATAAAAAAAATGCATGTTTTGACCCTTTGAAATCACTGCAAAACTAGGGCAAAGAGGGCAACACAATCATGTTTGGCTAAAATGTATAACTATAATGGAGAGTTGAGATTGACCCAAGAGAACTAATGGCCACGAACATTCCACCAAGAAAGGTTCCAAAAGCTTCATCATTGCCCATAAATAAAGGGGTAAAGCAAGAAACAATATGAGCCAACTTAGAGAGAAAATGTCAAGTTAGAAATAGAGAGAAGAAAAAGAGAGTTTGAGCTGAGAGAAGAGAGCCATAATATGAATTGGAAGAAAATGGAAGAAATGGAAAGAAAAAGAGAGAAAAAATCAAAACCCAGAAAAACTCAAAGTGGAAGTGTTGTGAACCAAGAAGTAGCGAGAGGAAAAGAGAACAAGAAAGAAAGGAAAAGGAAGAGAAAATGAGGCAAAAACCAAGGAGAGAAAAGCTCAAAGTAGAGAGAGAAAACACCTGAAAACCATACCATCGCTGCCACACCACCGTCCTTGTCAACACAAGAGCTTCTCCCTTGAACCAGCCCCAAAATGGGACAAATCCTTCTTTTCTTCTTTTCCAAAGGGGGTTTTTGCATTTTTTTTCTATACACAAATGAAAATAATGCACAATGCACTGTTCATGCATGATTAATGTTTATCTATGCATTTTTATTTTAGTTTTGTTCACTTCACAATCACATTAGCTTTGTTTTATAAAATTGTATTCTTGCCTTTATACATATGCATATATGTGTAACAAAATATTTTTTAAAGTAGGTTATTATTCATCCATGTAATTTATCATTTTACTTTTATGTTATTTTATTTTTATTGGTTTTATATTAGTGTTAGTTATACTTCATAAAATATACTTTCATGTGTGTATGTATGTGTAAACATTTATTTTCAAAAAAAAAAAACAACATTGATGAGTTTTCATCAAGTTATCATCATATTTTTTTTATTAATCTTGGGTTCTAATAATTAGGTCAAAGTGTCTCTTAGTTTTTAAAGACTGATATAGGCATAGCACGTTTTTCTTTAAAACCTTAAAACTAGTTCAATAACGAGACAACGAGTGGTTGCTAAGTTAGCGTCATGTTTTAAAGACTTGATTTTAATGGTTAGATCAATATGTCTCCTAGTTTTAGAGACGACATAGACCTAGCGCAACATTTTTAAAATAAATAACTAGGTTAATAATAAGTCCACGAGTCTCCTTTGAGTAGGGACCAAAATGGAACGAGCCTAGAATTCTTTTCATCTTTTTTTTTTGTTATAGTGATAAAAACACTACCAGAAAATCGATAAATACAAACGGAAATATCGAGAAAATATTTCCATCGGTAAATTTTCGAGGGATTTTACTGACGGAAAATTCCCTTAGTATATACCGAGGGAATTACCGTGAGAAAAAAATTAAAACAAAGCGAAAAAAATTAAAACAAAGCAAAAAAAATGATGACGTGTCATTTTTACCAACGAAATTATTCTGTCAGTAAAATCCGTCGGTAAATTCGTTGGTAAACTGTGAACACTGTTTATCATGTCAATTACAAAGGGAATCACCAACGGAATTTTCTATCGGTATTTTCCAAAAAGCTCCAGAACTGTTCACTTTCCAATTGCACTGTTAATTGTTGTTCTTTACAGACAAAATCACCGATGGATTGAAAAGTCGTCGGTGTTATTTGACGGTTTTCTGAAAAAATTAAATTAATTTAAAATTTTCATTTAAATATTATAGATGGAATCACCGACGGATTGAAAAATCATCGGTAATTGTTGGCGGTTTCTGAAAACTTTTTACGAAATTGAAAATTTAAATTAAATATTACCGATGGAATTACCGACGGAATACTTAAAAAAATATTAATATTCAATTATCCGTCGGTAAATCCGTCACTAACGCGCCCCAATAAAAAGCCTGAATCCTCTTATTTCACAAGAGACAGAATCATTTCTTATTCTTATTCTTATTCTTCTTCTTCTTCTTCACTATATGTAAAAAACATCAATATCTATTTCTTTCTCTTCTTTTCTCTCCTCATCTCCTTCTCTTTTCCTGCATACTCGGGTATGTCTTCTTCTTCTTTCTTCTTTTATCCTCTTAGTTTTGTTTTAATTAATATGCTTACGAATTTTTTCTCAATCCTTAGCTTCACATGCAACTACATTAAGGTAAGATTTTTTTTTCTTCTTTTTTCATGATTTTTTTCACTGTATTTGTTTTTTATTTTATTTTTAATTGTTTTGTTCTTAATAATTGTATAAATGTTGTTGTGAGATTTTTTTTTCATATGAGATCAATTTTTAATTGAATTTATTTTTTCGTTTTATTTATTTGTTGCAAATTTGTTTGAGTTGATTTTTTTATTCTTTTTTCCAACCATTTTGAGTATATATTATAGAGTGTTGATTTATGTTAATTTAATTATTTTATAATTTTATAAAATGAATTTTTTAAAAATGTTTTTAAATAATTTCCATCGGTAAATCCGTTGGTAATAAAAAATATTATTACCGACGTGTCTTTTCCGTTAGTAAATCCGTCGGTAATAATATTTTTTTATTACCAACGGATTTCCGATGGAAAAAAAATTACCGATGAAATATTCACCGACGAAGCATTTCCGTCGGTGATTTTGTTGGTAAATTAATTACCGACGGAATACGTGTCTTACGCCGACGGAAAAATTCCGTCGGCAAAACTATTAAATCTTGTAGTGAAAGGTCAAGAAATATTTATAAATAAAAAAACTAAAATTAAATTGTTGTGAGACTCTTGATTCAGAGCCCGAGGCTAACTCGAAGAATATCCTTCAACAATAAACAACTTATGAATAAGCTCGGAAAATAATTTAGATAGTTAATGACATGCGTAAATTAAATTTAGGAGAAAACACATAACAAAGGTAAGAGTGATTTTTATCTTCTTTTAGTCATAACCAATAACCTACTTAAATCTTTGAAATCAATGTATATTTTAGGATTATTTGTTCTTTAAAAATCTATGTGTGACTTCATTTTTTATATTTCTCTTTAATTTTTAGAGATTCTCATTCATATTTAGTGTGATAATCATGATAACGATGGAAAAGATAAATTGAAACTAATCTTCAATTCTAAATCTCAATCAATACAATATCAAATAAAAAATAAAAAAATTAATAATCAAAGTGAAAAAAATCTAATAAAAAGGAACATTGTGTGAATAAATGATGATCTCTCTCATATTTTACAGTAGAAGATGTATTTTTTTTTTAATTTAATATCCCTTGTCGAAACAATAGAATTAAAAAAAAAAAAAAAGAGTTTGATGTGAAGAAAGCCCATGTGGATTCTTGAATAATTTCGATCTCGTGTCTTTTAGGCCACGTGACTATGCCTCTAAAATTCTTGGAAAATATTGGAAGGACGTATATTAAATTCTTGAATAATTTAATATCCCTTGTCAAATGGTTGCCAGCTTTTGCTTCCCAGGGATTAGGTTAGCAATGCCAGTCTATCAGCATTGTATAATTTCAACCAAAACCTACCAGTCTATTTGTCATCTGGTTGCTCGTTCCGATGGATGATTTGTTGGCTTTTTGCCTCCCATTTCCCACTTCTCACGTTTGAAGTTTGATTTTTGTATTCTTTTTGAGCAAATGATCAATATATACCATACCAGCTCTCTTAGTTATCAAGACAACACACTTATCATCCTATTAGTGAAGATATAATAATAATTATACTCCAAGTGGCAGCAAGGATGTCTGTTCAAGCTGAATTCGATGATGAGCCTGCCTGGCAACAAGGGGATCCATCAGGCATGGCTACTGATTTCCAGCATAGTGAAGTTTATAAAAGAAGGGGACCTCATCAAAATGCCCTTGAAACTAAACAGACAACTTCTTTTCTGGATTAAGGTGGCCTACCATGCAAGAACCCTTTTCCCTTGAATGTCTGGTCCTATTATCTGGGAAGCCTGGATAACTGCAGAGAATTTATTGTCCTTTTTGTTTTTCTGATAGATCCCTCTGACTACTGTGGTATTGCTGGTTCAATTGAAGAAGGTTGCCGTATCCACACAGGACCAAAAGGCTAGACCTCCTCAGGGAACAACCTTTTGAACAAAGTGACACAGCAAATATTGATGCTTTTGATATCGCAATCACTGTAAAGGTAATGGGAGTACAGATACATGAGCACAGCTTTCGAACAAAGTGAAGCATTAAGGACTCAAAACAGAAGCAAAGTTTATGTATGCATAAGCACTCAACAGCCATGGACGTTTTAAAGAGATGAAGACATAATTAGTGATAGAGAGCATCCATCAATGGACGGCATTGCAAAAGCGAATTAATATACGCCTGTATGATCTTATCCAGTGGAGAACAAAATAGCCCTTTCTTTTCTTTTCCCTGAGACACATGTTACTTCTTATATTGATGCTATCCAGGTTTCATTTTTCGGGTCAGCATTTTTATCATCATTGTAGGGATTGGATAATGGATACTCGTGCATGGATATGTCAGTGCCCCCTGTCAAAACCAAGTGAAAATTGATATATCTGGGTTGTGCCCAGCAAATTTGAAACTATCAGCATCTCAAAACATTATTTTAGAGGATTAGGGTTTGTTTAGTGAGTGTTGAATGTCATAAGACGTTCGATTTAGGATAAGGTTCCCTCGTGCTTCAGACTAGAGCTATCAAGAGCAGCGTCTCTGAAATTTAAAGCACAAGCCTAAATATTTTCTGGTGAGAGTAGGGTAAGATATCAACTATTCTAGCAAATTATTACTACAAGAAACATGATGCTACGAAACTGCATAGTGAAAAGCTGGCTCATCTCCCCATTTGGTTTGGTACGAAAAGATATTAAATTGATGTTTTTTTAAGTGTTTTTCTATTATTTTAATGTATTTTTAATTAAAAAACAATCACCTCAGCTAGATTAAATTGCAGCTTCCAGGCTCATGCTTCCTTTCCTCTACATGATATCCGTCTTCTTTCACAGCTCGCAATAACAGAGAACTTTTCAAGATAAAAGATCTTGTTGTTCAAACTTTGGAGAAGTTTTTTTCTCCTCTGGAATACTTTTCAGCAACTCAACCTGGTTTACTATAAAGTTTACCCCCTGCTAATGCCTTGTATATGTGTGTGTGTCATAATAATACCAAAATTTACTAGCGGGGAGATTTTCGTTCCATGAAACCCACTGGCAGTTTCATATACAGGAGAAAATCCATGGGAGAAGAAACTTGGATACTGAAAATGCAGGAGCAGAAAAGGCTCAGATCCCATGGTTTACTTCTCGATGCAACATTTGTCTCTCTCTTGCTAACCAATAAAAGAGTGTAAAGCTAACCCCAGTCCTCTTGAAAATTGCTAAATATTTGCAGCAAAATGATAGACAGTTCGATCAGTAAAGCATTTGATAATTGATGAGATAACTAGAATTTGATTTTGTGGCCATTGAAACTCTTGCTATAGCAATTGGAGATACAAAGTGGAAGTTCTATCATGCATGTTTCCCAAATGCCATAGAAGAGCATAACTTTTAATCTACCTCAATTTTCAAAGAAATTTCGACAACGCTGATAAAATTGCAGTGCTTATTTATTATACTAGGAGGGAACGAGAAAGCAACTAATTTCTGTAACTGAAATTCAGCTGGACGTATTATGCAAAACATCCACGGAAAGTCATTCAAGTATAACCGTCGAAGTATGGCCTATGCAGAGATTCTCGTCGTTGTTCCCAATTAAATGGTGAAGAAGCACACCTGCTGCAACACTGACATTCAAGCTCTCCACGGCCAAAAAGGAACCGAACTCTGCACTCGAGCGCTCAAGATTTATTTCTTCACCTTCCACTTCATCACCTCCCACAGTTGCATCCACAGGAATGTTTCCAGGGTTCCGAACGAATTGAGTACATGATCTCTCTCCACTAATGGCCTCAAACCAGTGCCCTCGCTGCCCAAAACAAGGATTGTGGGTTGACCAGGCAAAACCTCATTCAGGGGAATAGCTTTTGAAGAAACAGAACCACCAAGAACTCGCCATCCATTTTCAGCTGATGATGCTAAGAACTGCATCCTATTCTTGCAACACCTAAGCTCCATTAGTTCAAGTGAACCTGCACTTGCTTTGCTCGCAACTCCACTCAATAGAGCTGAATTTTTTGCACATAGCACCACCCCTGAAGCCCCAAAGAAGTAAGCAGACCTGATAATTGCCCCCAGATTCCGAGGATCTGTAACCTCATCCAAGGCTACCCAAAGAAAACCTTTTTCTTCATCGTGTAAAACAGCATCTAATTCCTGTATTTTAACCATCTCCAGTGGAGATGCATCAAGCACAAGGCCTTGATCGGGACGATTATCAACAATCATATTAAGATCATGCTTTGAAACTTCCTTTGTGCTTAATCCAGTTTTCTTAGCCATCCACAGCACTTTCTCAAACCTTTTCTTGTCCTTTTTCTTCCTATTATTGCCACTCAAATCCAACCCTTCTTGAATATACAATGCATAGAATTCTCTTCTTCCAGCTGACAAAGCAGCCAAAACAGGACCAACCCCATAAACCCCTTCACCAACAATCTTCGGAACAGTCGATTCTGTAGCCTCTTTCCATGTCTGTCTTTCTTCCCCGATTCTCCTCTTATTCCACCTTTGAAACTCAGGCTTCTCAGCCCGGCCTTTCACGCCCATCATTCCTCTGAACGTATTGTTTATCTTATCCCATCTTGGATCACCAACAACCTCTAGTTCCTCTTCTGCTTCTCCTCCTTCAACACTATCTTCCCTTTCATTGTAACCATAACCACTTAGCTTGTCCTTAACAACACCTACCACTCTCCTTGTACTTTCTTTATTCCCCACCGCATGACTATTATTTTTCCCAGGAACAGCTTCTGCCAAATCTTCCCAAGAAGATCGATCAGTTTCTCCGACAGCCACTTTTTCTAATCTTTTCTTAGACTCCTCCCAAGATAAGTAGTTTCCGCAATAGTCCCTTTCTCTAACCTCTTCCCGATTCCACCCAGGAAGGGCCACCACAGACTTTCTCTCATCTTTACGGATCCCCCCCCCCCGCCCCCCCCCCCCCCCCCCCCCGAGAAGAATGACTACTCTTTCCACTTGACCCTTTCTCCAACCCTTTTGCTTCCTTAACTTTCTTAGAATTTAACCAAGCAAGTGACTTTCCAACTCTCACCACATCACTCCCTTCACCAACTCTCTGCGAAAACAACCTAGAGAAACCTTCTAGCAGAACAATGCACTACACTTCTAATTCTAAACCCGCCTGAAATACTTCTGGCTCTAGCCATCCCACCCGTTTTTATGAACTTCCACTGAAATCCAGTATCAGTTTTTGTTGGTCTCGCAAAGTTGAAAACTTTATTGGATTTGTGATCAAACCCCTGTGAAAGTGTTGTAAGTGGACACATAGAGGGTTTAGTGAGGGTTTTGAATGAGACGCGATTGGCAAAGACTGAGGTTTTAGACATTTGGGTTTTAGAGAAACCCTGGTAGCCAAGGGAAATGCTTGACCTTTTGTTAGATTAGAATACATTGTTTTCATTGAAACTCTGAAAGAATTGAAAGCAACAACAAACAATTCAAAGAGCAAATACCTGGAGGATGGATTCAACACAAAGGCTCTTTATTGTTTAAGCCTAATAACTCCCTTTATCTCCTTTTCTCTCAGTCTCGAACAAAGAAAAAGCTAAAAGTTATTTTTTAAAATATTTTTTATATAAAAATATTTTAAAAAAAATTTATTTTTTATATTAATATATTAAAATAATTCAAAAATAAAACAAAAAATTTAATTTTTAACAAATATCTATTTGGGTCGGACTCTCAAACAATAGTGGAGTAATAATCTTCAATATTACTGAAATGAACTTGTATAACAATCAACGCAAATATTTTTTCATTTTAATTACAATATGTTTGAAATTCTTTTAATTGAATTCATTTAAAGATTTTTAATAGAATCTCATGTTTGAAATTCTCTTTAAGTGTTAAAATTTGTATTCTAAATATAATTCAATCTTTAAAAATATTACGAAAGTAAACCAAAGGGCAAAACCTTTGATTTACAATTTCAAAAAACAAAAATTTAATATTGAAATTAACTTTTTCAAATACCCATCTAACACTTTATTTTAAAACCTTTAAAGAAATAAAATCAAAATAATAAGAGTAATATAGAAAATAAAATAAATTGAATTTTATCTTTTCCAAACACATGAATTCAATTTATTTATGAATTGAATTCAAATTAAACACTATAATTGAATTCAATTATAGTAGAGAATTGGTTCTAAACAACTTTATTTCTTTTATCGTTTATACTCGACTCGAAAATTAACATGAGCCTAACTTTGGGTCCTGAGCCAAAAAAGCAAACCTAGATTTTTTAAAAGAAAATAACATTAAAACGAAGAAAAAAATTTATCAAAGACTCCCTCCCCAATTTTATCTCATTTCAAAAGCATTTTGGGCTTATCACGCAATCATGGTCAATTCCTCTCTTATCAGCTCCCATCAAGCTATTCTTGGCCACTTACCCATCTTTCTTTTGTTAACTTTCAAACCTCTGCCTCTTTTCTTCACACATAAAAGCAACCAAACCCTATATCCTTATTCTCACACTTCAATAAATATTCCTTCATTTAGAGAAAAAGAGAGAATTATCCCTCTAGAAGCATACTCTCTTAACAAACACATGTTACTCCTTTTGTTTTCCCTGCTTTTCTTCTCAATGAACATCTATAGTCGAATTGTCCTTATGAGAGCAAATCAAATCATCATCACCGTCACATGACTTTGATCCTCGTCATAATCAATGAAGGGCAAATTATTGACTTTTAGGTCACATATTAATATTTATATATTTTGATGATAACAATTAAATGAAAATGAACTAATGATATGCCTGGTTGAGAATAAATTTAAACATGTTTTATATAAAGATCACATCAACAAACATGAAGAACTAAATAAAAAAATAATCAATAAGTCCAAGATGCAAAGTAAGTGAAGACTTAGTTAGCATGATGGGAGAATTGAACTTCTTTATTGGATAACAAATCAAGCAAACAAAAGATGGCATCTTCATCAACCAAAGAAAGTACTTCAAGGATCTACTAAACTGATTTGGTATGGAACATGTCAAAGAAGCCGACACACTCGTGGGAACATCAACCAAGCTTGATATGGATAAAAATGGTAAGAACATAGACATCATCAAATATCAAGGTATGATTGGTTGACTCTTATATTTAATTAAATATTTAGGACATACTTAAAAACAGGTAGATAGATCAAATATTATTTTTGGTGTTTGTCTATGTACATATGTTTAAGTATGTCCTAAAGAATACCATGTTAGTGCTATAAAATGAATTTTTTGATATTTGCATGGTATAATTAATTTAGGGTTGTGGTCTCTAAAAGGAAGTAATTTGAGTTTGATTTGATTTTCAGATGCTGATTTTACCGAGTGTAAGGTTGATAGAAAAAGTACTAGTGCAATATGTCATTCTTTAGGATCATTACTAGTATCTTGGGCAAGTAAAAAACAAAACTTAGTAGCCCTATCTACAACTGAAACATAATATATATCGACTGGTAGTTGTTGTGCACAAAACTTATGGATGACACAAACCTTAAAAGACTTTGGACTTAATATTGATTATATATCTATTAAATGTGATAACACTAGTGCAATAAATTTATCTAAGAATCCTATACAATACTCGTGTACAAAACATATAGAAGTGAGACATCACTTTCTAAGAGATTACATGATGAAGGGTGATATTATACTTGAGTTTGTAAGCACAAAACATCAATTAGTAGATTTTTTTACAAAGCTTTTAGGTAAGGATCGCTTTTGCAAAATAAGGAGGAATTTAGACTTTATTCATGCAAATGACATTTAAGGTTTTATCTTTGTGCGTATACATTATTGGAAATAAGTTGAACATATTTGAGTGATAAAATCTGTACCCCTTAGCATGAAAAATCTATTTTAACTGCGAAATTCACTGTTAGTGAAGCTCTGGGATGAACCGATTGACCGGTTTGTCATACCAAATCAAACAGGCAACCGATTGAAACAGAGAAATAGAGTATTTGCTACTGTGTGAACAATAACATTTTGAGGTTTCAGTTAGGTTCAAGTTTTTTAGTCTATAAGTTAGACAAAAGATATAATTGAACTCATGAAACATATCTAAAAGAGAAAATACAAAAAAATCTGAATTTTATGTAAACTAGTCAACTAGTTGAGATAGAGCACAAATAAATTGGCTACTGCCCAAAATTTTAGAATTTGACCCCTTTATCTCTTTGATTTTTGGACTCGATTTTTACATGAAAAAAAAAACCTTTTTAATTGTATAAGAAGGATCAAAAGATAAAATTAGGAAATTTCAAGGCCGAGGTTAAACCGATCGACTGTTTTAACTAACTCAATGCAACCAGTCGATTAGTTGCTTGACAGTATAAATATTGTTGTCATTTTCCAACAGTGACAGAATCCTCAAAATTGAAGAACCCCTAACCCCAAACTGAAACCCTACTCTCAAATCACTTAAATTCCACTAAACTAAGCTCAATTGGGGTTAATTTCTTAAAGATTCAAGCTATATGACACCTAAGAAACGTTATAGAGACGCGAAATCAAAGAGAAAACGGGCAAATGATCCTGATTTTCCTTAAAGTGATATTGTAGAGAAGTTTATAATTGTTTTTGCAAATCAATCTATTACAATTGAAAGGGGTTTAGAAAGTATGTTAAGTGATTTTGGGATTGATACAATCTTTGATTATATGGGTTGGCATAATATGTTTCATTTAAAGAAACCCACGTATCCTAAGCTTGTTAAAATGTTATTTGCAAACATGTATATCAATATGGAGCTTAGGATAGTTAGTCATTTATAAAGTAAACGAATTGAATTTAATTGTGAGACTCTAGGTAATATTTTAGGTATAAGCAATGAAGGGCTTATAGTATTTGAGGTTAAATTTATACCCAAATAAGTGATTTTGTGTATGATGAAATTATAACATAACATACTGGTCAATTGGACTTTGCACCAGATGTTAAGATTAAGAGCCAGGATTTGCTCTTATGACCTAGGCTTATTCACTGAATCATTAGAAAGGACATTATAATAAAGTAACATTTATGGATATGTGCTTGATTAACTGCATGATTAAAGGTCATCAAATTAACTTATCCTATATCATGATAAAAAATATATGATCATGACACATGATAAAAATAAAAGTCTTTGGCCTTATGATCAGTGTCTCACCAAGATTTTTTAGTACTTTGAGATTTTGCTCACTAATATGGATAAAAGAACCCATATTCAAAGGAAATGGAAATAGACTCAAGAACCCTTAACAATATGGTATCTAATGACAATGCTTAGGTTCCTAAAGACCAGGTTAGTGCTCATTCTAAAAAATAGCATGAGATCTAGGATGGAAGATCACATAGCCCATATTGAGACAGATGTAAGCTATCTTTGAGACTATCGCATGCACATCATTGCTAATCAAAAGCATATGACCGATCATTTACATGATATCAAGACCATGATAACAAATATACTCTGTCGATATCCACCACTCTAGGCGATTATACCAAGAGCATTTTCACATTTTCATGATTGTATCTTTTTATGTTTTTGTATTTTCTTTCCCTAATTGTTGTTGTAACCCATTTTTGGGTCCCCGCACAAAAAATAATAAAATACGAAAAAACTCAAAAAAAAATATTATAAAAAAAAATAATATCAGTGAGAAGAGGATGTCAGAGCGCTCAGAAAATGGTCAAAAATTGGTTGAGGAGGTTTAAAAATACAAAGATTAAAATTTGGCAGTATTTTATTAACTGATGATAGCCCTGTTGATGAAGAAAATTCAATTTGAGGAAGAAAAGTCCAAAATCAGATGTTTATGGGCTCAATTAAATGTTATTGAAGGTTTAATTGAATTTATGGAGAGTTTGATTGCAAGAAAATTTATTTTTGGAGTTAATTTGGGCTTTAATTAGAAGAAATTAAAGTTTGGGGGTCAAATTATAATTTTTGCAAGTTAATTTGGTCAAATCAGGGGCTTAATTGCATAAATATTGAAGTTTAATGGCCAATTAGGGACTTAATTGAAGAAATCCGAGACCAATGACCAAAATGCAAAACGCGCGCAAATTGAGGGCCTGATTTTGAATCTGACGCGTTTTTGGCGCCAATTCCCATTTAAATGAAACGACGCGTTTTGGGAAAAACGGCGCCGTTTCATATACTGTTCACCAAAAAAAAAAAAAAAGCTTGAAACGGTGAAAGAAAGCTTGAAACGGTGCCATTTTGAACGGCACCATGTCATCTTCTTCCCCTGGACGCACGAAACAGGGGAAGAAGAAGATTTTTCTTCCTTCCTCTGTCACCGCCATCAAACCTTCAAAAAGACACCGCCTCCCCTTTAAAAAAGACGCCGACTTGCCTACCACTTTTCACGTGTTGGACGGACGGTGGAGGGGCGGCAGCACAGTGACCACCCCAGCCACGTCTCCCTCCCCTGTTTTTGCCTATAAAAACAGGGGAAGGGGAAGAAAAAAAAGACCGAGAACAAAGAGAAGAGAGAGACCGAAAGACCAAGAGAGAGAGAACAGAGGAGAGGGAAGAGAGGAGAGAAGAGAAAGAAGAGAAAAGACAAGAGGAAAAGGAAAGAAAAAAAAGACAGCGAAGGAAGAAGAAAACACAGAGGTAGAAGGAGGAGAAACCGCCGGCCACCATGCCTCCGCCGCCAGCAGCCGCCACTCCAGGTAAGCCCTCCGCCCTTTTTATTTTGCCTTCACTTCTTCCTCGCCATGCAAGACGTGCACAATGCACGTCTCGAGCGGAGAAGCCGGGTTCTTGTGCTTATGCACAGTAACCAGCTAATGTGGGGTGGGCCGAGCCCAGCCCATGTAGTTGGGCCAGGTTCGGCCTAGCCCATGTATTTGGGCCTGATCCGGCCCATTTCAAGAGAAAAAAATCAAAATATTTGTTTCAGCATTTATAATTTTTCCGCATAGTTTTTATGTCATTTTGATTAATATCGGGCAGTATTTTACATCATAAAAATACAAATCCGGTATTAAAATACCCGATTGTCGTCAAAACTTCCAAAAAAACAAAAAAAATTGAAAAAAAGAAAAAAATGTTTTTGTGCATACGGCCAAGTGTCTCAAAACTAAAAAATCATATTGTGTTTTTCATACACCAAAAAGCAATGTTTTAGCATGCATTTTGACTTTAATAACTGGTTTATTAAAGTCAAGAGAACACTGGCCAAAATTTCAAAAACAATAAAAATCTTATTTTGTTTGTCTTTTAGTATCCGGGATACAACATTACACGTAATAAGTATTCTAAATATTAAATTTTGTTTTTTTTTCGGACATAGAACATTTAGGTTTTACTCCATTAAGATAAGAACTTCCTTATTTGAGGAGGGCTTTTCTTGAACCGTAAACAGATCGACAATGAGAAAACACAAAAAGACCTTAGATTTTATCAGACATTAAAACAATGCAGCCTACCTTAGGTAGGGCATATTTGGGGTGCTAATACCTTCCCTTTACGCAACAAGTCTCCGTACTTGTTCTCTCGAGACCAGTTAGGGTTCCTAGTGACCGGAATACTATGTGGCGACTCCCAATCCATATTTTACGATAAGAGACAAGAATTCTTTGTCTCTTCATATTTGCCAGATAGACTATTCTCCCATTTTTTCCCTGAGAGTGGTGGACGATCGCCATAACGCCGCACACGTGCGACAATTGTAATGGATATTACATTTTGAACATTATAGCATGTTTTTGTATTTTATTTCTCTATTGCTTATGGTTTATCATTCTTTCCCTATTACTTTTCATTAATGACAAAGAGGGAGAGAATTGGAAGATTTGTGATAATAGATATAAAACATGATTATATGATTAAGAGAGAGAAACATGTATGTATAGATATTGTTAATTGTTAAAGTCTCTAACGGATTATATTGCAAAATATAAGGAGAGATTCATCTTTTTATATCTATATGTATACATTAATTGTCATCATAAAAAATAGGAAGATTGTTAACCTTGACCTTTGAGTCATATTAATATTTATATATTTTGATGATAACAATTACATGAAAATGGACTAATAATATGCTTAGCTGATATTAAGTTTAAAAAGGTTTATACAAAGATCATCAATAAGCATGAAGAATTTAAATGAAGAAACAAATCAACAAGTCCAAGATACAAATCAAGTGAAGACTTAGTTCTTAAGGATTCATTTTAGTGCTTATCATGTAAATCTTTATATCTTACTTGATAGCAAAAATTAAAATGAATTCATACATTTCACATTGCATGTATTATAGGATTAATATGCATCTAGTCAGTTCAAGATTCACCAGGTTTAAAATTGTTAAAACTAGATTCTAAGTTGAACCGGTCGATCGCTTGTTCATCATAAATGAACATCTCAGAATCTACAGGAATCAATCAACCGATTAGCTTGACCAATGTAAACCGGTTTTTAACTGTCAGAGAAATAGTAACGGCTATAAAACAACTAGTTTTTGCTAAAATCATATATAAAGCTTGTCTAATTGCAGAATTAGATACAAAATTTGAATACACACACACACACGAACTATTTTCATCTAAAACCACCTAATAAGAATCCTTATCATGTCAATAAATCAATTTCTCAACTCAAAACACTCTAAATTAGTTAAAAATACAAAATCAAACTGAAAAACCTCTCAATCCCGATTCACTTTATCAATCAAGATAAAGGGAAAAAACACATCAATGGAACTTTCATCGTCAAATGAAATTCGTTGACATCAAGAACAATATTTTTTGTGGCCTGAATGTGGCAAACCAATGAATTTCTCTCTCTCGTTCGTTGTTTTTCGATTATTTTCTCTATTTTCTTTAAAATTCAGGGACTAAAATATGAATAAAAAAACTTTAAAACCAAAATAAAAATTATGAAACTTTGAGATTAACCATATATTTTCTATTTGTTTTACAAATTAAAATTTTATCTCATGGATCCATTAGATTAAATCCCAAAACAAGAAAATTTTGAATAATGAAGCACCTCTTTTATACCCTAGTTTTTGTCGATTCAAAATATTTCAAGAACAATATCGAAGAAAAAAGTCTATAAAAATCAATGTTTTAAAACCCAGCCCGGGGGTTGACCCGGCTAAAGGACCGGGTCCCGGGTTTTATGGGTCAACCCAGGTCAACCCCCTCTTTCACTGTCACTTTATTGTTTGTTTCTTTATCACTTTAACCTCCTCTTTCACTCCTTCATTCTTGCTTTCATTTATTGCATAGCAAAAGAGCTCAGCTTTCTTTGAATCTGCCTCACCTTATTTTTTGAAAGCCTTTCCCCTGGGGTGAACACCATACATCCTGCTGCATCGGGACGACTACACCTTACATTATAGCAGAACGACCAAATAAAGGTGGAAACCCCGACCCCTGCTGCAACTCCTATCTGACGAAGAAACCTCGCTTCTGGGCTCATAATCGTAGCTCTTTTGCACGAATCTGCTTTTATTGTCTGCTATTGAATCAGATGCAAGTCTTTTGAAATGCCTTAGTAACCTCCTTCATGCCATTGTCGACATAAAGGTTCTTTTTTTTTTTCTTTCTTTCTTTTCTTTTTCACTGGTAGATTGTGAAGCACGATCCTTGCTCTTTGATGCCCCATGCTTTAAAGCTTAAAAACACTACACAAACCCTCTCTCTTTTACATCTTTTCCCTGTAAATTTTTGTGGATTTGATGATGGTAATAAAGCTTGTGGTGCTGGTACTGTTACCTTGCTTCTCTCTGTTACCTTGCCTCTCTCTATCCTGAAAGTGTGAGTTTGGTCTCATTTAACCTTCAATTTTCTTCAAGTTACAGTCATCAATTGTCAGGGCTAGAAGGAAAAAATGGGAACCTAACGCCAATCCTCAAGATCTCCAAACCCAGATCGAACTCCAAAATGCCGGGTCTCGCCCGGGTTTGCCCGGGTCGCCTGGTTCCTGGTCGACCCGCCGGGTCGACCAGGTTTCGCCGGGCCAACTCCCTAGTGGGTTTTTACTTAGATCCGGACCAGTTCCAGACCCGAGTCGGCCGGGTCCCGGTCGACCCGCCGGTCCGGTCCGGGTTTTAAAACTATGATAAAAATAGTAATATTCCTCTTAACAAACCGACATTACAAACCGAAATACAAAAGAAAATATAGTAATTTCAAGTACAATATCATAAAATAGTCCCATTTCCTCTAAACCCTCCTGCAAAGTTGAAAAAAAAAAAAAAAATCTGCCGCTGAAAAAAAGTGACTATGAAAAAGGAGTCCTATTTCTGTTAACAAACCGAAATGCAAACCGACATTACAAACCGAAATGCAAAAGGAAATATAGTAATTTCAAGGACAATATCGTAAAATAGACCCATTTGCTCTAAACCCTCCTCCAAAGCTGAAAACTTAAAAAAATAATAAAAAATCTGCCGTTCTCTTCTTTCCTGTCGAACGAACCTAACAAAACCTCCCTCTAAGAATCCTATAGCCGATATGGGAACACCTGAAACTTCTCGTGAGCCGTGTCCAGATCGTATTATCGATGATATCGGCGGCGCTTTCGGCATGGGAGCCGTCGGTGGCTCAGCTTTCCACTTCATCAAAGGAGTCTACAACTCTCCAACAGGCACGCGGCTTATCGGCGGAACTCAAGCAGTTCGCATGAACGCTCCGCGTGTTGGCGGTAGCTTTGCCGTCTGGGGCGGCCTCTTCTCTGCCTTCGACTGCTCAATGGTTTACCTCCGCCAGAAGGAAGATCCATGGAACTCGATCATCGCTGGCGCCGCCACCGGTGGCTTCCTCTCCATGCGGCAAGGGCTTGGCGCGTCGGGTCGGTCGGCTCTTTTTGGTGGCGTGTTACTGGCTTTGATTGAAGGAGCTGGAATTATGCTCAATAAGGTAATGAGTGCTCAACAAGAGATGCCTATTATGATTGAAGATCCTGTTCCTTCTATGGCTGGTGGGCATGGTTCTCCTATGGGCCAGCCCCACGCCCATGCCCAAGAAGGTGCATCTGCAAGTGGGACGAATTCGGGTTCGTGGTTCGGTGGGTGGTTCGGTGGAGGGAAGAAGGAATCAGAGGCTAACATAAGCGGAAGCAAGACTGAGATTTTAGAGAGCTTTGACGCACCACCAGTGCCAAATTTTGAGTACAAGTGAAAAAATCGAAAAAGATGAGCTTGTTTAGGGTTTTATTAACTTGTTATTAGGAGGTAATCATTTAGGAGCTTGTGAAGGTACAAACTTGTTGAACTCGATCCGTGTCCTCTTTGAAATTTTATTTATCTGCTTGAATTATGAAACAGAGTGGCAGCAATGTATACAAATTCACTGCCAATTTTGTTTTTGTTTTTTTTTTTTTGGCTGAGGTTAATAGATTTTTGCTTGGGTGACTAATTCTCAATGTTATTGGATGGGAAATGGTATCTCAATATCATGGAGGCCAAGGTCTGGCTTGTTGAAACTCGGTTTGCAAATACAGTGTTTGTGGCTGTGCCTCCATCTCTCTATATTTTGTGTCAGCTTGTGTGTTTGAATTTGATGTTTTTATGTTTACTTTTGTAACTTCATTTTGTGCCTTCGCAATGCATGTTAAGGATCTGCCTTTTTTGCTAATTGGTAGGAATGCTTTGATTGGATTTTATTATCTTTTCTGGCTTGGGGCTTAATCTATCCTTTTATGTTCTACTACTTTTAGTACTCTGTGGCTGGATTTCTTATCAATGTCTGAGAAATAGTTATTGCGTATGATGATGAAATATTGAGTATTTAAATAGGCATGGGGTTAGAAAACAAATTCTCCTTCTCCCTACCGTTGGAGATTTTCTATATTGATGAGATATTGTTGATGGCACTACTTTTTGGTGAGGGGGTGTTCTCTTGATCTGGCTGTAAACTGTTGCTGTTGCTGGACATTTTAGTTTCTTCCTCTTCAGTCATAAAAACCTAGCGATTTACTGTCAGCAGTTAATGGACGTGTTTATTTGTTCTGTGCTTCTTGCAGGCGTTAGGGATTCAGCCGCAGAATATATACCTAGAGATATAAATATGCTGAAGAATGATGGGCGTAGCTTTAGCTAGCTAGCTGTGCTGGTTTATAGACCACCGCAGTTGAAAATTGGATAGCTCCTTTACAGATTAGACACTACCTCTTTACCTTATTCATCGACTCTGCCCCTTCTGTATTTTACATGTGTTTTAGTATATTCATTTAATTATTTTTAAATTGTTTTAGCTTGGTCAGGTGAGATTCAAATATTTTAATTTTTGAATTTAATTTGGAGTGGTAGAGTTTCAAATCAAAATTTTACAAGTTAATACATAAAGAAGAAAATATTAAGTAATACTCTAAAAGACGTGGGGAAATTACTATAGCTTCCCTACACCTTTCACTTTTTAATATATTATATTATATTATAAAATTGTTTTTTTTATTTATTTTTTGTTTTTTTAATGATTTTTTTTGTTTGATTTAGTTTATTAATGTTAATTTTTTTTATTTAGTTATCAGATTTTCATGATACGGATCCCGGGTTTGATGGGTTAACCTGGTTTGACGAGTTAACTCGGATTTTTTTTCTTTTTAATTAATTTTTTTCGTTTTGTTTAGTTTGTTAATGTTAAATTTTTTTCTATTTAATTATCAAACTTTCATGACACGTATCCTGGGCTTGACGAGTTAACTTGGTTTGATGGGTTAACCCAATTAATTCTGGGTAAACCTGTCAATTTTTTTTCTATTTAGTTATCAAACTTTCATGACGCGAATCTCAGGTTTTACGGGTTAACATGATTTGAAGGGTTAGCCTAATTAATTCAGATTTTTTTTCTTTTTCTTCATTAGATTTTTTCTTTATGTTGGTTTTTTTCGTTGTTTTTTTTTCTTTTTAATTAATCTATTTAAATATTATCACACTTTTACGACACGACCTTATAGGCAGACCCACATCCAATATTCTTGGGTCCGGTGTTGCAGCCAGACTCACTTAAACTTGGGTCATGCAAGTTTAATGTTATTATTAATATTATAAATATTACTTTTAGGTCGGCGTTGCGACCAAACCCAAAACTCTTGGGTATAGCTTTGCGAAAAACCCGACACTTTTAAATTTTAGTTTTTTTTTATATATTTTTTATGCAAAAAAAAAACCCGCGGCATCGAGCGGGTCATGTAACTAGTGATTTATTATGGAGTGTAATTGGAATATTAATATATATATATTTTTTCCATTAGTTATGGTTATGGGTGAGGTAGTGTTAGGGGTTGGTTTTGGTATTGTTTAGGGTTCAACTTAGGAGTAATTTAGGGTTTGGTAAATGTATGATGATATCTTTCTAACCGTGATTTCTTCATTGGTCATGATTAAGAAACGTGATATCTAGTAAATTATATTATTTCAACAATAGTTTTTTTTTTTAAGTATAACAATAAGCAAAAATACCCTAAAACTACAAGAAACATCCTCGATTCACTTTATTCTTGAGTGTGAAAAATACATAAATTATCTAGCAATCAAATGGGAACAAGAATAAGGTCCATGACCTTAGGTCAAGTTAACTCAATTGGATCTTTATCTAGATTCTCTTATATTGTGTCCCATTATCCCTACATTATAAATTATTTTTAATATCCAACACATTTCCACTAGATGAAACTCATGCAAGGATCATGCCTTCTGTGATTTTCAATGGTATCCTATGAAGATATTTCAATCTAGTACACTAGGAATTACAATTGTAAAAAACACTAAAAGATGTGTTGAAATCAATGTCCTTTTACAAAGCACTGTTTATTGGAATAATAGTTTATGTTTTTTTCGATCCTTAATGTTTTCATTTTTTTTATTTGGTCTTTTGACATTATATTTATTAGGAATTGATTTTTATAATTTGTTTCTCATCACTCTCCTTGGGAGGACTGTTATAATCTTAGCAAATCATCCTACCATTCAGTTGGTTCTTAATTTTATGAGAATCTATGTGATTTTATTATTTGCACAAGTTTGAAAGCTAGGAGACCAAAATTGAATGAGAAGAAAAAATGCAACTATCTTCTAAAAAAAACTTTTGGTCCCTCTGCTTTTTTATAATTTTTTCTTTAAAGTTTTATTAAAGTTAGTTTTTGGTCCTTTTAGTTTGAGGATCAAATGTTTTGGTTCAAGAGTTTTTTTTTTTTTTTGGTCCCTAGTTTAAGAAATGAGAGTAAAGTCAATAAAAAACAATGGAGAAGAGAGAAAGTTATAAGTTGACCATGATTCTAGCCATGAAAAAAGTTATTTTTGGTGTGAATTTCATTAAGATGATCTTTAGCCATTGTCTTGTAAGGTTTTTTTTTTTTAAATTATGTGATTTTGCGCCTTGGGATCTATTTTTTCCAAGTTTAGTATCACAAATGGGTTTTTAAGGTCTGCATAGTGTTTTTTGATAAAAAGAAATAAATTGGTTGAAAAAAGGGTTTTTAAGATCCAAAAGGTTAAACCTTAAATTTTCAACTATAATAATTGATGGTCGGAGTTTAGGTTATTTGAATTAAATGACGTGTCACTTGTTGTAGCGAGCGACACATCATTTAAAAAACAATAAACAAAAAGGGGCAGACAATATGTCCATATATCTCTTCACAAAAAAAAAAAAAAAACCTAGGCATGTCGGCATGAGTTTTCAGGCCTAAGTGTGCCTAGGCTTGGGCTTCTTTCCAAGTGCGTTAGTGTGGCAAACTAGGCCCAAAAACATCTCCCTCCCTCCCTCCAATTTATATTCAAGCCCTCCTATTTTTAATGTAGTTTTTGGTTTGCGTTAAATTTTAATTAAGACCTTTCTTTTTATTTTTTAGATTGTTAAATCATTAAACTAAAAAAAAAAGATAAGGTTATTAAATCATGTAAGAGTTATGACCTTAGTTATAGGTCGAGGGGTTAACTCGGTTAAAAAATTATTTTATTTCAATGAAATTTAAATTATTATTATTCTTATATATATATATATATAAAATATCAAAATTTAAATAAATAAAAAAATCTTGGCTTTTTGCAGAACAAGATCATGTGTTTCGATCTATATCTATCTCTCATATTTCTGTCTTAGTATTTGGTTTTAAAAAATAATATTATGATAATATTGACATTTATGGATGCATTGAAGCCTCAACCAATTTTATTAAATGCACGCTTCAAATTTTAAAATCACAAATTAGAATTTTTCTTGGTACTATTTGTTGACAACAATTGCATGTTTTTTTTTATTTAAATTTTGATTATGACCCTTCCTTTTATTTTTTAGATTGTTAATTGTTCAATAAAAAAAAATCCAAAAGATAAGGTTATTAAACTTGGTAAGGGTTAAGATCTAGGTTATTGCTACCCAATTTTTATTGCATTTTTTTAAAAAAAATAGCAAAAAACAAAAAAAAATGTTTTTGACGTCTTTGTGTCACTTGCAACGTCTTTTTCTACGTGTTCAGTTGTTAATGTGCTTTTTAAGTCGATGTTGAAGTTGTTTTTTTTCAAAAAATATCAAAATGCAAAAAAGTAAGAAAACACAAAATTTACGAAGGGACCAAATGTGAAAAGAAAGAAGTTGAGGGACCAAAATTATTTTTGAGTTGCTTTGTCACCAAGTTTTTTTTTGGAGACCAAGCAATTGAAAATAACAAATTTTTTTTCCTATAAATAAGTAGTTACACATACACCCAAAAGAGGGAGATAAAAATAAATAAATAAATAAAAATAAAAAAAAATTTCTCACATTTTCTCCCCTCTTACCAAAAAAAAAAAACCTGATACACGTCAAAACACTCTCTCACACAAAACAAAACCTAATAGCCCTAAGCTATTTTATTTTTTTTAATCTTTAGGAGAACAGTCTTCGGGGATAAAATAATATATTAATCTTCACTCATCTCTCTCCCTTACTGTGCAAATCATCTTCTACCAACTTATATACATTAAAAAAAAAACATTGGCTGGCATCATTCTCTCTCCGAACATTACACCGAATCTCCCTTATCTACTGTCGGACTCCTCCCCAACAACCCATGATGAGCCTCTCCTTTCCAAAACAAAAGAAAACCATTAATCTCTCTTTTACCCGAAACCCATATACACAAAACCAAAGCCTTCACTCATTTCTCCTTCACTGCCCAATGTCAACACCACCACAAACCCCATCGCCATTCGTAATCAACAACCCACCACCTATGCAAACTTCATTAAACACCCCACCATACCATCATTGTGAAAGCCCCTCATTTTTTATAGTAAAGAAACCAAACCCAGCAGCCAATTCCTTCACCACTAGCCGCAGCAGCGCCATCCCCTCTTCCTAGTAGCGGCATCCTTCGTAGTGTGTCCTCATCAAAGATCTAGCGATTGAAACCACTACACATCGTGACCTAATCGTGCTCCTCCCCTCTCTCATTGTTAAGACCAAATCATGACCATCGACCAAAACCTAGCTCCAGTCCACCTCTAAGTAACCTTCAATCTAGTGACAGTACCTTTTAGATCAAATCACAGTAAAAAAATGAACTAAGAAGAAGAAGAAAATTAAAATCGACTACTTGAGTGTTTATTTTTCTTTTTCAGATAAAGATCAATCTCACCGATGACGTAAGGAGGACCAAGAGGAGGAGTCGCTCCAGATCCACCTGTTTCCTACCTTTATCTGCGGGGGTGCATGAACCTACATGCCGACAATGATGGTGGCGTGTTGATACACGCGCTATCACTGTTCCTTTGATTTTCAAAATCTTACAGCATTGTTCCCGAGTTCCAACAACTTCCCTGGATTGTTTTTTACCTTTGGAATGTCCATTTTGTAATTTTTAGATGTTTAATGTGTATATTTAAATTATTGTTAGAATTTAAATTTTTAGTGCTTGGTAGATATGTGTAATTTGGAGGCGTGTAAGTAAAATATAGTAAGAAAAGAGAACGTGTGTGTTCATTTTCTTTTTATTGTTTTTCTTTTTACTTTTTGTTAAATAAATGATAAAAAAGAGAAAAGGATAAAAAGTTTTAATTAACATTTTTTTTAGTTGCATATGGCCAAGTCTATTACAAATACAAAAATCATGTCTTGTTTTAAAAAATAAAATACATGGTATGTGTTATTTTTTTAGCATGTATTTTGGATTTAATAATCAGTTTATTGAATCTAAAAAACTTGGCCAATATTCCAATAATCACTAAAATTTTAATTCATGAGAATTAATGGTAATATTCTGGTATAAATGTTGTACTTATAATTAAGGTTGGTATTTAAATATCGGGAGATGACTAGAAAATTCTCATGGTTATTCTAAATATTCACCATTTTAATTAGGAGTGTTTTTCACCACAACACACGAGTTATAAAAAATCCTTTCACCTTTCAATTAATAATAGAGTAAAAAAAATATTATTTCTTATTAATAATATGTTGTCTACATATAATATTAAGAACATGAATCTACTGCCACTAACCATTTTATAAACATAAGGCCCATCCATGTTTTTTATGAAATCAAACTATTTGATCATCTTATCGAAAAAGATATTCCAACTCCTTAAAACTTGCTTAATAATTATTATAGCTTGTATAATTATTGGAAATCTTCTTGAAGATTTCCATTTAGAAATGCAATTTTAACATTCATTTACCAAATCTCATAATCATGGTATGTAGCTATAAGCAAAATCTTTATAGATTTTAACATAGTTACCAACAATAAAGTTTCATCAAAGTCAACTTATTTGTCTTTGTTTGTAACTTTTTGGTAACTAATCTAACTTTGTACGTTTATAAATTGCCTCCATGTCAGTCTTTCTTTTAAAGACTCATTTACATGCAATGGGTTTTATCTAGGGCTGATCATTTTTGGTTCGGTCCGATTTTGGACCAAAATAAACAACCAAACTGTTTTTTTTTTTAGTTTTTGAACCGAACCAAACCGAAAACCGGTTCAAACCGATTAATTTCGGTTTGGTTTGGTTCGGTTTTTTTCCCTTCCAAACCGGTTCAAACTGAACTGCAATGCCAAGATGCCATCCTCTAAGAATCAACAACGTTGATCTCGTTGTTACAACTTCTTGCAAAGGAAAAAATAATTGCAAAAAAACAGTATCAATTCTTAGCAATCACTGCTTTGATTTTTCAGGACACTCTTCAGCTTCTAGACCCGAAATAATCCCTCTCTGGCAATCGAGGTGGGATCTGTTAAAAGCCATGACCCATGAAGGAGAATCAAGTAAATCAATGGAAGAATCATCAGCAATTCATCTCTGACATGGCAAGTTTAAGAGATGAGAGATGAGAGACAGAAAGCATGGAAGATTAGAAGAGAAGAAGACAAATTTTACTCAAATGTTGAAAGGAAATATTAAAGCTTTACCTGTAATCTTTACTTTTCCTTCACATTGAGAGATGAGAGACAAAGAGAGCATTGGGGCTGTGAATGAAGGGACCCTTCAATGTTAAAGCATTCAAAGACTTAAACAGGGGAGAGGGCGGCTATGTGCAAGGGAAAGAAATGATAAAGGTCTGCTAGGGTTGGCTAATGGAAGGGAGGGGTGGCCCGCGCATGGTTTATTACTTTATTTTATTTTTATTCATTTTTAAACCGAACCGGTTCGGTTCAGTTCGGGTTGGCGGTTCAGGCACACCAAAACCGGAAACCGAACCGGACCGGACATTTTCCTAAATATTTTAACCGGTTCAATCGGTTTTTTGTACCGGTTTGGTTTTTTCGGTTAATTTTTTTTCGGTTTTCTCGGTTAAATCGGTTTTTCGGTTTTTTTGCTCACCCCTAGTTTTATCATTTCAGGTGGATCAACCAAGGTCCATACCTGGTTGGTGTACATGGAATCCATTTCAGATTTCATAGCTTCAAGACATTTCTTAAAAACAATATCAAATATTAGGTCCATATAAGTGGTAGGCTTATCAAGTATAAGCAACTTGTCATTTTCAACTTTCATAAGAAGTCTATATCTTATCGATGCATGATGTGTCCTACTAGATCTATAGAGTTCTTACGTTTCTTAAGCTTCAGGCTAAACATCTAATGCTATAGCCTTAGTATCAATTTTTATTTGGATGTTAATTTGTGGTTCTTGAACTTCTTCAAATTTTGTGTTCCTTTCACTACTCCTTTAAAGAACAAATTCTTTCTGTAAAAAAGTAGCATATTTTGAGATAAATATTTTTTCTAAATGGGATTATATAAATAATATCCAATAGTTTTTTTAGATATCCCATAGACTTATATTTATCTGACTTAGCTTTCAGCTTTTCAGATACAATACGTTTTACATAAATGTCACATTCTAAATTTTTTAAGTATGATATGTTTGGTCTCCTACCATTCCATATTCCAGATGGAATCTTATTAATAGATTTTGATGAAATCTTTTTTAAAAGGTCAGTAACAATTTGTAAGGCATATCCTTATAAGAAAGGTGGAAGGTCTGTATAACTCATTATGTACTGTGATTGTGCATCAAAAGTATCATTAAGTCTCTTATTTTACATATGTATTTATTATTTTTATTTGGGTTTTTTATAATAATTGATGTGCTTTTTAGTAATGAAGTTTCTTTTAATGTCTCGATAGGTTTTTGGAGCTTAAATGAATTATTTCAGAAAATTCAACGTCGGAATTCGGAACAAAGAATTGAAGAGAAATTTAGTTGAAGATTGAAGCAAATCTTGGTTCAAATAAGTGCTCCAAATTTGCCCCAAAAATCAATTCTAGTCCAATTCTAGAAAAGAATATCATATGATCAATTTCAAGCCCAAACATGCCTTATGTTGTGTGCAAACTTCAACCATCAAACACTCAAGGTTTTAATGTCAATCTTAGCCCAAATAATAGGTACATTTGTATCCTTATTTGATGCTTAAATTCAGCCCCAAATCAGCCCCAAATCAGCCCAAGCACCATCCATGATCTTACATGTCCACACAACAAATAACATTTGATTTATTTTGGATAATTCATTGATCCAAGAGGGCAAGCACATGGATGGAAAGCTGGAGGGGACATTGTGACATTATTTTGGGTCAAAAGAAGAAAGAGACAGCTCATAAAGGAGGAAGAAAAACGTGCATCAAAGTGTTCTCCAAGCTGGCCTGATTTGATTTTTCAGAACACCTTTCGGTGTTATGTCCATAACTTTTGACTCAGATGTCCAAATGAGCTGTTCTTTAATGATCTGGAAATATAACAGAATGACCTATAAATATGTCTCTAATAGCCATCTCCAGGGGATGCTTCTAAGAGGGTCGAATTGCTGCCCAAAGTTAGAGTCAGATTTGTGTCCGAATTTTTACTGCAATTGTGTTGTGTTCTTCTTTATAGATTTCGGTTCTTTAGATTGTAAAACTTATTATTTCAGTTTGATTTAAGTTATTTCATATTTATTAAAGTGTTATTACATATAATCATGGTTGGCTAATCTCCTTCTTGGATCCAAATCAAGGATGATGGTGGTTGAGGTGAGTTCTTTAATATATGAATGAATCTTAATGTCTATCTTTTCATTTTCTTCATGAATGTTTATTATTGCAAAGAAATTTTAGAAATCATTTAGGTAATGTTATAATCTTGAATTTTTATGCACAAACCTTAGTTTTGGTATAGAGATTGCTTGATTCAATGTCTTACTTAATATGAAAGTACTTGTTCATTCTTAAGTAATAATCAATCTTCATCTTTTTAAACTTCATTGTAATATCTTCCGATCTAATATCACCATCGTTGATATTAGGTTGAGTTATCTTATATATGTTGAAGGAATAACCAATACATCACCATTAAAATTGATTTGGACCAAGACTTACTTTTTCTTGTCATTTAAAATTTATTTACACTTTTTCATCTTTGAAAACAAATCCATCAATTATTTTCAACCAAGTTATTGTTAATTTAATTTCTCTTGAGTTTTTTTTGTTACCTAGCTTAATTTCCAGATCTAGCTCTCTGTGGATATGACCTCGATCTTACCGAGTTAATTGCTACATCGCACACTCGTGCACTTGCGAGTTAAAACAAGCCGAACATAAAAAGCTTGTCAAGCAATTTTGGCGCCGTTCTTGGGAGCTAGCAAGCAAAGGTAACAAATTTATATTTGATTATTGGAAAACAAAAAAAAAATACATATAAATAAAAAATCAAATGGCTGGTTTTACCGCCTAAAAAAAAATTTTGACCTCAACTTTTTGGATATTGGACTGTGGACTAGACTATTAATTGTTGGATTTTGGTTGGTTCAACCATTTTTTTTTTATTGTCTATTCTAATTAGTTACTAATATTTATTGTTTATATTATAAGGCTGGTTTTACCGCCTCTTGTTTATTTTATTTTATTTTGCTGTTATTATTTTTCTTATATTTATTGTCTGAAGTGCTTGGCCGGTATTACCGCCTCTTGTTCATTTTATTTTATTTTGTTGTTTTGTTGTGATTATTTTTTCTTATATTTATTGTCTGAAGTGCTTGGCCGGTATTACCGCCTTTTTATTCATGCTTGTTATAATTATCTTTTAATGTTTATTGTTGTTATTTTTCTTATATTTATTGTCTGAAGTGCTTGGCCGGTATTACCGCCTTTTTATTCATGCTTGTTATAATTATCTTTTAATGTTTATTGTTGTTAATATTGCTTATTAGTTGGAGAATTTCTTAATTTGTTGTATTTTTATTTTTGAGCTATTACTTTATCTTTTACGTTTCATTTACTTTTATTTGCAATCTTCTTTTTCTTTCCTTTTCCTTTCCTTTCGTATTCATATAATTGTTATATTATTATTTTTTTATCATGGCTAATGTTGAAGATGTAGAGGGTGAAGGGAGTGTTCAAGGTAATGGACCTCCACAATTCAATGATCAACCTAATTTTCGAACTCTTAGAGAGTATCTTCACCCGGCTAGACAAAGTACACCTTCGTGTATTATCTTACCTCTTAACCAACAAGCTTTCAATTTGAAACCGGGCATGATTCAACTTCTTCTCACATTTCACGGTATGGATTCTGAAAATCCATACATACACATTAAGGACTTTGAAGAGGTATGTAATACTTTTATTGATAGAACATGCACCAAGGAAACTATTCGTCTTAAATTGTTCCCATTCTCTCTAAAGGATAAAGCCAAGCTTTGGCTAAACTCCTTGCGTCCTAGGTCTATACGTACATGGAGAGAAATGCAAGCTGAATTTTTGAAAAAATACTTCCCCACTCATAGGACGGCAGCCTCACAACGTCAAATGATGAATTTTTCTTGTAGTCCAAATGAGTCATTTCACCAAGCTTGGGAAAGGTTCAAAGACTTGTTAAATGCATGCCCCCACCATGGTTTTGAGATGTGGAGGTTAGTGAGTTTCTTCTATGACTCTCTTACCGCAGATTTTAAAAAGCTAGTGTCAACCATGTGTAATGGTGAGTTTTATGACAAAGAACCAAGTGAAGCCTTTGATTTCTTTGATCAATTGGTGAAAACACAAAGCAATGGGAGACTTCTCTCCCACTTCATGTTGAGTCTAGAAACACCATTTCTCATTCAAGTGGGAAGTTCCAATTGAAAGAGACTGATGACCTCAATGCTAGATTAGCCTCATTGGCTAGGAAAGTAGAGTCTCTTGAGATTAAAAAAGTGCATGTCATGAGTGAACAACAAGAGGAAAGTTGTGTTGTTTGTGAGAGCAAAGGGCATAGGACAACCGAGTGTCCTACCATTCCAGCCTTCAAGGAAGTGCTATATGGCCAAACTTCGATTCAAGTAATGTTAGAAAGCCATTTTCAAACCAAGTAGGCAATCCCTACTCGAGACCTACAATCCTGGATGGAGGAACCACCCGAATTTTGGATGGAGAAATGAGGGCCCTTCAGTACCTCAAACATTTCAACCTCCACCCCAACCATTTCATGCTCCCACACATAACACATACCAACCATCTCATAAGAGATCCCTAGAGGATACTCTTCAATAATTCATGCTAACACAAGGAGGAATCAACAACCAAGCTTACAAATTTCAAGACCAGACCAATAGGACCTTAGATGACATTCGAAGTCAACTAACCAAGTTGACTCAATCACTAAGCATTCAAGAGAAGGGAAAGATTCCAGCTCAACCAATGCCAAATCCTAGAGGTCGGTACACATGAGTGAATCCTCATCTAGTGAACCTTCAAATCATGAACAAGTCCAAGCCATCACTACCCTTAGAAGTGGAAAGATTGTTGACAAAGCTATAGGTTTTGAGATTCCTAGAGGTATTGTGGAGGAGAAATCTAAGGAAAGTGAAGAGGAAATCAAAACACAAGTGACAAATGAGAGCTTGAGTGACAAAGAAGGTGAGATAAATGAGAAAGAGATGAGTGAGAAAGGAGATGATTCAAGAAAAATTGGAGTCAAAGTGAGTGATTTAGAATTTGTTCCTAGAGCACCATTTCCACAAAGGTTAGGGAAACCTAAACATGATCTTATGAACTCGGAAATCTATGAATTGTTCAAACAAGTGAAAGTCAACATTCCACTCCTTGATGCAATTAAACAAGTCCCATCTTATGCAAAGTTCCTCAAGGACTTATGCACAGTCAAAAGGAGATTGAATGTGAAAGAAAGAGCCTTTCTAACTGAACATGCTAGTGCCATCATCCAGTTTAAGACCCCTCCCAAATACAAAGATCCTGGTTGTCCTACCGTTTCATGCATTATTGGAAGTCATAAGATAGACCAAGCTTTGTTGGATTTAGGAGCAAGTGTGAATTTGATACCCTACATTGTTTATGAACAGTTAGGTTTAGGAGAAATCAAGCCTACTCGAATCACCCTTCAATTAGGCGATAGGTCAATCAAGATTCCCGGGGTATTGTTGAAGATGTGTTGGTCCAAGTAGATAAATTCTACTTTCCTGTTGATTTTGTAGTGCTAGACACCGCACCTATTCAAGGTTCTAATGCTCCCATCCCGTCATCTTATGTAGACCTTTCCTAGCTACATCCAATGCTTTAATCAACCGTAGGAATGGGGTGATGAAATTGTCTTTTGGGAACATGACTGTGGAGATGAACATATTCAATGTCTCTAAACAAATTGGTGAACATGAGGACATTAGAGAAGTAGATTTGATCCAAACAGTTTGTCAAGAACACTTTGAGAGAGAGTGGATCAAGGATCCATTGGAGAGAACTTTAATTCATGATGAAAGATTTTGTTCTTTGGAATGTGTTGATGAGGAAGTAAGAGAACTCGAGACTTATTTAGATCCAATGCCTATTATGTCAATAGGTCAATGGACCCCATCGTTTGAGCCTTTGATTTCACCCCAAGTGAAAGCTGAGGCATCTCTTGTCCAACCTTATAAACCGAGAAAGGAAGCCTTTACCGAGTGATCTTAAGTATGCATTTCTAGGGGAAGATGAATCATATCCTATTGTGATTTCATCAAAACTTAGCATAGAGCAGGAACAAGAACTTTTGAGAGTGGTGAGAAAACACAAAAAAGCAATTGGGTGGACTATTACTGACTTGAAAGGAATTAGCCCTCTTTTATGTACACATAGAATCTATCTTGAAGAAGAGGCTAAAACTGTGAGGCAAATGCAAAGACGATTGAACCCAAACATGAAGGAAGTAGTAAGATGTGAAGTGCTTAAGCTACTTGATGCGAGTATCATTTACCCCATTGCAAACTCAAAATGGGTTAGTCCAACCCAAGTTGTCCCTAAAAAATCTGGAGTCACAGTAGTGAAGAATGAAAATAATGAGCTAGTACCAACTAGAATCCAAACTGGATGGCGTATGTGCATTGATTATCGTAAGTTGAACATGGTGACTAGGAAGGACCATTTTCCGCTTCCATTTTTAGACCAAGTGCTTGAAAGAGTAGCCGGAAGAGCTTTCTATTGTTTTCTTGATGGATACTCGAGGTTACAACCAAATTGAGGTTTCTTTAGAAGACCAAGAAAAAACCACTTTCACTTGTCCTTTTGGTACCTATGCTTATAGAAGAATGCCTTTTGGCTTGTGTAATGCACCAGCCACTTTTCAAAGGTGTATGATGAGTATCTTTAGTGACATGGTGGAAAATTTTTTGGAAGTTTTCATGGATGATTTTTCAGTTTATGGGGATTCTTATGAGTTGTGTCTAATGCATTTAGAAAAAGTTCTTGAAAGGTGTGAAGAGAGCAATCTTGTACTCAATTGGGAGAAGTGTCATTTTATGGTGACACATGGCATTGTCTTAGGTCACATTGTCTCTTCAAAAGGGATAGAGGTAGATAAGTCAAAGGTTGAAGTCATTCAAAAATTACCTACCCCTAGGACTTTGTGAAAGATGTAAGATCCTTTTTAGGACACGTTTGTTTTCCCGAAGATTCATTCATTCTTTTAGTACCATTGCCAAACCATTGTGTAACTTGTTGTCACAAGATGTTCAATTTGATTGGACATCAAAATGTCAAGAAGCTTTTGAAAAGCTTAAAGGGTTGTTGACCACTTCACCAATCATGCAAGCTCCCGATTGGTCTTTACCATTTGAACCGATGTGTGATGCTAGTGATTTTGCGGTAGGGGCTGTTTTAGGACAAAGAAAAGATAAGAAGCCTCATGTCATTTATTATGCTAGCAAGACTTTGAATGATGCTCAATTGAATTACACTACAACTGAAAAAGAACTTTTAGCCTGTAGTATTTGCATTGGACAAGTTTAGGTCTTATTTGGTTGGATCTCTTGTTATTGTTTTCACTGATCATGCAGGCATTGAAATACTTGCTCACAAAACAAGACGCCAAGCCACGTTTGATTCGATGGATCCTCCTACTCCAAGAGTTTAACCTTGAAATTCGAGATAAAAAGGGAGTAGAGAATGTAGTGGCTGATCATTTGTCCCGTCTTTCAAGCTATGAGACCACAATTGATAAATCTCCAATAAATGAATTCTTTGCTTGATGAAAATTTATTTTGTGCGAGTGCTTGTTTCCTACATTGGCTCTCCATGGTATGCTGACATAGCAAATTACCTAGCCACAAGTCGATTCCTTCTCATTGGTCTAAACTTGACAAACAAAAATTCTTGCGCAACGTGCGTACCTTTTTTTGGGATGACCCCTACCTATTTAAATACGCCCGACCAAATTGTTAGGCGGTGCATCCCTGATCATGAAATTCCAAGTGTCATTAATTTTTGTCATGCATTAGCCTGTGGTGGGCATTTCTCTTCCAAGAAAACCACTACCAAGATCTTGCAGTGTGGTTTTTATTGGCCCACCATGTTCAAAGATGTCCATGCCTTCTGTGTTGCATGTGACCGATGCCAACGACTAGGTAACCTTACTAGGCGTAACATGATGCCCCTAAACCCCATTCTTGTTTTGGAAATATTTGATTGTTGGGGGATTGATTTCATGGGACCTTTTCCAAGTTCATTTGGTTACCAATTCATCCTTGTAGCTGTTGATTATGTGTCTAAATGGGTGGAGGCCATTGCATCTCGAACTAATGACCATCGAGTTGTGGTCAAATTCTTGAAAGAAAATATTTTCTCTCGTTTTGGCATGCCCCGGGCTATGATTAGTGATGGGGGTAAGCATTTTTGTAACAAGCCTATTGGGATTTTGATGAGAAAATATGGTGTCATTCACAAGGTCGGTACCCCTATCATCCACAAACTAGTGGCCAAGCCGAGTTGGCAAATAGGGAGATCAAGAACATTCTAGAGAAAACAGCTCAATCCAAACCGTAAAGATTGGTCCCTACGACTAGTTGATGCTTTGTGGGCATATCGCACCGCTTACAAGACCTCTTTAGGAATGTCTCCTTATAGGCTAGTTTATGGAAAGCCTTGTCATCTCCCTGTTGAGATTGAGCACCGTGCATATTGGGCCATCCGGCAATTCAATGACAATGAAAATGAGGTTGGCAAAAATAGAAAGCTTCAATTGGATGAATTAGAGGAGCTGAGAAATGATGCATTTGAAAATGCAAAAATTTCAAAACATAAGATGAAAGCTTTGCATGATAAACATATTTTTAGAAAATCCTTTCATGTTGGTCAAAAGGTTCTCTTGTATAATTCACGATTACATCTCTTTCCTGGGAAGTTGAGGACAAAATGGATTGGTCCATTTGTGATTAAATCCATCTCTGAGCATGGTGCATTTGAGGTAGAAAATCCTAAGAATGGAAATGTTTTCAAAGTAAATGGTCATCGATTGAAACCTTATCTTGACAACGTTGTGGCTGAAGTTGAGACATTGGATCTTGAAGATCCAATACCAATGTAGTATCAGAAGTAATGAGTTTTTATTTTTATTTTTATTTCATTTTTATTTATTTATTTACTTTTCGTTCTTCCATCTCTTATATTTTCTTGTTCATGCATTAGGGACAATGCATTATTTTAAGTTGGGGGGTGTGAGGTTCTTTATTTTCAAAAAAAAAAAAAACATCAATGTTTTCTTTTAGTTGTGATATGCGAGGTAACAAAAAAAACATCAAGCAAGAAGTCGGCTCATGTCCAATTCAATCGACATTCATCCTCGAGAACAAAAGGGGAGTAACGAGTTTTCTAATCTTTATACTTTTCTTCTCTTTTTTTTTTTACATTGAGGATAATGAAAAACTTAATTTTAGATATTTGATTATGTTGAATGCTTGAGATGACCATGCTAGTTTGAAAAAAAAAAAAACTTGCATTCGTATGTGAATGAGACTTGTTTAGGATCAACATTACATTTTTGGATTCATTATTGTGTTGAACATTGCATGCTTTAATTTGGGATAAATAATATCTTATAAAGCAAGATATAGCATACTTTTTTTTAAGATTATTGAAGTACATCTTTCCTTGTAAAAGTTGTGTGAGTTGTGTGATTATGCATGAAAGATGAGTGTGATGCTTTACTTGTGATCATCCCTTTTGATCTAGTCCTAAACAAGGTTTAAGTAAATAGAGCAATCATTATTACACAAATGTGTACAAAGTTCTATCTACTCCAATGTTTTGAGTTGCTCAAGAACTAGGGGTATTCATCACAAATGTTTATCTTTACGTCAAACGGCAGCTTGAAATATGAGTATGCAAAGCACTTTAAGTTTGTGACTTTGTGAGTAACCGAGTGCATTCATCACAAATGTTTGTATTCGTGTCAAAAAGGGAAGTGACCACTTAAAGAAAAAGAATAAATAATATCAAAAAAAAAGAAAAAAGAAAAAATATAGATACTTCTCTAGTTTGCTACCTTGTTTGTAGTAGTGAGAAGGGAAGATTACAAGTTGAGTTTTCGCGTGAATCAATTATGTTGGTTGCATGATAAATACAATTGAATTTGGAATTTTGTATGGATGTTTGATTTAGAGAATGTGAGTATGCTTATTTTTCTTTATTTGCTATTGTGTACACTAAGTTAAAGATACCAATGTTTGCATGATAGGTCCTTTAAGTGTGATGAGTCAAGCCTAATTATGTTATTATTATTCTTTTTATTTCAAAGGTTTTATGTTTTGTTTTGCTTGAGGACTAGCAAAATCTAAGTTGGGGGGTGTGATTGTGCATCAAAAGTATCATTAAGTCTCTTATTTTACATATGTATTTATTATTTTTATTTGGGTTTTTTATAATAATTGATGTGCTTTTTAGTAATGAAGTTTCTTTTAATGTCTCGATAGATTTTTGGAGCTTAAATGAATTATTTCAGAAAATTCAACGTCGGAATTCGGAACAAAGAATTGAAGAGAAATTTAGTTGAAGATTGAAGCAAATCTTGGTTCAAATAAGTGCTCCAAATTTGCCCCAAAAATCAATTCTAGTCCAATTCTAGAAAAGAATATCATATGATCAATTTCAAGCCCAAACATGCCTTATGTTGTGTGCAAACTTCAACCATCAAACACTCAAGGTTTTAATGTCAATCTTAGCCCAAATAATAGGTACATTTGTATCCTTATTTGATGCTTAAATTCAGCCCCAAATCAGCCCCAAATCAGCCTCCAAATCAGCCCAAGCACCATCCATGATCTTACATGTCCACACAACAAATAACATTTGATTTATTTTGGATAATTCATTGATCCAAGAGGGCAAGCACATGGATGGAAAGCTGGAGGGGACATTGTGACATTATTTTGGGTCAAAAGAAGAAAGAGACAGCTCATAAAGGAGGAAGAAAAACGTGCATCAAAGTGTTCTCCAAGCTGGCCTGATTTGATTTTCCAGAACACCTTTCGGTGTTATGTCCATAACTTTTGACTCAGATGTCCAAATGAGCTGTTCTTTAATGATCTGGAAATATAACAGAATGGCCTATAAATATGTCTCTAATAGCCATCTCCAGGGGATGCTTCTAAGAGGGTCGAATTGCTGCCCAAAGTTAGAGTCAGATTTGTGTCCGAATTTTTACTGCAATTGTGTTGTGTTCTTCTTTATAGATTTCGGTTCTTTAGATTGTAAAACTTATTATTTCAGTTTGATTTAAGTTATTTCATATTTATTAAAGTGTTATTACATATAATCATGGTTGGCTAATCTCCTTCTTGGATCCAAATCAAGGATGATGGTGGTTGAGGTGAGTTCTTTAATATATGAATGAATCTTAATGTCTATCTTTTCATTTTCTTCATGAATGTTTATTATTGCAAAGAAATTTTAGAAATCATTTAGGTAATGTTATAATCTTGAATTTTTATGCACAAACCTTAGTTTTGGTATAGAGATTGCTTGATTCAATGTCTTACTTAATATGAAAGTACTTGTTCATTCTTAAGTAATAATCAATCTTCATCTTTTTAAACTTCATTGTAATATCTTCCGATCTAATATCACCATCGTTGATATTAGGTTGAGTTATCTTATATATGTTGAAGGAATAACAAATACATCACCATTAAAATTGATTTGGACCAAGACTTACTTTTTCTTGTCATTTAAAATTTATTTACACTTTTTCATCTTTGAAAACAAATCCATCAATTATTTTCAACCAAGTTATTGTTAATTTAATTTCTCTTGAGTTTTTTTTGTTACCTAGCTTAATTTCCAGATCTAGCTCTCTGTGGATATGACCTCGATCTTACCGAGTTAATTGCTACATCGCACACTCGTGCACTTGCGAGTTAAAACAAGCCGAACATAAAAAGCGTCAAGCAATTTTGGCGCCGTTGCCGGGAGCTAGCAAGCAAAGGTAACAAATTTATATTTGATTATTGGAAAACAAAAAAAAAAATACATATAAATAAAAAATCAAATGGCTGGTTTTACCGCCTAAAAAAAAAATTTTGACCTCAACTTTTTGGATATTGGACTGTGGACTAGACTATTAATTGTTGGATTTTGGTTGGTTCAACCATTTTTTTTTTATTGTCTATTCTAATTAGTTACTAATATTTATTGTTTATATTATAAGGTTGGTTTTACCGCCTCTTGTTTATTTTATTTTATTTTGCTGTTATTATTTTTCTTATATTTATTGTCTAAGTGCTTGGCCGGTATTACCGCCTCTTGTTCATTTTATTTTATTTTGTTGTTTTGTTGTGATTATTTTTTTCTTATATTTATTGTCTGAAGTGCTTGGCCGGTATTACCGCCTTTTTTTATTCATGCTTGTTATAATTATCTTTTAATGTTTATTGTTGTTATTTTTCTTATATTTATTGTCTCAAGTGCTTGGCCGGTATTACCGCCTTTTTATTCATGCTTGTTATAATTATCTTTTAATGTTTATTGTTGTTAATATTGCTTATTAGTTGGAGAATTTCTTAATTTGTTGTATTTTTATTTTTGAGCTATTACTTTATCTTTTACGTTTCATTTACTTTTATTTGCAATCTTCTTTTTCTTTCCTTTTCCTTTCCTTTCGTATTCATATAATTGTTATATTATTATTTTTTTATCATGGCTAATGTTGAAGATGTAGAGGGTGAAGGGAGTGTTCAAGGTAATGGACCTCCACAATTCAATGATCAACCTAATTTTCGAACTCTTAGAGAGTATCTTCACCCGGCTAGACAAAGTACACCTTCGTGTATTATCTTACCTCTTAACCAACAAGCTTTCAATTTGAAACCGGGCATGATTCAACTTCTTCTCACATTTCACGGTATGGATTCCGAAAATCCATACATACACATTAAGGACTTTGAAGAGGTATGTAATACTTTTATTGATAGAACATGCACCAAGGAAACTATTCGTCTTAAATTGTTCCCATTCTCTCTAAAGGATAAAGCCAAGCTTTGGCTAAACTCCTTGCGTCCTAGATCTATACGTACATGGAGAGAAATGCAAGCTGAAGTTTTGAAAAAATACTTCCCCACTCATAGGACGGCAGCCTCACAACGTCAAATGATGAATTTTTCTTGTAGTCCAAATGAGTCATTTCACCAAGCTTGGGAAAGGTTCAAAGACTTGTTAAATGCATGCCCCCACCATGGTTTTGAGATGTGGAGGTTAGTGAGTTTCTTCTATGACTCTCTTACCGCAGATTTTAAAAAGCTAGTGTCAACCATGTGTAATGGTGAGTTTTATGACAAAGAACCAAGTGAAGCCTTTGATTTCTTTGATCAATTGGCTGAAAACACAAAGCAATGGGAGACTTCTCTCCCACTTCATGTTGAGTCTAGAAACACCATTTCTCATTCAAGTGGGAAGTTCCAATTGAAAGAGACCGATGACCTCAATGCTAGATTAGCCTCATTGGCTAGGAAAGTAGAGTCTCTTGAGATTAAAAAAGTGCATGTCATGAGTGAACAACAAGAGGAAAGTTGTGTTGTTTGTGAGAGCAAAGGGCATAGGACAACCGAGTGTCCTACCATTCCAGCCTTCAAGGAAGTGCTATATGGCCAAACTTCCGATTCAAGTAATGTTAGAAAGCCATTTTCAAACCAAGTAGGCAATCCCTACTCGAGACCTACAATCCCGGATGGAGGAACCACCCGAATTTTGGATGGAGAAATGAGGGCCCTTCAGTACCTCAAACATTTCAACCTCCACCCCAACCATTTCATGCTCCCACACATAACACATACCAACCATCTCATAAGAGATCCCTAGAGGATACTCTTCAATAATTCATGCTAACACAAGGAGGAATCAACAACCAAGCTTACAAATTTCAAGACCAGACCAATAGGACCTTAGATGACATTCGAAGTCAACTAACCAAGTTGACTCAATCACTAAGCATTCAAGAGAAGGGAAAGATTCCAGCTCAACCAATGCCAAATCCTAGAGGTCGGGTACACATGAGTGAATCCTCATCTAGTGAACCTTCAAATCATGAACAAGTCCAAGCCATCACTACCCTTAGAAGTGGAAAGATTGTTGACAAAGCTATAGGTTTTGAGATTCCTAGAGGTATTGTGGAGGAGAAATCTAAGGAAAGTGAAGAGGAAATCAAAACACAAGTGACAAATGAGAGCTGGAGTGACAAAGAAGGTGAGATAAATGAGAAAGAGATGAGTGAGAAAGGAGATGATTCAAGAAAAATTGGAGTCAAAGTGAGTGATTTAGAATTTGTTCCTAGAGCACCATTTCCACAAAGGTTAGGGAAACCTAAACATGATCTTATGAACTCGGAAATCTATGAATTGTTCAAACAAGTGAAAGTCAACATTCCACTCCTTGATGCAATTAAACAAGTCCCATCTTATGCAAAGTTCCTCAAGGACTTATGCACAGTCAAAAGGAGATTGAATGTGAAAGAAAGAGCCTTTCTAACCGAACATGCTAGTGCCATCATCCAGCTTTAAGACCCCTCCCAAATACAAAGATCCTGGTTGTCCTACCGTTTCATGCATTATTGGAAGTCATAAGATAGACCAAGCTTTGTTGGATTTAGGAGCAAGTGTGAATTTGATACCCTACATTGTTTATGAACAGTTAGGTTTAGGAGAAATCAAGCCTACTCGAATCACCCTTCAATTAGCTGATAGGTCAATCAAGATTCCCGTGGGTATTGTTGAAGATGTGTTGGTCCAAGTAGATAAATTCTACTTTCCTCGTTGATTTTGTAGTGCTAGACACCGCACCTATTCAAGGTTCTAATGCTCCCATCCCAGTCATCTTATGTAGACCTTTCCTAGCTACATCCAATGCTTTAATCAACTGTAGGAATGGGGTGATGAAATTGTCTTTTGGGAACATGACTGTGGAGATGAACATATTCAATGTCTCTAAACAAATTGGTGAACATGAGGACATTAGAGAAGTAGATTTGATCCAAACAGTTTGTCAAGAACACTTTGAGAGAGAGTGGATCAAGGATCCATTGGAGAGAACTTTAATTCATGATGAAAGATTTTGTTCTTTGGAATGTGTTGATGAGGAAGTAAGAGAACTCGAGACTTATTTAGATCCAATGCCTATTATGTCAATAGGTCAATGGACCCCATCGTTTGAGCCTTTGATTTCACCCCAAGTGAAAGCCGAGGCATCTCTTGTCCAACCTTATAAACCGAAAGGAAGCCTTTACCGAAGTGATCTTAAGTATGCATTTCTAGGGGAAGATGAATCATATCCTATTGTGATTTCATCAAAACTTAGCATAGAGCAGAACAAGAACTTTTGAGAGTGGTGAGAAAACACAAAAAAGCAATTGGGTGGACTATTACTGACTTGAAAGGAATTAGCCCTCTTTTATGTACACATAGAATCTATCTTGAAGAAGAGGCTAAAACTCGTGAGGCAAATGCAAAGACGATTGAACCCAAACATGAAGGAAGTAGTAAGATGTGAAGTGCTTAAGCTACTTGATGCGAGTATCATTTACCCCATTGCAAACTCAAAATGGGTTAGTCCAACCCAAGTTGTCCCTAAAAAATGGAGTCACAGTAGTGAAGAATGAAAATAATGAGCTAGTACCAACTAGAATCCAAACTGGATGGCGTATGTGCATTGATTATCGTAAGTTGAACATGGTGACTAGGAAGGACCATTTTCCACTTCCATTTTTAGACCAAGTGCTTGAAAGAGTAGCCGAAAGAGCTTTCTATTGTTTTCTTGATGGATACTCGGGTTACAACCAAATTGAGGTTTCTTTAGAAGACCAAGAAAAAACCACTTTCACTTGTCCTTTTGGTACCTATGCTTATAGAAGAATGCCTTTTGGCTTGTGTAATGCACCAGCCACTTTTCAAAGGTGTATGATGAGTATCTTTAGTGACATGGTGGAAAATTTTTTGGAAGTTTTCATGGATGATTTTTCAGTTTATAGGGATTCTTATGAGTTGTGTCTAATGCATTTAGAAAAAGTTCTTGAAAGGTGTGAAGAGAGCAATCTTGTACTCAATTGGGAGAAGTGTCATTTTATGGTGACACATGGCATTGTCTTAGGTCACATTGTCTCTTCAAAAGGGATAGAGGTAGATAAGTCAAAGGTTGAAGTCATTCAAAAATTACCTACCCCTAGGACTTGTGAAAGATGTAAGATCCTTTTTAGGACACGCTGGTTTTTACCGAAGATTCATTCATTCTTTTAGTACCATTGCCAAACCATTGTGTAACTTGTTGTCACAAGATGTTCAATTTGATTGGACATCAAAATGTCAAGAAGCTTTTGAAAAGCTTAAAGGGTTGTTGACCACTTCACCAATCATGCAAGCTCCCGATTGGTCTTTACCATTTGAACTGATGTGTAATGCTAGTGATTTTGCGGTAGGGGCTGTTTTAGGACGGTAAAAGATAAGAAGCCTCATGTCATTTATTATGCTAGCAAGACTTTGAATGATGCTCAATTGAATTACACTACAACCGAAAAAGAACTTTTAGCCGTAGTATTTGCATTGGACAAGTTTAGGTCTTATTTGGTTGGATCTCTTGTTATTGTTTTCACCGATCATGCGGCATTGAAATACTTGCTCACAAAACAAGACGCCAAGCCACGTTTGATTCGATGGATCCTCCTACTCCAAGAGTTTAACCTTGAAATTCGAGATAAAAAGGGAGTAGAGAATGTAGTGGCCGATCATTTGTCCCGTCTTTCAAGCTATGAGACCACAATTGATAAATCTCCAATAAATGAATTCTTTGCTGATGAAAATTTATTTTGTGCAGTGTGCATCAGCTTCCTACATTGGCTCTCCATGGTATGCCGACATAGCAAATTACCTAGCCACAAGTCGATTCCTTCTCATTGGTCTAAACTTGACAAACAAAAATTCTTGCGCAACGTGCGTACCTTTTTTTGGGATGACCCCTACCTATTTAAATACCGCCCGACCAAATTGTTAGGCGGTGCATCCCCGATCATGAAATTCCAAGTGTCATTAATTTTTGTCATGCATTAGCTTTGTGGTGGGCATTTCTCTTCCAAGAAAACCACTACCAAGATCTTGCGGTGTGGTTTTTATTGGCCCACCATGTTCAAAGATGTCCATGCCTTCTGTGTTGCATGTGACCGATGCCAACGACTAGGTAACCTTACTAGGCGTAACATGATGCCCCTAAACCCCATTCTTGTTTTGGAAATATTTGATTGTTGGGGGATTGATTTCATGGGACCTTTTCCAAGTTCATTTGGTTACCAATTCATCCTTGTAGCTGTTGATTATGTGTCTAAATGGGTGGAGGCCATTGCATCTCGAACTAATGACCATCGAGTTGTGGTCAAATTCTTGAAAGAAAATATTTTCTCTCGTTTTGGCATGCCCCCGGGCTATGATTAGTGATGGGGGTAAGCATTTTTGTAACAAGCCTATTGGGATTTTGATGAGAAAATATGGTGTCATTCACAAGGTCAGTACCCCTATCATCCACAAACTAGTGGCCAAGCCGAGTTGGCAAATAGGGAGATCAAGAACATTCTAGAGAAAACAAATCAATCCAAACCGTAAAGATTGGTCCCTACGACTAGTTGATGCTTTGTGGGCATATCGCACCGCTTACAAGACCTCTTTAGGAATGTCTCCTTATAGGCTAGTTTATGGAAAGCCTTGTCATCTCCCCGTTGAGATTGAGCACCGTGCATATTGGGCCATCCGGCAATTCAATGACAATGAAAATGAGGTTGGCAAAAATAGAAAGCTTCAATTGGATGAATTAGAGGAGCCGAGAAATGATGCATTTGAAAATGCAAAAATTTCAAAACATAAGATGAAAGCTTTGCATGATAAACATATTTTTAGAAAATCCTTTCATGTTGGTCAAAAGGTTCTCTTGTATAATTCACGATTACATCTCTTTCCTGGGAAGTTGAGGACAAAATGGATTGGTCCATTTGTGATTAAATCCATCTCTCGAGCATGGTGCATTTGAGGTAGAAAATCCTAAGAATGGAAATGTTTTCAAAGTAAATGGTCATCGATTGAAACCTTATCTTGACAACGTTGTGGTGAAGTTGAGACATTGGATCTTGAAGATCCAATACCAATGTAGTATCGAAGTAATGAGTTTTTATTTTTATTTTTATTTCATTTTTATTTATTTATTTACTTTTCGTTCTTCCATCTCTTATATTTTCTTGTTCATGCATTAGGGACAATGCATTATTTTAAGTTGGGGGGTGTGAGGTTCTTTATTTTCAAAAAAAAAAAAAACATCAATGTTTTCTTTTAGTTGTGATATGCAGGTAACAAAAAAAACATCAAGCAAGAAGTCAGCTCATGTCCAATTCAATCAGACATTCATCCTCGAGAACAAAAGGGGAGTAACAGTTTTCTAATCTTTATACTTTTCTTCTCTTTTTTTTTTTACATTGAGGATAATGAAAAACTTAATTTTAGATATTTGATTATGTTGAATGCTTGAGATGACCATGCTAGTTTGAAAAAAAAAAAAAAACTTGCATTCGTATGTGAATGAGACTTGTTTAGGATCAACATTACATTTTTGGATTCATTATTGTGTTGAACATTGCATGCTTTAATTTGGGATAAATAATATCTTATAAAGCAAGATATAGCATACTTTTTTTTAAGATTATTGAAGTACATCTTTCCTTGTAAAAGTTGTGTGAGTTGTGTGATTATGCATGAAAGATGAGTGTGATGCTTTACTTGTGATCATCCCTTTTGATCTAGTCCTAAACAAGGTTTAAGTAAATAGAGCAATCATTATTACACAAATGTGTACAAAGTTCTATCTACTCCAATGTTTTGAGTTGCTCAGTAACTAGGGGTATTCATCACAAATGTTTATCTTTACGTCAAACGGCAGGCTTGAAATATGAGTATGCAAAGCACTTTAAGTTTGTGACTTTGTGAGTAACCGAGTGCATTCATCACAAATGTTTGTATTCGTGTCAAAAGGGAAGTGACCACTTAAAGAAAAAGAATAAATAATATCAAAAAAAAAGAAAAAAGAAAAAATATAGATACTTCTCTAGTTTGCTACCTTGTTTGTAGTAGTGAGAAGGGAAGATTACAAGTTGAGTTTTCGCGTGAATCAATTATGTTGGTTGCATGATAAATACAATTGAATTTGGAATTTTGTATGGATGTTTGATTTAGAGAATGTGAGTATGCTTATTTTTCTTTATTTGCTATTGTGTACACTAAGTTAAAGATACCAATGTTTGCATGATAGGTCCTTTAAGTGTGATGAGTCAAGCCTAATTATGTTATTATTATTCTTTTTATTTCAAAGGTTTTATGTTTTGTTTTGCTTGAGGACTAGCAAAATCTAAGTTGGGGGGTGTGATTGTGCATCAAAAGTATCATTAAGTCTCTTATTTTACATATGTATTTATTATTTTTATTTGGGTTTTTTATAATAATTGATGTGCTTTTTAGTAATGAAGTTTCTTTTAATGTCTCGATAGATTTTTGGAGCTTAAATGAATTATTTCAGAAAATTCAACGTCGGAATTCGGAACAAAGAATTGAAGAGAAATTTAGTTGAAGATTGAAGCAAATCTTGGTTCAAATAAGTGCTCCAAATTTGCCCCAAAAATCAATTCTAGTCCAATTCTAGAAAAGAATATCATATGATCAATTTCAAGCCCAAACATGCCTTATGTTGTGTGCAAACTTCAACCATCAAACACTCAAGGTTTTAATGTCAATCTTAGCCCAAATAATAGGTACATTTGTATCCTTATTTGATGCTTAAATTCAGCCCCAAATCAGCCCCAAATCAGCCTCCAAATCAGCCCAAGCACCATCCATGATCTTACATGTCCACACAACAAATAACATTTGATTTATTTTGGATAATTCATTGATCCAAGAGGGCAAGCACATGGATGGAAAGCTGGAGGGGACATTGTGACATTATTTTGGGTCAAAAGAAGAAAGAGACAGCTCATAAAGGAGGAAGAAAAACGTGCATCAAAGTGTTCTCCAAGCTGGCCTGATTTGATTTTCCAGAACACCTTTCGGTGTTATGTCCATAACTTTTGACTCAGATGTCCAAATGAGCTGTTCTTTAATGATCTGGAAATATAACAGAATGGCCTATAAATATGTCTCTAATAGCCATCTCCAGGGGATGCTTCTAAGAGGGTCGAATTGCTGCCCAAAGTTAGAGTCAGATTTGTGTCCGAATTTTTACTGCAATTGTGTTGTGTTCTTCTTTATAGATTTCGGTTCTTTAGATTGTAAAACTTATTATTTCAGTTTGATTTAAGTTATTTCATATTTATTAAAGTGTTATTACATATAATCATGGTTGGCTAATCTCCTTCTTGGATCCAAATCAAGGATGATGGTGGTTGAGGTGAGTTCTTTAATATATGAATGAATCTTAATGTCTATCTTTTCATTTTCTTCATGAATGTTTATTATTGCAAAGAAATTTTAGAAATCATTTAGGTAATGTTATAATCTTGAATTTTTATGCACAAACCTTAGTTTTGGTATAGAGATTGCTTGATTCAATGTCTTACTTAATATGAAAGTACTTGTTCATTCTTAAGTAATAATCAATCTTCATCTTTTTAAACTTCATTGTAATATCTTCCGATCTAATATCACCATCGTTGATATTAGGTTGAGTTATCTTATATATGTTGAAGGAATCACCAATACATCACCATTAAAATTGATTTGGACCAAGACTTACTTTTTCTTGTCATTTAAAATTTATTTACACTTTTTCATCTTTGAAAACAAATCCATCAATTATTTTCAACCAAGTTATTGTTAATTTAATTTCTCTTGAGTTTTTTTGTTACCTAGCTTAATTTCCAGATCTAGCTCTCTGTGGATATGACCTCGATCTTACCGAGTTAATTGCTACATCGCACACTCGTGCACTTGCGAGTTAAAACAAGCCGAACATAAAAAGCGGTCAAGCATACTGCATCATATCTAATAAGGTGGAATTTCTCATTTCAGAAAATATCCATTATAGGAGAATTTCATTCCTTTTAGATAATATTGAAAATCTTGGTTAAAGTATTCACCATCGCGATCCGATTGAAGTATATTAATACTCTTTCTAGTTTGTTTTTTAACTTTATTTTTGAATTCTTTGAACTTTTTAAATGACTCAAAATTTTATCAAATACACATGACCATATCAAATATGGTCATCAATGATGAAACATGTATATCTATAGCACAAATTGTTATTGGTCCCCGTACATATGCATGTATTAGACCGAACAATTTATTAAATCTTTCACTATTTCAATAAAGGGTGTTTTGATCATCTTATCTAATAAACAAGCTTTTCAAGTTTCATATGATTCATAATAAAAAAAGATCAAATATCCTTCTTTATGTAACTTGGTGATTCTTATTTTATTGATATGACCTAGTCTACAATACCATAAATAATATGGATATTGATTATCTAATCTATTATTCTTGTTATTTATAATGAACCTGGGCATCTCAAGATGAGGTATTTACAAACCATTTGTATAAATATCAAATCCATAATAAACATCATTATTATAAAAAGAAAGAACATTTTCCCTTAATAATAAATCTAAATCCATTAAAAAATGGATACGATATTTCTTAAGAGTACTAGAATAAAATAACAATTATCAAGTTATAGTATTAGCCCACTTGGTAAAGTTTGTTGCACCTGACATCACGGCGACCTTTAAAAATTTATCAAAATGTGAAAAGAACAATATATGGCATCCTATTATTAGACGGGAAAGGTCTAGTTTAAGGATTCGCCACTTAGTATTATGGTTACTAGGAACCCTAACTAGTCAACATAGATTCTATGGTACGGGATTGGTTACGCGAAATGAAAGATACAATCACCCCTCTAGCATCTGGTCTGCCTAGGATATTCCTGAAATTGCTGCATTGCTGGTTTTGTCTTAAATTGCTAAGAGTTTGTTGTATTATGCTTTTCATGGTCTGCCTAGGATATTCCTGACTCTGGTGTCAGTGAATACTATACTACAAATATTTTCAACTCTAGCGTTGATAAATATTACGTAACCTAAAAAAATATAGTATTCCTGACTCTGGCACCAGTGAATAAATCCATAACATTTGGATTAAAAGAAAAGGGAAACTATTTTTTTTATTGTATAAATATTTTTTTAGGTTCTGGATCTAACCCAGCTGCATGCAACAATGACAGGGTAATTAAATTCTAACAGGGAGGAAAAAAGACTTATCTGGTGTAAGGGCTAGCGAGAAGAACTCTTGCTAGAGTTCGTGGGTTGTTGTTGTTGCCAGTTGGAGGCTGGCATTCAGCTAAGGAGAGGAGCTCAACCATTGCTACCTATAGACCACTATTACTGCTTTGCGATGTTAGTGTTGTTCCAAGTGCTGAATCGAAGAGAGGAAACTTGATGTTGTGGCTGTTGTCATTGGCTGCTGGAAATCACGGCTAATACAAAGGAGATGAGTAACAGTTGTTATTCACATTGCTGGAGGAGGATAGTTAATTAGTGATGACTGCGTGCTAGTATAAGGGCTGGCGATGGCTGCGTGCTCCTCGCCGCTGGCGATGGCATAATAGCTAAAAAATATGTTAAGGTTTTTTTTTGTATTGTTTGCTCTCTTAGGTTTTTTTGGTAATGTCTCCTAATTTTGTATGCACTATGATCTGTATTTATAATACGAGAGTTCTATAGCACATGGAAAACAAAGTCCCAAACAATTTTTTTTAAAATTGAGTTTAATTAAGAATCAAATTTTAAAAAAAATAATTATCGTTATCTTGATGATAAGGAGAGACTGACAAAAACACATTATAGTCTCTAGTTTTCTCACAAGTTAACAAATCACACTTTTCATTGAAATAAATCCCTGATATTTTAATTTTAAATTTTAATCCCCATAAAATTAAATTAAAAGTCAATGGGCCAAAATTGGGTTATAACAGTTGCCCCCTCTTTACAATACTTACAGTGCAAAAGCATTGGAAAGTTCATTTTATTTTGGCTTTGTATTGTAAGTTTGTAAAGAAATAAGAATGAAAGCCCTTCCTCTTCTTTTCTTTTAATATTTTTTGAAAAATACAAAGATGTTTTTAAAAATAGTCTCATTATAATGGGCGACCAACCCAGATGGAAAATGAAAAGATGGAAAAATACAAAGATTTTTTTGGAATGGTCTCATTGTAATGGGTGACCTGCTCAGGTGAAAAATATGAGGATTTTTCATAAATGGTCTCATTGTAATGGGTGATATTCTACCCAGGTGAAAAATACAAAGATTTTTCAGAAGTGGTCTCATTGTAATGAGTGACCTACCCAAGTGAAAAATATCAATATTTTTCAGAGGTGATCTCATTGTAATAGGTGACCTACCCAAGTCAAAAACACAATGGTCTCATTATAATGGATGACCTACCTAAGTTCGAAAAATAAAAAAAGGTTTTTTTTAAGTGGTTCCATTGTAATGGGTGACCTGTCCAGGTTGAAAAATATAAAGATTTTTCAGAAATGGTCTCATTGTAATGAGTGACCTGTCCAGGTAAAAAATTCAAAGTCTCATTGAGATGAGTGACTTTTCCAATTGAAAAATACAAAGATTTTTTGGGTGGCCTAATTCTCATGGGCGGCCTGCCCAGGTGAAAAATACAAAGATTTTTAAAAAGTGATCTCATTGTAATTGGTGACCTACCCAAGTGGAAAAAGACAAAGATTTTCCAGAATAGTCTCATTGAAATAGGTGACCTACCTAGTAGAAAAATACAAAAAAATTTCAGGTGGCCTAATTCTCATGGGTGGCCTGTCCAGGTGAAAAATTTCTCAAAAATGACAAATTGTCAAAAGTGTTTTCAATTCTTGGCCATTTCAAGGTGTTCTTCCTTTTGATGGATCCCATCAGAGATTTCTCCTGCAAAACACATTGTTCAATGTTCTAGAATTGGAAGATATGCATGCACCTTTACCTGATTTGAAATATAGATCCTCATTTCTTCTCACTCTTCTTGTTGATGAAGTCTTGCCACTTTTGATTTCGAGTCCTCTTTTGTCACTCAGCTTCTAGTCCACTCAAGTTGACTCATGTAAGTCTTTTCCAGAATATTTGTAATTGTACACAGCTCAACCTTTATAATGCCCATCGTGACCCATTTACTCACCGGAAATTCTGTCTTATTGATCATTTTGAGAGGATCCTTCATTACTCCTCTTTTTACTAATAACCTTTTTAGTGTTACTAGCTATCAAACTGTCTCAAGCAAGAATGCCCCCTTGTCTCATTCTAGGAAATATTCCTTTCCTCTTTTTCGTTACATGAAAAGATCAAATCCCCTTCTAAGCACAATTTTAACCCCTTCTACGGGTCATTGCCTTCTAAGTGTGCTCTGTCAGCGACTCAAATAAATAATGGTTTTGATTAACCCTTATTTCCTTTCTCCTTTTTGTTTTGGTGAAGGAATCTGTCTAGAATGAATCTTTAAATCTTGATCTTACATTTTGAAAACAAAAATTGTTTTGATGTGAGTTTAAAACAACTTGCTTTTAAAATCTTGCAACTCATTGGTTGTTTTTCTTCGGAAGGAGATGATTTGTTTTTGTGTTAGCGATATTACTACTGGTGAAGGCACATCATAAGGTGACTTTTTGCTTCTGTGGGTTTCAAAATGAAGAGCTCGAGAAAAAGCTCGAGGTTTTATTTTGAGAAAAAATTGTTTTCTTTTTAAACACTTATTTTATCAACATGAATAATAATGAGTAATTTATTCTTGATGTCATGATTCTTATGAAAAGTACTCTTTGCATTTTAAGAGCATTGTTTATTATCCAAAGTTGCTTACTTGCTTGATTAAAAAGGACTTCTATAACCACGTAATGTAGGCTATGGTTTTTGGCTATGAAAGAAAATAATTCATAAGGCTCAAAGAGTGTTTCAAGGTTTTAAAGACCGAGGATGGCTCTTTGTGTCTTTCATCTTTTCTTTTGTCGCTTTCTTTAATTTGCTTTTTTTCATTGTCTTAGTAGAGGCATACTCACTTTGTTTTAAGCTATCACTTTTTCTTGTGATTTGGGCATGCCCCCTAGCATTTGAGTTTATTGGGCACTTTTGCCTTTTATGCTTTCTCATGGCTTTGTCATCTTTTTTTTTATTATTGAAATTTTCACTTGCTCTCAGTGTGGGGTGTGATCCTAGTCGTGGTTTTTCATGAAGGAAATTTATTCAGGCTAAAAAACAACCACAAGGGATATATTCATTTTAGAATGTGAAAGGGATAACAAAAATGACATTTTCTTATTTCAAGTGAAAACAATTAAAATCAATAAACTTTGATCTTGTTGTTCATAAGTCTATGAATAACGAGTCCGCTACATACCATTATGCATACATTTAAAACACTTGGCTCGAGAATCCGTAAGGTTGATGGTTCATTTTCTATTCATGCACTTTGGTTTAGAGTTTAGTCACCTCAATAAATGAGTTGTTTGATTCATCTGTCATTCTACAAGTAGAATATCAAAAATGTCATTTTAATCAAATCATTTTTTAAATAAAAAGGCAAGTTCAATTTTCCAAATTTCTGCTGAGGAAAAAGATTTTGATAAAAGAAATGAATTGAGATCATGCAAGACTTCAAAGGTGTATTTATGAGTTCTTAGAGGGAACCCTTTTCGGGATATTTGGTTCAAAGACAATTAAAAGACAAACTCATTATTTCATTGAAATTTTAGAAAAGGCCCAACAAATAAAGTCCTTATGCTAACATTTTGAGCTATAATTACTAGCAAGATAATACTTAAAAGGTTTAAACACTTAGCAGTCATCGATTGAAATTTCTAGAATCTTCCAATTGTTCCTCTCTTATGAACTCCTCAACATAAGCATCTTTCAAACAGTCAGTTGAGGTCATACATAGGCCAGTCTTGGCTTAATGACACCATAGCTTCATCTTCAGGACAATTGATCTCTAGGTCTCTTTATTTTGGTAGTTCATTCTCTCGTCTTTGTAACTACCTTTGATATTGTGAACCTCAGTTTCTTTTCTTTTGCCAGTGAGAATTTTCTTGTCATTCGAGTCAACAATCCTTCCTAACTGGATGGCTTGTTCAATCCTCTAAACTATAGCAACCAAGTCAGAAAAATATTGTGCAAAACTTCCAATAAGGTATACAAGGTATGAGACCTTGAAACTGTTAGAAAATAAATTGATCATCTTTTTTTCCAACAAAGAAAGAGTAACCTGTGCAGCTGTCTCACGCCACCTTTAGGTGTATTCTCTTATGGACTCCTTGTTGTCCTTTTCCATAACTTGCGAGCTTGACTTACTAGGGCTCACATCTATATTGAACTTATATTGCCTAATGAAGGCATCAACTAAGTCCTTCCATTTTTTTACCTTAGTATTGTCCAACCGCATATGTCATGACAAATTGATGTTGTTATTGTTGACTTATTATTTTCTACAGGTGGTTTAAACATAAACATTAAATATATTTTTTTTCTATTGTGTCCCTAATTTTTTGAGTTGTCCTATACTTTATTTGTAATCACTAGTAAGTTCATCACCATCCATTTTTAATATGAAATTCATAGCAAAATACTTTTTATTAGATTAACGTAGGTGTCTGGGTCACCTTGCGCGCACCTCGATTAATCTCATGGGCCTTGAAGTTAACGACCATGTAAGTCTCCAATGGCCCTGAGATTTGTGGGACTCGAACGGATGACATCTGGGGAGCAAAATACTTATCAATTTATCAAAACTCATTTCAATTTATATCCATATGCATATAATATTACCCATGTACATATTAATTCAACAAACCCTTAAATTATCATAAATCCTAACATTTTCAATAACTAATTGTAAAGGAATAAAACTAAAATTAAACAATGAAACAAATAGAAAAGATGAAGGAAACTTATCTAAAACATAAAGCATAAGAGGCTATTTGCTTAACAAATTAATAGCTTAGGACTTGAAGAGAAATTTTGCAAATGGGAGAGAGGCAAGAATAGTAGCTCGAAAGAAAGAAGAAAGGCTCTTGGTTAATTAATGGAAGAAAAGGAAAGAAAAGGGAAAAAGATTAGTGAAATATGTTGGACATATATATTATATATCATATTATGTTGTAAGTTAACAATAGCTAACTTGGGTTAATTAGTAGCCAACAAAGAAAATTAAACCTGTTAATATATTATTAATATTCTAATATAAAAAGTATTTAAAAAAAAAAAAAAGATTAAGGGGGCAATTGCACCCTCTTGCCCCTATGTGGCTCTGCCACTAAAAATGTGTATGCATTTAAAGATTTTCCTTGTTAATGGTTTGATAATGATGATTAAATGAGAATTGAAATAAAATGTTGATATTGCTTACATTGTTGATGATAAATGTATCTGACACGACCAAAGAGTTGATGTCTTCTCCCAAGTGTAGGAATGTCGAAGTAATAAATAACCCGGCAAGACTAGGGTCGAACCACATGGAGGTTAACTGTATAAACTATAAATAAAAAAATTAATAATAACAGAAAAGGAGTTGAAGAGAGTTTTGAGATGCGATATTGATATAAGGATTTAAACAAAGATAAAATAATTGTCAAGGTTAGAGGATCCACTAATGGTATTACAAACAAGTATAGTATAAACTCTTTTTATTACTCAACTGGAAACCACACACAAACCAGGTTCCAATCGGATTATAAATTGTTAACATGATTACATTAGTTATCTTATTCGAATAATGTTAATACTTGTAAATGTTGTTAGGTGTTCATGATTATAACTTATGTTAACAACAAATTAAGTTCCTTTCATAGCACATAATAAACTTAGCTAAACATAATGAAAGAGAGAACATAAATAAGATATAAGTTAACTAAGTAAAGGAAAGGAAAGGAAATGAAAAGCATAAACAAGAGATTAATATAAACAAAACTTAAGCATTACAAAAATATAAAGAAAGAGAGCAAGAACACGATCTTGATCTAAAAACCAAGATGCCTAAATGCATGGCAAATGTCTCATTTTATAGGCCAAAATTTAGAACTATTGATTTGATGACTAATTGTTGAGTGGCTGACCACATCTTGACTTTGTGACAATCCTTATCTTCTTGTCTGAACAAAACGTCATTGCTAACGTCAGAATTTAAACAGATTGTCCGTATGAAAGTTCTAGCAAATTATCTCAGCTTTCCATCAAAGAACGAATCGGTGCATTTGGACTTCTAGAACTCGAGATATGGGCTAAACACTGAACAGTGTCTGGGCTGCAGGATAGATTTGGACTTCTCTTTTGATGATAAGATTTGGACTTCCAAACAGCAGAATTGAGTCTTGAACTCTCCTGAATGTTTTAGGCATGTGTCCTAGCTTTCTAGCCATATAAACCAAACTAAAATCCAAGATCTACAAACTCTCAGATATGACCCAATGACTCGAACAAGTGTTCCAGTTTGACTCGAACCAAGATCTTTTTCTAAGCTTAGCCCTCTCTTTGTCTTCTCAATTTTAGTAGTTAAAATCATCAATCAATCCTTTGATTTATGTGATAGGCCTGCATTTAAGATGAACATTTACCATAAATTAAAGGTATCTTATAGTATCAGACTTGTTATTATAAAACATGCTCTAGTTAAGGAGTTCTCGATACTTCAAGTGCAAAATGATGATATAAAACCTTGATAAAAATACTCTTTTAAGTACTAATCACCCCCCCAACCAGCTTATTACTTGTCCCTAATAATCAAAGCGTTAAAATAAAAAAAAAATTGCAAGTTCCACAAAGCAAGGCATTCATCATTCAACTTCCATTAATCCATCCAAATAAACAAACTCTCATTAAATTTATATATCTGTTTCATACTTCTTAAACAAGATATTAATAAACCTTCTTTTTATGTGCTCAATGTATGAACATAGATTATGGGGCTTTTATTGGAAGAAAACAATATTATGTTCTAATGTGTTTCTAAGTTTAACTTTCTTAACAATATTATGTTCTAATGTGTTTCTAAGTTTAACTTTCTTAGGTTGAGATTATTATCTTTTTTTTAATATATATACATATAACTTAAAACACAATGCATCTTTAACTCATGTAACGAGCTTTCGGCTAATGACTCCTGCATCAGCTGGTCTTTGGGCATTAGGTGTTGAGACACCCCTACGAGCTTAGTAATTTGGGTTGCAAGATACATCGATACATAGATAGTGCAATGTTTGATTCCCTTAAGCTTTTCTCCTTAACCCATGTAACAAGCTTTGGGCCAATAGCTCCCAAGTCAGCTTGACTTTAAGGTATTAAGTGTTAAAACACCCCTTCAGACTTAATTGCTTAGGTTAGGGAGGCTACGAAACCAAACTTATCTACGTTTTTATTATCATCAATATTATCAATTTTTGTTCTTTTTTTTTTCTTTGCAAATTATATACTATCCCTTTTCCTTAGTTGTTACCTTTAACAAAAGAACATAAATAATGTAATAATCCAATGTGCAACCCACAATCATATGTTAAAGTGTGTGTGTGTGTGTGTGTGTGTGTGTGAAAATGAAGGTTTAAGAATACTTGTTAAATGAGTATATGAGCGGAATCAAGTGATAACAATGCGAGAGTTTGTAAACCTGAATATTTCAAGAAGTATTCTGATAGACCTTGATAAGAATATTTTCTAAGATGCGCCTCAAGAGTCAATAAAATTCCTCCTTACTCTGCCATCCTAATAACAGTTTTGTCCAATGGTTTTAATAATAGCAAAAATAGTTAGTAAGTTAGTTTTTTTTATGTCAACTACTACCCTCTCCCCCCAACCAAAACGAGACATTGTCCTCAATGTCCTAAGGTAGAAAGATAGAGTATAGAAGACATCACTTGAAACAGCGAACACTGACAAACCTGAAACACACTTAAACAAATATAAGAAATAACAAAACAAAATAAAATGCTATTAATAAAACCAAAGAACACAAGGTTTCACAAACGAAGGCTCAAATCTAATCTAAGCTTTTTACGGCTTTCCATAGTTGACCAATTTATGCGACTCATGGAGGGATCAAGTACAGGGATGAAAGATTGTAGTTAGTCAATCAATTGTTCAGCAGAGATTATGATTTGTCGTGTCGAAGATGTTAGAAATTCCTGTTCCACAGCTTGATCAAGAAAAGACAACAAATTATCATAAAAACCATTAACATTTAACAAACCTATAGGTTTATGGTGAATGTGCAAATTGGGCCCAAGAGGAAATATGAAAGATCTCTTCCAATGTGTCTAGACCACCTGGTAAAGCAATGAAGGCATCAACATGGTTAAACATCCCATTCATTCGATCAGACATTGTGGAGACCTCGTAGTTCCTCTCCAATTGTTTTTCCAATGATGTCCCCTTTTGCTTAAGCTTTGGGTACGACCCCCAAAACTTGACTGCCTCCTGAAAATGCAGCTATTGACACACCCCCCATTAACCCAAGGCTGCCTCCCTCATACACAAAATGAATCTTTCTCTCAGCTAGTACCTGACCAAGATGATTTGCTGATTCTAAAAACTCTTTTTTTTCCAGGACTGGATCCACCAAAAACACGAATATTTCTTATGTGATGACTTGAGGGACCTGCCATTTCTACACACTTCTATATCTCGTTGAATGTATGGGTTGAGTAGAAATGAAGGGAAAGAATAGAAGATTTTATAGATGAGAAATTGAAAATGCAATCATACCACCTATATAGAGGCCAGCTAGAGTCTCAATCTCTCTCTCTCTCTCTCTCTCTCTCTCTCTCTTTATTTTTTATGGTAAAGCAATGAAGGCATCAACATGGTTAAACATCCCATTCATTCGATCAGACATTGTGGAGACCCGTAGTTCCTCTCCAGTTGTTTTTCCAATGATGTCCCCTTTTGCTAAAGCTTTGGGTACGACCCCCAAAACTTGACTGCCTCTTGAAAATGCAGCTATTGACACACCCCCCATTAACCCAAGGCTGCCTCCCCCATATACAAAATGAATCTTTCTCTCAGCTAGTACATGACCAAGATGATTTGCTGATTCTAAAAACTCTTTTTTTTTCGAGGATTGGATCCATCGAAAACACGAATATTTCTTATGTGATGACTTGAGGGACCTGCCATTTCTACACACTTCTATATCTGTTGAATGTATGGGTTGAGTAGAAATGAAGGGAAAGAATAGAAGATTTTATAGATGAGAAATTAAAAATGCAATCAGACCACCTATATAGAGGCCAACTAGAGTCTCAATCTCTCTTTCTCTCTCTCTCTCTCTTTATTTTTTATCAAAACTTGTGTATGTACAAGTAGTTGTGATTGTGGCTCACATCTTCCCTTGGTTTTACGTCCAAGAACGACTTAAACGCCCTTTATGGGTCGGGGATATGCTTTCCATCTAGTTTTCTTAAAAACTGGCAAACAAGGTCTTTTATAGTCAGATTCCCAAGACTATGCCGAGCATGTTCTTTATGAAAATGGGGTCGTAAGTTATGAAATGCACAATGCACATTGCCATTAGGATATGTCCCAAAAGTCAATAGAAGATTATCTAAAGATTCCTTATGTTTTGAAATAAATCCTGACTTTTGACAATTTTCACAAGCTTTGCAGAACACATGTGTGTCTTTGAACATGATGGGCCAATAAAATCCATAGTATAAGATTTTTGCAGTAGTCTTTTTTGACGAGAAATGACTCCCACATGCCTCAGAATGACAAAGTTTAATGACACTACTTACCTCATTGTCCGAAATGCATCTTTGAAATATTTGACCAGGACAATATTTGAATAAGTAAGGGTCATCCCAATAAAAGTTCTTCACTTCTTTCAAAAACTTTCCTTTGTCTTCGGTACTCTAGTGAGCTAGCAAATCTCATGTTGCAAGAAAATTGATATGATTAGCAAACCAAGGCATTGGACTAAGAGAAAATAAGGATTCATCAGGAAAGTAATCATCAATTGGTGTAATGTCGAATGTTGAATCTATTGTCAATCTTGACAAAAGATCCGTATCAACATTTTTTGTGTCCTCGATTTCTTCTTGAGAATAAATCATTTGCAAATCTGCATATTCGTCAAACTCTGTTTTACTCACGGTGGATTCAAATTGATCATAAACTAATTCTTCAATAACATCTACTTCTTGTGAAACATTATCATCTCTAGGTTGCTTGCAAATGTTAAAAATATTCATCTCCAACGTCATGTTTCCAAAAAATAGCTTCATCAGTCCATTCCTACAATTAATCAATGCATTAAAAGTTGCAAGAAACGGACGTCCTAAAATAATAGGAAATGAATTATATGCTTCAACAGGTTGTGTATCCAAGACAACAAAATCCACAGGATAAATGAATTTATCAACTTGTACTAACACATCTTCAACTATTCCTCTAGGCACTTTTACGGATCTATCGCAAGTAAAAGAGTTACGAGGTTGGTTTTAACTCACCTAGATTGAGACTTTGAAAACCTGAATATGGAAGTAAATTCACACTTGCTCCAAGATTAAAGCTTTTTCAATTTTATGTTCTCTAATAAAGCATGAAATTATAGGACAACCAGGGTCTTTATATTTTAAAGCGTTATTGTTTTGAAGAATAACACTTACTTGTTCGGCTAAAAAGACTTTCTTTTTCACATTCAGTTTTCTCTTCACGGTGCACAGTCTTTCAAAAATTTAGTATAAGAAGGTACTTGTTTAATAGCATCCAACAAAGGTATATTGATCCTTACCTGTTTGAAAGTTTCAAAGATTTCAGAGTTGTGATTGACTTTTCTTTGTTTGATCATGGCATAGGGAAATGGAAGTGTCAAGGGAATCGCCTTTTTCTTTGCAATGTTCGATTCAACCCCTTCCTTACCCTTAGAGATTGACTCATCATCTTTCTCACAAGGTTCAAGAGTAGGTTTTTCAATAACCTTACCACTGCAAAGAGTGATGATTGATTTGACTTGATCCATATGTTGGCTTCCGGAACTACTTGCATTTGCATTGTATTGCCCCTTGGGATTTTGCTGTGGTTGAGATGGAAACTTACCTTTCTCTTGCAAACTGAGAGCAGATGTGAACTTTGTAAGAGTATCTTTAAAATCTGTCATGCTTTAAGCAAGTTGAGTGTTGATTGTCTCTTGCTTTTCAATGAATGCATGCAATGTTTCCTCAAGATTTCTTTTAGAAGGTGGAGCATAAGGAGGTGCATATCCATGAGAATTTGGGAAATTATGACGTGCTTGAAATGGTGGCTGTGAAGTTTATGCATTATTGTTATCACTCTTCCAACTGAAATTTGGGTGATTTCTCCAACTAGGGTTATACGTTTGTGAGTATGGGTTATGATTGGGCTTTTGGAAATTGTTCAAAGCACGAGCTTATTCATGGAGGCATTCCTTGAAATAAGGCAAAGTTAGATGGTCATTGGTTGAGTGTTCATTGGTTTCACAGATTTGACATACAATTTCTTGAACAAATTTTAATTGACCACTCCTTTTCAATTCTAGTGCCTCGACTTTTCTAGCTAAAGATGCAAATTTGCCTTGGAGGTCATAATCTTCCCTAAAGTTGTAAATTGCTCCACTAGATGTATGAGGTTGAGTTTTACTTGGTGCCTCATAAGTGCGTGTAGTGTCCCAATTTTAAGCATTTTCAGCTAGCAAGTCTAGGTACTCTATTGCTTTATTAGGGTCTTTATCTTCAAAAGTTCAATTGCACATCAATTCCACCATTTGTCTATCTTTAGGTGTTAACCCTTCATAAAAATGTGAAACCAATCTCCATGTTTCAAAACCATGATGAGGGCAAGTATTAAGCAAGTCTCGATACCTATCCCAACATTGGTAAAATGTTTCTCCTGGATTTTTAGTGAAAGTGGTGATTTGTCTTTTGAAATAGTTTGTTTTATGAGAAGGGAAAAACTTCTTTAAAAATTGTTGTTGCATTTCATCCCAAGCATGAATGGATCCTGACCTGAGATTTGATACTAATATGATTACATTAGTTATCTTATTCGAATAATGTTAATACTTGTAAATGTTGTCAGGTATTCATGATTATAACTTATGTTAACAACAAATCAAGTTCCTTTCATAACACATGTGTCGGTTATACCATACAGTTGGGTTATGAAAGTGCCAAGTATTTGTTGTACCAAGGGTTATACCATATAAATCTAGATTAACCATTTAACAAGCAAAGTATTAAAAGTGAACAAGATAACAAATACAAAACATGTTAGTATCAAACATTAAAGTCCATGTTGAGTTTATACTATACTCATTCTTACACCATTAGTGTAACCTTTTCACCTTGACATAATAAACTTAGCTAAACATAATGAAAGAGAGAACATAAATAAGATATAAGTTAACTAAGTAAAGGAAAGGAAATGAAAAGCATAAACAAGAGATTAATTATAAACAAAACTTAAGCATTACAAAAATATAAAGAAAGAGAGCAAGAACATGATCTTGATCTGAAAGCCAAGATGCCTAAATGCATGGCAAATGCCTCATTTTATAGGCCAAAATTTGAAACTATTGATTTGATGACTAATTGTTGAGTGGCTGGCCACATCTTGACTTTGTGACAATCCTTATCTTCTTGTCTGAACAAAATGTCATTGCTAACGTTAGAATTTGAACAATTGTCTTCATAAAAGTTCTAGCAAATTGTCTCAGCTTTCCAACAAAAAATGAATCGGTGCATTTAGACTTCTAGAACTCGAGATATGGGCTGAACACTAAATAATGTCTGGGCTGCAGGACATATTTGGACTTCTCTTTTGATGCTAAGATTTGGACTTCCAAACAGCAGAATTGAGTCTTGAACTCTCTTGAATGTTTTAGGCCCGTGTCCTAGCTTTCTAGCCATATAAACCAAACTGAAATCCAAGATCTATAACTCCAGATATGGCCTAATGATTGAACAGTGTTCCAGTTTGGACTGAACCGACATCTCTTTTCTAAGCTTAACCCTCTCTTTGTCTTCTCAATTTCAGTAATTAAAATCATCAATCAATCCTTTGATATATGTGATAGGCCTGCATTTAAGATGAAAATTTACCATAAATTAAAGGTATCTTATAGTATCAGACTTGTTATTATAAAATATGCTTTAGTTATGTAGTTATTTATACTTCAAGTGCAAAATAATGATATAAAACCTTGATAAAAATACACTTTTAAGTACTAATCAGTATCCCTAGTGGTACATGGGAGGCTAAAGGGATAAGACTAGGTCTGCAGCAGAGAGTGGTAACATGTACATATGATCAATGTGGGTGCTCAACACCTTATCTTTTTAGAATTTAAACAATTTTAATTTATGGAATTCAAAATTTATATGCTACAATGTAATTGTGAATTGATATTGTATTTAAGGGGATTGTGTACTAATGTTTTTAAGAAAATAACAAGATATGATGGGATTATATGCTAATGTGATTATGAATTGAATTAGATACAATGGGAACTGTGTGTTAATGTGATTGTGAATTTAAATTGGATACGTTGAGATAATGGATATAAATTGCATAGACATGGTAAATGTTTGGAATGAGATGAGATTATGCATAGGAAATTTAATGAAATAGTTAAATTAGGTAAGTGATCATCACCGAACTTGTATTTAAATAGGGTTTGTTTTGTTTGTTTTTTATTGTCAATATTTTGTTAGATCAATATATATATATTGTATGTTGGAAGAATAACATCAAGAAAGAAATGCAAAAGAAAGAAAGGTATGAGGGTATCAATATAGCAGACTTATTGGCATACTAGACTTATTGGCATCCGTGAGGGGATGACCAGATTTATTAGCATCCATGAAGGGATTGATTGATACAATGGCATTTGTGAGGGGATAGTCAAATTTATTGGCATCCGTGAAGGGTGGTCGGATTTATTAGAATCCATGAGGGGATGACCAGATTTATTGGCATATGTTATTAGTATCCTTGAGGGGATGACCAAATTTATTGGCATATGCTATTAGTATCCTTGAGGGGATGACCAGATTTATTGGCATTCGTAAGGGGATGGTCAGATTGATTGGCATTCATAAGAGGACGGTTGGATTATACTTAGTGGTCATAGTATCGATGACTAAGAATAAGATATGGAATGATACTTGGCGACCATGATATTAAGATTACGATTAAAAAAGGAACGATACTCAATGATCACAGTATCATTAACTAAAGACATGATATAAATTAACAGTTGACAATCAATTATCGATATATAAGAATATGATAAATGTTGATGTTTAATTGCCAAAAAAATAATGATCAAGGAAACAAAGTATGATTTGGTTAATCATTGGATGATGATGTAGTTTCTTTCCCTAAACTTATATTTAAGTTGATAAGTCCTTTAAATTAAATTATGGGCAATGAAGGTTACTTCTTAGTTGTTCCTAATAAAAAGAGAATTCATGTCGTTGTCATCATATGTTAATAAAGACCATTGGGTTGTTTCCAATAAATGGAAACCTTTATGTTGTTGTTTTCAATAAATGAAAACTATTGCGTTGTCATTTCCAAGTGGGGGGAAACTATGGTGTTGTTGAATCCAAATAATGGAAAGTATTGAAACTATCCTTGAGTGTATAATGGAAACCATTGTGTAATACAGTGAACCAATGTTTAAGAATATATATGATAGAGGGGTTGATTGGCAACTTAAGTCTTAATATCGTTTGATATGCTACTAAGTTAAAGCAAATGTTAAGGAGTAATAATGTAATAAACATTTGTGAAACCTAGAAAATAGAAAATATAGTAATGTTACAAATGAATTTTGTTAAGTGATGATGGTGATGTGTAAACATGAGACTAATATGTATGGTTACTTCAAGGATTGTACCAAGAAAATCGGTAACTAACAATTATATGTTACAAGCAACCTCTGTTCCTATGAAATATTTAAGTCCTCCTAGATTTTTCATCTCAAATTCAGTTGCCAATTATTTTTTGAGTTTACCAATTTCCCTCGTATCATCCCCTGTAATGATCATTGATTAGTGCTTAAAAGTGCATTTTTATCAAGGTTTTATATCATCATTTTGCACTTGAAGTATCAATAACTCCTTAACTAGAACATGTTTTATAATAAAAAGTCTGATAATATAAGATATCTTTAATTTATGGTAAATGTTCATCTTAAGTGCAGGCCTATCACATAAATCTAAGGATTGATTGATGAGTTTAACTACTGAAATTGAGAAGACAAAGAGAGGGCTAAGCTTAGAAAAGAGATGTTGGTTCAGTCCAAATTAGAACACTATTCGGTTATTGGATCATAACTAGAGCTCTAGAACTTGGATTTAGGTCTGGTCTATATGGATGGAAAGTTAAGATATATGCCTAAAACTTTTATGAGAGTCCAAGATTCAAAAAAGCCGTTTTCAAGTTTAAATTGTAACAACAACGGAGAAGTCGAATTTGTCCTGCAGTTCCCAGTAATCGCTCTCAGTGTTCAGCCCATATCTCGAAGTTCTAGAAGTTCAAATGCACTGATTCGTTTTTTGTTGGAAAGCTGAGATAATTTCCTAGAACTTTCATGAAGACTATCCGTTCAAATTCTAATGTTAACAATGATGTTTTGTTCAGACAAGAAAATAAAGATTGTCACCAAGTTAAGATGTGGTCACCCACTCAACAATTAGTCATCAAATCAATAGTTTCAAATTTTGGTCTATAAAAGGAGGCATTTGCCATGCATTTAGGCATCTTAGTTTTCAGATCAAGATCATGTTCTTGCTCTCTCTCTCTTTATATTTTTGTAATGCTTAAGTTTTGTTTATATTAATCTCTTATTTATATTTTTTATTTCCTTTCCTTTACTTAGTTAACTAATATATTATTTATGTTCTTATCTTATTTATTTATGTTTCTCTCTTTCATTATATTTAGCTAAGTTTATTATGTCAAGGTGAAAAGGTTACACTAATGGTGTAAGAATAAGTATAGTATAAAACTCAACATGGACTTTAATGTTTGATACTAACATGTTTTGTATTTGTTATCTTGTTCACTTTTAATACTTTTCTTGTTAAATGGTTAATCTAGATTTATATTGTATAACCCTTGGTACAACAAATACTTGGCACTTTCATAACCCAACCGTATGGTATAACCGACACTTGTGCTATGAAAGGAACTTGATTTGTTGTTAACATAAGTTATAATCATGAATACTTTTGCAAAGGTTTGATTATCAGGTGTCCTCCAATTCTTTCATTTCATACATGCCTGGAACAGGTAAAAGCACCTTTGCAAAAAACGTCGTGCAAAATGACTGAAAGTTTGTCACCGATGTGCCAGATGGACTTGTAATGCACAATGTCGTTCTTTAGGAATTGTATCTATAAACCGTGAAGATAAAATACAATTCATTTAGGATGGTGTGAGTAAGGAGTCTTTAGATAATCTTCTATTGACTCTTAAGACGCATCCTAGTGGAGATGTGCATCGTGCAATTCATGATTTATGGCCACAATTCCATAAAGAACATGCTCGACATAGTCTTGGAAATCTGACTAAAAAAGACCTTGTTTGCCAGTTTTTAAGAAAATTGGATGGGAAGCCTATCCCTGACCCATAGAGGGCATTTAAGCCGTTCTTGGACGTAAAACCAAGGGAAGATGTGAGCCACAATCACAACTACCTGTACATATACATAATTTTTCAAAATAAATAAATAGAGAGAGAGAGAGAGAGAGACTCTAGCTAGCCTACATATAGGTGGTATGATTGCATTTTCAATTTCTCATCTATAAAATCTTCTATTCTTTCCCTTCATTTCTACTCAACCCATACATTCAACAGATATAGAAGTGTGTAGAAATGGCAGGTCCCTCAAGTCATCACATAAGAAATATTCGTGTTTTCGGTGGATCCAGTCCTGAAAAAAAAAGAGTTTTTAGAATCAGCAAATCATCTTGGTCAGGTACTAGCTGAGAGAAAGATTCATTTTGTGTATGAGGGAGGCAGCCTTGGGTTAATGGGGGGTGTGTTAATAGCTGCATTTTCAGGAGGCGCATCAAGTTTTGGGGGTCGTACCCAAAGCTTTAGCAAAAGGGGACATCATTGGAAAAACAATTGGAGAGGAACTACAGGTCTCCACAATGTCTGATCGAATGAATGGGATGTTTAACCATGGTGATGCCTTCATTGCTTTACCAGGTGGTCTAGGCACATTGGAAGAGATCTTTCATATTTCCTCTTAGGCCCAACTGCACATTCACCATAAACCTATAGGTTTGTTAAATGTTAATGGTTTTTATGATAATTTGTTGTCTTTTCTTGATCAAGCTATGGAACAGAATTTCTAACATCTTCGGCACGACAAATCATAATCTTTGCATGCTATCGCTGAACAATTGATTGACCAACTACAATCTTTCATCCCTGCACTTGATCCCTCCATGAGTCGTATAAATTGGTCAACTATGGAAAGCCGTAAAAAGCTTAGATTAGATTTGAGCCTTCATTTGTGAAACCTTGTGTTCTTTGGTTTTATTAATAGCATTTTATTTTGTTTTGTTATTTCTTATATTTGTTTAAGTGTGTTTCAGGTTTGTCAGTTTTTGCTGTTTCAGGTGATGTCTTCTATACTCTATCTTTCTACCTTAGGACATTAAGGACAATGTCTCATTTTGTATGGGGGGAGGGTAGTAGTTGATATAAAAAAAAACTAACTTACTAATTGTTTTTGCTATTATTAAAACTATTTGACAAAACTGTTATTAGGATGGCAGAGTAAAGAGAAATTTTATTGACTCTTGAGACACATCTTAAACCTTCATTTTCACACACACACACACACTTTAACATATGATTGTGGGTTGCACATTGAATTATTACAATATTTATGTTCTTTTGTTAAAGGTAACAACTACAGGAAATGGATAGTATATAATTTGAAAAAAAATTGATAATATTGATGATAATAAAAATGTAGATAAGTTTGGTTTCGTAGCTGATTAGTACTTAAAAGTGCATTTTTATCAAGGTTTTATATCATCATTTTGCACTTGAAGTATCAATAACTCCTTAACTAGAGCATGTTTTATAATAACAAGTCTGATAATATAAGATAGCTTTAATTTATGATAAATGCTCATTTTAAATGCAGGCATATCTCACAATTCAAATGATTGATTGATGTGATTAACTATTGAAAGTGAAAGGACAAAGAAAAGGCGAAGCTTAGAAAGGAGATACCGATTCAATTCAAATTGGAACACTGTTTAGTTATTGGGTCATATATGGAGATGTAGATCTTGGATTTCAATTTAATTTATATGGATAGAAAGATAAGAAATAGGCCTACAATGTTCATAAATAGTGGAAGACTCAAATCGGCCGTTTTCAAATCCAAAGTTTGGCCACAAAAGAGAAGTCGAATCCGTCCCGCAATCCACCCCAAACACCGCCAGAATTTTACCCATATCTGGAGTTATAGACGTCAAAATGACGTGAAATTTGGTGGGTGGAAGGAGAAGACAATTTCCAATAACTTCATGAAGAAGACCTGCTCAAATTCTGATGGTAACAATGACATTTCATTCAGACAAGAGCTTGAGGGCTATCCACCACGTCCACTAGCAACACTACTCAGTATTTTAGCCATATCTCGAGCTCTAGTATTCCAAATACTCTGAAATGTTATGGGTGGAAAGATAAGATGATTGCCAACAACTTTCATGAGGAACACTTTGCCAAATTCTGATTGCATCAATGTCAATTTATCCAGCCAAAATGCTTGAGTGTTGCTGTCCACCAAGTCCACTAAATCAATAGTTGGCCACTACATCAATAATCAATTACCAATTGATTAGTTCTGAATTTTAGCCTATAAAATGAGTCATTTGCCATTTATTTAGGAATCTTGGTTCTTCATATCAAGATCATGTTCTTGCTCTCTCTTTATATTTTTGTAATGCTTAAGTTTTACTTTCATTAATCTCTTGTTCATGCTTTTCATTTCCTTTACTATACTTAGTTAACTTATATCATGTTTATGTTCTTATATTGTTTATTTATGTTTTTCTTCTTCATAATGTCTAGCTAAGTTAATTATGTCAAGGTGAAAAGGTTTCACTAATGGTGTTAGGATAAGTATAATATAAACTCAACATGACTTTAATGTTTATATCCAAGAAAGTTTGCTATTAACATGTCTTATCATTTTTACCTTATTAATTCTTAATACCTTGCTTGTTAAATGGTTAGTCTAGATTTGTGTTGTATAACACTTGGTACATCAAATACTTGATCCTTCATAGTTTTCGGCCGACATCGTTATTATGAGAGGAACTTGATTTGTTGTCAACATAAGTTAGCATCATGAATACCCGATAAAATTTATAAGTATGGTGTTACGTAAATAAGATGATTAATATGATTATGTTGATAATTTATAAAGAGTTTATACTTTATTTATCTCTAATACTATTAGTGGATCCTCTAACCTTGACATTTGTTTTTATCATTGTTTAATCTTCACATTTATCTTACATCTCAAAGTCCTCTTTAACTCACCATCACCATCACCATCACCATCACCATTGTTGTTGTTGTTCTTATTATTATTATTATTATTATTATTATTTATAATTTATATAATACACCTCCCTATGGTTCGACCTCGGTCTTGCCGGGTTATTTATTACTTTGACACTCCTGCACTTGGGATAAGACATCAACTCTTTGATCGTGTCAGTAGCCTCCTTAAAAGAAATGAAGAATTAAGGAGTGACAGAAGACGAAAGAAGCATTGATGCTCTTTAGGCAACACAAAAGATGTTGCTTTGGTGTAAATTTTTTTTTCCTAAGAAAATGCAATTTCATTTGTCTTAATATTTTATTTTATATTAACTATGGATAGCCACTTTTGTGCTTGATTTTTCAGAGATGAGAAAGGGTTGTTCTATGCATTGGACCTTGGTGGAACAAATTTTCGTGTTATACGGGTACTGCTGGGTGGGAAGGATGGAGGCGTTGTCAAACAAGAGTTTGAGGAAGTCTCAATTCCTCCACACTTGATGACGGAATCTTCGATGTGAGTATCATTTCAAGCTCGGCTAACAAACTTGACCCGATTAGAATAGTTGGTGATCTGAATATTTTATACGTGATGATGGTTTCAGGCACTATTTGATTATATTGCTGCAGCGCTTGCTAAGTTTGTTGCCACGGAAGGTGAAGGTCTGCATCCTTCACCTGGGAGACAAAGGGGGCTTGGGTTTACCTTCTCGTTACGGTTACTATTGTTTTGTGTTTTGTTGAATAAGTCAATTAATAATGTAATGGGGATTAGGAGTTGCTAAAAGCATTCCTAGTCTTCAGCTCCAGTACTGGAATTCCTGTTAATTAGGATTATCGTTGCATTGAGGTGGCCTATTTAGGCTCATGTTTTCTGTATTGAATGAAGCATTTTGAATAACAAAAAATACTCTCTAAAACCTCTGTTCTTCTTCCTTCTTTATCTTGCCTAAATTCTCTTCTTATCAGTGGTATCAGAGCCATTCTGGTTCATGGATACACGCAAGAAAACTCATGCGGAGTTTCGTGTTGAGATCACTAAGGCCCTCGCCCGACACGAAACCAACTTCGATGATTTGAATCACAATTTTGGCCGAGTCAGTGATGCCTTACAGGGAGTCATGGCTGAGTTGCAGGCAATAAGACTTGCCCATTCCAATCACACACTTGACAAGGACGTCAACCCATTTGCAGCTGGAGATAATTCCCATGACAGGCCTTCCGCTTCAAACACTTCTAATTTCGACAGGAATCACACTCACCTCAAGCTGAATTTTTCAACCTATGCTGGCAAGGGTGAGGACCCTACAGGATGGATTTTCAAAGCAGAGCATTACTTTGAATTTCAAAATATTGAAGCTCCACAACGAGTGTAATTGGCATCCTTCCATTTATCAAATGTGGCTCTTCAATGGTTTCGGTGGTATACCAAAAACAGGGGTCAGTTGCATTGGAATGAGTTTGTCAAAGCTCTCCTCCATCATTTTGGTCCAATAGATTGTGAAGACCCGTCCGAAGCATTATCACGACTTAAGCAAACCATGACTGTCAATGCATACCAAGAGGCCTTCGAAAAATTATCCCATAAGGTGGATGATCTTCCGGAAACTTTTTTGGTGGGGTGTTTCATTGCAGGGCTGAAGGATGAAATTTGTTTGGATGTACGTGTTAAGCAACCAAAGACTCTTTCGGAATCCATCAATGTAGCTCATCTAATAGAAGAACGTAACCAGTTCCAAAGGAAAACCAACAACCATTTTAGGCCGGCAGCACCTCCATTCCAGCCCAGACAGTAGCAGAATTCCATAGTGGGACTTCTTGGTTCTTTGCCTTCTCAGCGGACAACTCCGGCTCAAGGAACCTTTAACGGACCTGTCCGACGACTCACAGAGACAGGAGGCAAGGGGAGGCGTGAGAAAGGGTTGTGTTTCTACCGTGATGAAAGGTATGTCCCCGGGCACCGTTGTTCCGCACCACAATTATTTATAATGGTAGATGTGCAGGCCGAATGAGGAAGAAACAGATGTGGACATGGATATTGAGTCGCAGAGGAAGCCATACCAGAAATTTCATTCCACGCCTTGGCTAGTACAGCCCACCCACAGACCTTTCGGGTTATTGGAAAGGTAGGAAACAAAGAATTGATAGTGCTCATTGATGGAGGAAGCACCCATAATTTTATTGATCAATCTGTGGTTACCAAGTTGGGATTGCCTATGGTTCGAGGCAGAACATTCAAGGTGACAGTCGGCAATAAAGAAGTTATTGAATGCACTGGCCGGTGTTTGGGGCTCTCTTTATCACTTCAAGGCATAACCATAAGAGCTGATTTTTTTGTTCTTCCAGTGGCGGCATGTCAAGCTGTTTTAGGAGTCCAATGGTTGGAAACTTTGGGTCCAATCGAGACTGATTACAGGAAACTCAGTATGTCTTTCACACAAGCAGGCATAATTCATATATTGAAAGGGCTTACCAATCCAAAGCTTGCTCCCCTGAGTGACAAAGAATTGCTGCATTTATCAGGCATGGGTTTTTTTGTTCATGTGATTTCAGATGAGCAACCAATTCAAGACACTAAATTACCACCAAATCTCAGTCAAATTCTGTCAGAATTTGCACATGTATTTGACGAACCTATAGAACTGCCACCTACATGCAGCCATGATCATTGAATTCCACTGCTGCCCAACCAGCCTCCGCTTAACACAAGACCTTACAGGTACCCCCACTACCAAAAAAATGAGATTGAAAAACTGGTAAAGGAATTCCTTCAATCCGGAATTATTCGCCCTAGCCGGAGTCCCTTCTCTTCACCAGTATTGTTGATAAAGAAATCGGATGGGTCTTGGCGTTTCTGCGTTGACTATCGGGCACTCAATGAGATTACAGTTAAGGATAAATTTCCCATACCAGTCATTGATGAACTGCTGGATGAGTTACATGGCGCAACATATTTTTCTAAACTGGACTTGCGCTCCGGTTACCACCAGATCAGGGTCCAGCATGATGATATTTCAAAAACCGTTTTTCGGACTCATGACGGTCACTATGAGTTTGTGGTGATGCCATTCGGATTAACAAACGCTCCAGCATCTTTTCAGAGTCTCATGAATGATATTTTTCGGCCGCATTTACAAAGGTTTATTCTAGTCTTTTTTTATGATATTTTAATATATAGCAGGTCTTGGGAAGATCATCTACTGCACTTAAAACAAGTGCTGGGAATTCTTTCTGATAATCAACTGTATGTCAAACTCTCCAAGTGTCAATTTGGGGTGTTATCAGTAGGGTATTTGGGCCACCTCATTTCTTCAGAGGGGGTGGCAGTAGACCCAGCAAAGATACAATCGGTTCAAAATTGGTCGGTGCCAACGTCACCTAAATAGGTTCGCGGGTTCCTTGGATTGGCTGGTTATTATTGTAAGTTTGTGCGGGGATTTGGTATCATCGCTGCACCCTTAACAAACCTTCTCACCAAAGATGGCTTTTACTGGACTGAAGCTTCTCTGGTGGCTTTTAACAAACTGAAGCAAGCTCTTATATCACCTCCTGTATTACGGCTGCCTGATTTTTCACAGCAGTTCGTAGTTGAATGTGATGCTTGTGGAGATGGTTAGGTGCAATCTTGTCTCATAACAACCAACCTATTGCTTATTACAGTGAAGCATTGAAAGGGAAATCTACACTCCTGTCCACCTACGACAAGGAGATGCTGGCTGTGGTGAAGGCAGTGCGCAAATGGAGACCCTACCTTCTAGGCCGACCATTTGTGATCAAAACTGACCATAGAAGTCTAAAGTATTTATTAGAGCAACGCCTCACAACGCCTTCTTAAGCTCGGTGGCTGCCAAAGATAATGGGTTTTGATTATACTATACAATACCGCAAGGGAAAAGAGAACCAAGGAGCTGATGCTCTTTCTCGTGTCGCAGCCTTCCACTTTCATGCCTTGTCATTACCAATTGCAGATTGGTGGCAAACTTTACAGCAAGAGGTACTCCAACAGCCTTATTATAATTCTTTGCTTACTAATCCATCCTTACACTGTGTTCAATGAGATGGTATTTGGATGCAAAGTGGATGGATCCTCTTGAGTCCCACTTCTTCCCTATTGCCTGTTGTCTTGGCCGATGGCCACTCTTCTCCTTCAGGTGGACATTTTGGTTACCTGAAGACTCTCTCCCGTATTTTAGCAAGTTTTGTTTGGCCTGGCATTCGCACTTCTGTCAAAGTTTTATTCGGGAGTGTGAAGTGTGTCAACGTTGCAAGTATGAGACCCTTCGGCCGGCCGGGTTGCTTCAACCCCTGCCCATTCCACAGCGAATTTGGATAGATATATCCATGGATTTTGTCGAAGGGTTACCACTGTCACAGGGTTACAATGTAATTATGGTTGTGGTGGATCGCCTCTCCAAATATGCCCATTTTGTGCCCCTGAAGCATCCCTATACAAAGACATCGGTAGCCAAATGTTTCCTCAATAATGTGGTGAAATTACATAGGATGCCTCTTTCCATTATTAGTGATCGTGACAAAATTTTCATTAGCTCTTTTTGGAAGTCTCTGTTCAAATTACACGGCACGACACTATGTTACAGTTCCAGCTATCATCCCCAATCCGACGGCCAAACCGAGGTGGTAAATCGCACCCTTGAGCAGTATTTGCGTTGCTTCTCTTCTGACCAACCCAAAGGCTAGATGGAATGGCTTGCTTGGGCCGAATATGGGTACAATACAGCAGTTCATTCAGCTACAAAAGTGTCTCCGTTTGAAGCCGTTTATGGAGTTCCTCCTCCGACTATGACTTTTTACATTCCAGGCACAACAAAAATTCAGGTTGTGGATAACTTGCTGCACCAACGAGAGGTCATACTTCGTGATCTCAGGCGCAATCTATTGGAGGCACAGGTTCCCATGAAGTCTCGCGCAGACCTACATCGTCGAGAGCTCACCTTTGAAGTTGGGGATTATGTATTCCTTAAACTGCAACCTTACCACCAAAAATTAGTAGCTTTCAGAAGTTTTTTGAAACTATCGCTTAGATTTTTCGAGCCATTCAAAGTTCTAGCTTGAATTGGGGCAATTGCGTACAAATTAGACCTTCCAAGTAGGGTGCGCATACACAATGTTTTTCACGTCAGTTTACTAAAAAAGAAATGGGGACTTGTCGTCGATCATACTGTGATAACTCTTCCTCCTGTCTCAGCGGATGCAGCCCTGTTACCAGAACCAGAATTAATTTTGGACCGTCGGGTTATTCAAAAAGGCAAATATCATCTGAAAACAAAAGTCTTGGTCCAATGGAAAGGGGCTCTGCCTGAAGATGCTTCGTGGGAAAACTTATGGCTTTTTGCCAAAACTTATCCTCAATTCAACCTTGTGAGCAAGGAACTTCTTAGGGGGATGGATTGATAAGAAATCTCTCTTTATGTGGGGGGAATCTCTCTTTACATGGGGGGAATTGAGTGCATGGTTGGGGGTACGGTTACTATTGTTTTGTGTTTTGTTGAATAAGTCAATTAATAATGTAATGAGGAATAGGAGTTGCTGAAAGCATTCCTAGTCTTCAGCTCCGATCGGAATTCCCCGTTAATTAGGATTATCGTTGCATTGAGGTGGCCTATTTAGGCTCACGTTTTCTGTATTGAATGAAGCATTTTGAATAACAAAAAAATACTCTCAAAACCTCTGCTCTTCTTCCTTCTTTATCTTGCCCAAATTCTCTTCTTATCAGTAACCAAAGATAGACTTGTAATTAAATGATAAGTTATCCAAAGACACGATAAATCTCAAATAAATCCATCTTACGTTCATTTTTTTATAAAACATAGATGCGCATCATAAGATATTTATGTAGACCACAGAGTTAGTCTTTATCAACAGTACAGTACCACCAACTGATCATAAAAATCCATATTCCGTAGGAAACACATCAAATCGCAGCCACAAAACAAACCTTGCGTAACCTATCCACTCAATACAAGCTAAACACTGTTTGTTTATCTGTTTAAAAAGCGAAATGGCCTCCCACTTCTAAAGCTCAAGATTTCATCAAACTTATCAACATGATAAGATACTAAAACAACATAAGCGAACTCGATGCCAGGAAAATTTCCTTAATCACGGGTATATGAAAAGTAAGGATTAGATATGTAAATAAGCTTTAAAAATCAAAAGGTAGTAGTAAAGCTATGAACAGTAGGTATTAAAAAAAAAGGGAAGAGAGTAAACCATTGATGAAAGAATTACAAAAAAAAAAGGCATTTATTGATTGAAAGAAAACTAGGGAACTACAAGGTTAGCCAACTTAGAAAGCAAATGCTAAAAATGTTTTACGAGCCCTACAGGAAACAAATGAAATATGTCAAGCTCAGTTGCAGGAAGGTAAAGTTCAAGATTAGAAAAGAATATGCCTTTCACTAATAGAAATTTTTCTTTAAACAAGTTAACAAACCACCCATTTCCACTAAATTCCACTGGACACAAAGAAAAGTCCCAAATAGAAATAATATATTAAAGATTCTTCCTTATACACTCAGGTTCAAAATTATCACCCTTAAAGGTTCACGTATATAAAGAATGGCCACAATAAGGAAATGCATCAAGGTGCGCTTTTTCGGAACAAAAAACAATCCCATCAATTCATAAATATCACTCAAGCACATTAAAAATACACGAGTAAAGAAGTTATTATGGAATAATAGTAGTATTTAATTACCCGGAGGGAAGATTATCTACATAGTTGATTAACATCTTGAGCTTGCTACCACCCTCGGATGCAAGGCCGGCATGCATCTCAACAACATAAAGCATCGCCCACCTGTCTTAACTTCCCAATAGGAGTCCCGCAGTTTTCCTCAAACTCCCTTAGTATCGCCAGCCCTGGCCCACTTCCCTGAACATCTTATCCCGATCCTAACCACCAACGCCGCCGCCACACACAGTGTCGTCGCGCAAGCAACCGCTGCCTTCCCCATCACAGTAATAATAGGAAAACTCTCCAAAACTGTCTTATTTGAGATTGAAAGAAATGAATCGGATATTTAAGTATAAAGGGAAGGATTTGAAGCAGATGTTTCGGTTGATGAAGCTAGATTTGTCTCGGAAAATGAGGTCGACTAGACTAGAAAATAAAATAAAAGGGTGTGGAAATAAGAGCTGGATTTGCTTTCTTTTCACTTGTCCTTTGTTCATGTATTCTTGTTTATTTGATCCTCAAACTATTTAATTTCCTGTATTTCATCCTTATTCAATCTCCTTACAATACTCCATGTGTTTGTGATAATTTAAGATAGAAATCCGTTTATTTGTTTAAGGATATGAATTAGCTAAATCTATATGGGTTATGACTTTTTTTCTAAACTATACTCAACATTATGATATATTATCATTTCATATATATTGAGGGGACCAGATCAAGACAAATTCAAGATACAGGGACCAAATAACACTATTAATGTATTCTTGGGATTTTATTCCCTTCTTCTTATCAATATATTTATGAGTTCGAGGGGGGGAAAATAATACAAAATGCTTTGCTAGAAAGGCAGGCATCTATGCGTATTCGGACAAGACAAAAATCCTTCGCGCTCAAAAGAGAAAAGGTCATTTTTACATCCCACAGCTTTGGCAGATCGCTTAGCCCTATTCATCTTTGCTGGAGAGAATAGCTCGGAGATGCTCTCTCTCAGGGCGAAACTACGGGAGGGCCTCAGTATGATTTCTTTAGGAATCTCGGATTAACGTGTTTGGATTTTATTTTGTTAGCACGTCAGATGGAATCTTAAAAAAAATAATTGCGAAAAGTATTTGACATGATCTTCAAAAAGGACAAAACATTTTCTTATTATTGAGATTTTAGCCAAAGATTTGTTTTTTTTTTTCGTCAGATACAATGGGTCTGGGTGTCTCTATATACACTAGAAGACAATGACCAACAATAATACCATTATTTTACATCAGAGAGGAGAGTTGTTTAACTTAGGACTAGTTTTATCGCCTGCACTGCAGTCTGCAATAGTGTGGGTGGAATTCCATATTAATTTAGAATATAATAAAATAATGTCTTAATATTATGGAATAGTTATTTTTTTAAATCACAAACTCAAATATATTATCTATGAAAGTATCTTGTTACGTATAAAACTTCGACGTTTTATTATAAAAAAAAATTAATTATTATGCTATGAATATGTTTTCATGTATTATATTTTTTTTAATATGAGATGTTATTTATGCTTTATAAAATAAATTAAAAAATAAATAAACTATTTTATCTTAGTGGCTAAATGTTAGTGCTAAAAACAAATTATTTTTGTTTTTTATACAAATTTCATACAAATACAACTAATTCATATAAAATATAAAAGAAGAAGAAATTTTTCTACTACTCAAACAAATCTCTTTAAAATATCAAGAAATTAAAAATTATAAAAAAAAATCAAAATTTAAATAAAAAAAATTAACAGAAAGGGGTGAAAAAATAAAAATAAAAAGATAAAATAAATCAAATGTTAATAGGTCAGGTCTATATGACTGGCCTTTTTAAAAAACTCAAGCACACTTTGTCATGGAAGCCTAGGCTCTCATTAGGATTTTTTTTATATTTTTCATCTCTTGTATTTTTTTCTAAAGGCATGCGACTTGTTACTACCTTGGCTTTTTCAAGTCACCTTTAATGATCATAAATTTAAGATTTATTTTTTTAGACCATAAAAACCCAGGCACACTTGGTCTTAGAAGCCTATGCTCTCATTTGGATTTTTGTTATATTTTTCATCTCTTATTTTTCTAAAGGCAAACGACTTGTCACTGCCCCGACTTTTTCAGGTCACCTTTCATGATCATAAATTTAGGATTCATCTTTTTAGACCACAAAAAACTTGATTTTCAACTTCTTTTTACCTTAAAACACCTCCAAAACACCATTTAAACCCTGAAAATAACTTAACAACCCCTAAACAATCCCAAAAATAAAAATCAATCATATCAAAATAAATTAAATAGATCCTGATCTACCTTTTCTGCCTTGTTTAGAGAAATAATCATCTTCGTTGAACTCAATAAGAGGAACCCGCTAACACAAATATTATTCTTTCTAGTGGCTTCAATGTGGTTAACAAACAACTTTAATATTTTTCTATGAGTTTGAACAAAAAAACATTTTTGAACCCAGATAATATTTTTGTGAAAATTTCATTTTCTTTGTGTTCCATAAGTTTAGTGGTGTTTTTTAGTTTTCTTCTTCTTTTTGTGTTTTCAGTATCTTAGTACAAAAAAGTGTTTTTGTTTTGTTTTGTTACTATCTCTAAACATATTAGCAACATAAAAAAGTTAAAAAAAAAAAACACAAACAAGAAGAAGAATAGATGTTATTCAAGCTAGTTCAATTCTCGTTGTAAAAAAAATAGAGAAACTGAATCAAACCATCTTGAAATCACTTCAAAATTGATATACTGGTTATTTAGGGTGAAATTGCACTATTTATTAAATTTGGACTCGTTTTGATATCGTTTGATTGGGGTTTCAATTTTCAGTTAAATCTTGTCGCAAACTGATCATACATGGGTTTTTAATAACTAGGCATAAGAGAATGATCTATAAACTAAGATTTGTTGTTTATTATGTATAAGGGCATTACATATCAAATCTAAGGTTGTTCCACTATTGTTTGGTCGAAACAATAAGTTTAAATTTTTCGAGAGTTTTAAGGATCTCATTAAACAATATAAAGTTGTTTAGGGTATGAGTAAAGATTACTTGAATATTAGATCTTCTTTCTGAAGTTTAATCAAACTCTTCAAGGTTGGATTATCACAAACCACAAGTCATCTAAGTGTCCGACCTCTAACAAATCCACACAAATCATCGAAGTAAGAAATCTCCTAAATTCCTTTTAGAAGAGATGAATCACTATGTCTTTTAGTGGTAACTCTTTCTTTATATGTTTTCAAGTGTTTCTTTGTATCATATATTCTGTTACTTAGCTTGTACAACTCTCACCATATGTTCTGTAACATACTTCTCTATCTGATTATATCAGATCTTACATAAAAAATTATGAGATATGCAATTCTTTTTATAGGAAAAACCTCATAACCCTATAAGTGGTAAAATACCAATTTGCCCCATGAATAATATAACATATATTATTTTAAGATAATTTTAAAAATTTATTCAATCAAGTCCTTACTTGATTTTTCTAGGTCTAGAATTGTAATCCCCTATATTAATTATATTTAGTCCTTAATTTCTAAAACTTATTCAAAATCAAATCATACTTGATTAATTATCCTAGTTTAATTTCTAACTAGAGTTCATAATATGTGTTACCTATTAGATTTCTAATAAGTTGACACAAATATAAATTATAATCCTAAATAAACTATGATTAAATAATTTAATTTATTATCAATTCAATAATTTACTGATTTATATTTGAAGATCAAGTGCATTATCAAGCAACATATTATTATACCCTATGTAAACCCCCAATTTAAAATTTTATGGTGTTAATAAAAAAATAAAAATTAAACCCAATGTCGAAATGAATCAATGTAAAATTCAAAACAGAAGAAAAATAAATAATTGGAAAGAAATTTTTATTATATAAATCTTTAAGTGTGATATTTTAAAACAGTGAAACGAGACAGAATATCTGGGTAATAAAAAATAAAACACATGAGATAAACATAAAGACATTGTTGTAAATAGCTTAAATTTGGACTATATAAATGGCTTTCTCTTAAGCCATGGTTGGTGGTTCAACAAGGAAGAAGGGCTAGAGTTTTTTTTTTTTTTTATCAAATTATGAGAGAGAAACAAGATTTCAAGCTTGATTAAGAGACTAAAAATACGTTTAGATGATCTAAACTAGAGATATATAGACTTTTATTTAGTTTTAGAACTCAAAAGTGAGAATTTTAGGAGTTAAAAGGAGACAAAAGAGACGGTGAAGAACGCTTGATTTCCTTTTCAATTTCTCTTTGATGTCTTGTGTTTAAAAGTTAAGAATCACTTCCACCATAATTGATTTTAACTTTAGCATAAATTGAAACTTAGTCAATAATGTGTAGAATATGGAATTTTGAGTTTCATGAGTTAGATTACTTGAAATGGTGTTTTTTTTTTAGAATTATTTCTTAGATATGAAAAACAAAAAATGGGTAATACGAGAATTGTGAAGAATTTGAAGAAAATCATGTTCCCCCTTTTGATATGAGATTTCGACACAGACTTAGAAATAGAAAATGAATTAGATTGGTTCAAATTATTATGGAATTTGTGTTAAATTATGTTGGGATAGATAGGAAATGGATGGGTAAAAAGCTAATTATAAATATTAAAAAACTAAACTAATATTTGATGTGTTGTATAAATTGATCGACCATTTGGAATTACAAAATGATTTGGTCAACCAATTGATAGGAGGAAAAATGAAATTGACTATTGTCTTATTTGGTTGATCAAACTGGTTGACCATTTGTTCGAACTTAAGGACACCAAGAAAATTTAGTAGTAACCAGTCAACCGATTGGTTATGCCAATATGAACTAGTCGGCCGTTCTAACTAATAATGAACTATTACTATTTCAAAAAAAAAAGGTAAAAACCTTACTTGGTTGAAACTTATATTCAAAGGAGTATTAGTTTAAAGTTTTTATTAAAATAGATGTTGATGATTATATGCATGTTGGTATAAAAGAGGCTGCGAGATTCATCTAGTAGTAGGAAACCACTGCTTGAGTGCAAGTACCAGGTAAGTGTTTTGCACCACTACCCATTGTTAAATATAGAACTTTTAATGTTATAAATAAGTATAGTCTTTTTTAAATGTGCTCTTCCTAATTGCATGTATGTCTCAACAATAACTGGAATAATATAAAAGTGGCTTATTTGACTTGTACCTTAAGTGGTATTGGTGGTGTTAGTTTATCTCACGACTGGAAAATTTATTTGACTAGTACCCTGAGTAGTACTAGTAGTGTTAGTTTATTTAACAACCGAAAAATTTATTTCATTAATACCCTGAGTGGTACTAGTGGCATTACTTTATTTGACGACCGATAAATTTATTTGACTAGTACCCTAAGTGGTGCTAGTGGCATCAGTTTTTCTAACGATCAGGTTTTTATTGACTAGTTATTCTGAGAGGTACTAGTAGCATCAATGAGACTGATGACTAGGATATTTGAGATAATTAACTACTTCAAGGAGTTTCGTGGCACATGTAAACTTATAGAAATGAAAATAACAAACTTTCAACTAGAATTGAATGTATGACACTAAAGAGTAAATTAAATTATGAATTATATGATTTAATTCTTTAACTCATTTGTACTATATGTTATAATAAATTCCAAGAACATCTTAACCTCTTGTGGAGTATTAGATTAACCTAACACTTTTTTTGCTATGTTTTAGTGATGTAATTATAAATTAATTAAATTCTCTTCTTGTATTATTAAGTTGTCACTAATAACTATAATATAAAGTAAACTAGATTTAAGTTGCTTATAATTTACCCTTTGAATATGTTAAGTTGAAACTGATATGATTTTTTGGTATTCGTTAGATTAAAAGAAAAATATATGTAATTAGTCTATTTTAATATTTATGATTTAATTATGTCCTTTTTATTTTTAGTGAAGTACTTTTATTATGGAAAAATATTGGGTTGTGGAAAAAAATGTAAATTATGTTTTTATTTAGTGAAGGTTTAGGATGGTTGAATTGTGACTTGATTAATTATGTGGATTTGTGGTGATATCGATAACTTGGTATGCAAAAAGAAAAAATCCTAGTTTTTCTATATATATGTGATGATGAAAATATCTGAACGTGTTCTTAGCATAAAGGATGTTACACCCCAATTATTAGGAAAGTCAGAAGTGGTTTGACTTAGCTCTTCAATGAGTAGATTCAAATGTAATTATTATCCATTCTTCAAGAATATTCTAATTTAGATATTATAGCATGAAGTCTATCTACTATGTCAAATCATGTTTGTTCTCAATACCATAATCATTGATCATTTGAAAAAGATCTAGAACTCTTTTCAAATCTCATTATACCTTGCGTAAGGATTTGACAATCAATACTAATTCATTTAAGATGATTAATCATCTCTTGATCACTTAAATACCTTCATACAGTTTATACTATACTCAATATCTACTCACTTGTTATCCTTGATTAGGACAACATGTAATCTGGATCAAAGTACAACATTTTCTATATAAGATAACTTGGTGATCTTAAGTTTAAAGATCACTTACATAACTACCACGTGGTTCTTTTCATAAACACATGCGATCTCTCCATATAGAATTCTCAAGTAGATCAGTTTAGTGTACATGTCATCTAAGAAGCATGATATGATTAAGACTACATCAAAAGATCAATTGCAAGTTTCAATTGGGCTAATTACAAGATCAAGAGCAAAGAAGCTTAAAGATGCATTTAATGAGTTTATTCAAAGTGTTTAGGCCAAGGTGAATTTCAAGGAGACTACATATTTCAACATGTGATGATTAGACCCTTTAATTTAATCCATGTATAAGAGGAGCATGATCCATTTACTTCATGGACTAATTAATTTTGGTAACTAGAGGCTTATTTTTCCTAATGTATAATTTTACTCTAACAATCATAATTTTTGACTCAACCATTGGATCAAGCTATAGTTTTACCATAATTTTTAGAGCTCTTATTCTATATTGGATTAAAATTTTAGGGTGATCAAGCATCGAGAAGACCTTGCAATAAGGATTATAATATGTTGTGCGAGAATTATATTAATTTCTAGTTTATTTAGGATTCTTTTTTCTATTTTATTTTGAACTCTTTTATTATTTTTCCAGCATTTTTTAGGATGTTTTTACATATTATAAATAAGGTTATTTAGCTTTTATTCAGAATTTTTTAGGACAAACATTGATTTCAACAATTATTATTGTATGTGTGAAGTTTTGTTTTTACTTTTTGGTTATTTATTAAACTCTTTAACTTAATAAATAATTAACCAAGATTCATGATATTTTCTATAGTTCTTGTTCATGTTTTTTTATAGGTGTTGAGTGAGGATTCAATTATTTATAGTCTTGGTGTTTCGGTACAAGTTATCATTATGTCAAACTCAATTCCAAACCTAATCTTAGCTTTCTTGGAAAGAGTTGATTGACTGTGGGTTTTTAAATTTATATATCCATGAGATTCACATCAGTTGGTATCAAATGAAGACTCTGCTCAGGTTATATCCCTTTTATCTCCAAGTTTTCGTATACTTCATTGTTGTCAAATTCTTTATCTTCTCTAAAAACTAGTTGCAAGTTGCAACATCAAGTAAAAAAAAAGAAATTATTTGCAATCTTGATTAAATAAAGTCTTATAAAATAAAAGAACAAAGAAATTTGCAAAAAAAAAAAACTTTTAGGGTTTCCTGCAAATCTTGATTCAAAGAAACATATAGTTAGGCCTCTTGATTTAAATATAAAAACAATCTTAATTCTTGAGTGTTTCTTGGAAATAAATCTTGATTTAGGATATTTTAGGTTTACTTGAATGAGTTTTCTTAAAAATTACAACAAAAAAAACATCTAGTTTTTGCATCATTTTTTTAGTTTCGGCCACCATATATATAAAAAATTGAAAGTGCTTTTGTTATTTGAAGTCATTTAAATCTTATTCTATTAGTTTCTTAATTTTCATAGTGTTTATCATGTTTTCGTATCGTTCATATTTTGCAAGAATTCATATTGATATTCATGATTTTGTATTCGTAGTTTTGTATTGATAGTTTTTATTTTTTATTGTTTCTTGAGTTTTTACATTATTTTATTGTTCCATTAAGATATTAATCTTTGATTTATCATGAACTAGTTCTTTAAAGAGCTAAAATCTTGAAAATTGAATGGTAAAAGGTAAAGGTGAGCATATTAGAATGTAAAACCAAAAATTTGTATGAAATATAAGAGGAGTAAACAATATGGTTGAATTGCAACACTATGTTAAGATTGTCATGATTACCATAAAAAAATGGAGATTGTCATTATTAGAGATAATGTTGTGAAGAATAAAAAAGCTACAATGACAAGGCTTATGAATGGATTGATTAGAGGGATAACTAATGTGGTTAAGTTACAATATTATATTGATCTTCAAGATATGCTTAATATAGCTTTCAAAATAGAGAGACAGTTGAAAATAAAGAGAAGTATATGTCAATGAGGTAATTCAAGTTTTTTTTTTTTTTTTACTTAGAGGTTGAATTATAGGAGAGAAAAGGCTCCAACATCAAAGCCAAATTCTGTAGGTAACAAATCAAAACCATCTAAGGCTTGGAGGAAAGATTCGTCCACTAAAACAAAAGGTAAAATTAAGATCCCATGTAATAGTAACTATGATATTAAGTGTTTCAAGTGTTGAGGAGTGGACATATAGCTCCACAATTCCAAATTAAAGGATTATGACTATAAAAGAGCATAGGGATATTGAATCAAAAGGTGACAAATCCAAGAAGGATGAAATGCCACCACTAGAAGACTATAATAATGTTGAGTATCTAGTTGATGAAGAGACTTTGGTGATTAGAAGAACACTTAATGTTCAAATTAAAAAGAATGATATAAAGCAACAAAGGGAGAAAATATTTCATGCTAAATACCACATAAATAATAAGATATAATATGATTATTGATAGTGAGAGTTGTTTTAATATTGCTAGTACAACACTTGTTAGAAAATTTAATACGAAAACTATTAAATATGAAAGGCCTTGTAGATTTTAATGGTTGAATGATTGTGGAGAAGTAAAAGTTACTATGCAAGTTTTGTTTATTTTTTGGTTGGAAAATATAAGAATGGAGTTTTATGTGATGTTGTGCCTATGCATGCTACTCATTTATTATTGGGGAAACCTTAGTAATTTGATAAATAAAAAAAAAGCTAAGCAATATAGGTTTAAGAACATGTATTTTCTTGAGAAGGATGAGAAGACATTCATAATTGTATAATTGATCCCTATATAAGTGTATGAAGACTAATTGAAATTGGAAGAAAAAAGTGATGCTGAAGAAAAAGATCAAACATGCGAGGTTGTGAGGAAGAGTGAAACTATAGTAAGTCAAGAGAGAAAAAGGTTAGACTGGGCCAACATAGGAATTATTAGGGATTCAACTGAGATAAGAGAGAAGAAAAGAGAAGAAGAGAAAGGAAGAGTGAGAAAAAATATAAATAAAAACATGTTAATTTTTATACTAAGAGGAGTGAGTTTAAGAATGCTTATTTTGTCTAACATGCCCATGATTTTACTTGTATATAATAAGACATATTTTAACACCAATGACTTTGATCATTGTATTCCTAGTTTTGTGTTTTTTTATTACGTTATTATAATGACATCTTTCCTAATAAAAATCCTATTAAGTTACCACCTATTAGAAAAATTGAGCATCAAATTGATCTTGTACCTAAAACATCTATATCTAATTAGTCAGCCTATAGAAAGTAATCTCAAGGAGACAAAGTAACTTCAAAGGTAAGTGGGAAAATTGATGATAACAAAGTACATAAAAGAAGACATGAGTCCTTGTGTAGTTCTAGTGTTAATAGTACCAAAAGAGGATATAACTTGGAGGATGTGTGTTAATTATTATGCTATTAAAAATATTATAATAAAGAATAGATACCTAATTCTAAGACTTGATGATATGTTAAATGAATTTCATGGGTCTTGTGTGTTTTCTAAAATTGATTTGAAAGGTGAATATCATCAAATAAGAAAGAAACAGTGAAATGAATGGAAAAATGTATTTAAAACTAAATATGGTTTGTATGAGTAGTTAATTATACATTTGAAATTACTAATAAACCTAGTACTTTCATGAAATTAATAAACCATGTTTTGCGCAATTATATAGGCAAGTTTGTTGTGGTTTATTTTGATTATATTTTGATTTATAGCAAGAATTTAGAGGAGTATATAGAACATTTAAGAAATATGCTAGTTTGTTTTGTGAAAAGAATGTTTATATGCTAATATAAAAAAGTATGACTTTTGCATGTAAAAGTTTGTATTCTTGGATATGTTGTTAGTGCAAAAGGTATTGAGATAGATGAGAAAAAAGTTAGGGCTATCTAAGAATGACCTACACCTAAGTCAATTACTAAGGTAAAAAGTTTTCATGGTTTGGCTAGTTTTTATAGGAGATTTGTTAAAGATTTTAGTACTCTAGTTATACCTTTAACTAAGATAATTAAGAAATCTGTGGGTTTTTAAATGGGACAAAGAACAAGAGCATGCTTTTAATTTATTAAAGAAAAAATTAATTTCAGCTTTATTATTATCAGATATAACTTTCAACTCGACTGTTGGATCAGGCTGATATTTTGAAAAACGTTTCTAGACATGTTCTAAATTAAGTTAAAATATCGTGTCAATTAAAGTATGGTAAGTGATTATTTCAAATGGTCAAAGTTACTGGACAAATCTTGTCAAATTTGTATATCTGGACCTTTGTTTGTTGTTCGGACTATATTTATAGCTATAGAAGGAATTATGCTAAGATTGGGTTGGAAAGTAGACATTCATACCTTTACGTCTATATAAGATAGGATTGTTAATTCATTTAGACAAGAGAGAACCACGTGTTTGAAGTCAGGACTAAAATCCACGAGGAATGTGTGAAAATAGGAGAAACATTGTTTCCTTGTGAATTATGGATTCTAATTCATACAAGGATTTCTTAATGCTTTTGAAAACATGTGTGGTAACAATTGGTTTACCTATTCTATAAGGATTCCATATCAAATAAGAAGACATTTATGGTAGCAACTATTATTTGTGGTATGCAAGAATTCCACATCCATTATGGAATGTATGTAGTGACAAGGAGCTTATGATTGTTTTGTTGTTCTTTTCCTTATTTTATATGATTTCCTTATTCAAAAGAGAGATTATGGAAGCCTATTTAAATGAGATATTTCAATCACTTTCCTTTCTATTTTTGAGGGCATACTTTTGGCTAAACAAGGGAAGAAACTTCATCATTCAAGACAACATATTTAAAGTAAGGAAAAAGAATTAATGGACGACACAAAAAGATACCTTTTCTTCTAAGTTTTGGATTCGTCTCTAAGGGATCCAATGCAAGGAGATACAGTTTTGGGGTTGTTTCGATAACTTGTATTAATCTGAATATTTCTTAAGGTTTATTTATTGTTTTAATTAATATTTAGGATAATTATATTTTAGTTTTAGGGTTTTTATTTATGGTAGGTTTGTTTTGGCCAAAATTAATGCTTATGTTTATTTTAGGCTTTAAGCTTTTGCTTAGCTGAGTTTTAGTTAAGGCCCATTGGTTTGTAGTCTAATATAGGACTATTAGAGTTATTATCTTAGGATTATATTTTGTTTTGTTTTGCTGCAAATTTGACAGCTTTTAAACATCAATGAAATTTAGTTTTGTTTTAGAAAACTTTCTCTTTTTTGTTGGGACAAAGAGTAAATCCAACTTATAAAGGTATATCTGATCTTGTGGCATCATTCACTATTATCCAATACCTCTAGTTTTTAGTTAAAGATTAGCTATGGGTCAATGTTCAACCGAACTTGATTATTCGACTTTCTTGGGGAAGTTATCATCTTCGTTGTGGGTTGTATGACCACGTGATCACGAGATTCACATAAAATAATACACCATAAACTTTGATCGAAGGATGGAATTGAAAACCAATAAAATTTTAATAAAAAGGCCAAGGAAAAAAAATAAAAATAAAAATAAAAAGAATAAGGACCAAATTGAAAAACATAATATATTACAAATTGTAATTAAAAGACTAAATTGAAAATAAACAAACTTTTATAAAATGGTCAAGAAAAAAAATTAAAAATCAAAAGAGTAAGGATTAAAATTAAAATACCAAAAACAAAAAAGATGAAGGTGTTCCCCTTTTACAATAAGAGCGAGAGAGAAAAGAAACAATTACTAGCATTAACCATCCATCAACCTCCATCACAAGCTGCACTGAGTGGAAGAGAACAAGATGACACTTCCAACGACATGGTAAAAAAAGCAGATTTAGCCACCAAGATGCGCTCATATTTTTTGCAGAGGTGTTGTACATACTACTCAAAAGGTATGGGTGCCTCTTACACGTTGATGTGTGATGTAAACAAGCCAATAATTTTTTGATTAAAAAATCCAAAATACCCTTCATAAATATGGAATTAACAAAAAAAACCCATGTAAAAAGACAAAAACAACCTTAAACACATGCCTTAATATTTTTTTTGATTCTCAGAGAAAAAAATCCTTTTACTGTTTCGTAAAAAAGGAAAGATAGAAACACTCAGGTTAACAACTCTAATATTTTTGACTTTAAAGTGAATCTGAAAAAAATTAAAAAGGTGAAAATACCTCCTGACAATGTTATGTTTTAATGACCAATTAACTATAAAAAAAAATCAAATTACCGTATAAATAAAGCACCTCAATTTTTCTTCTAATGACAAAAGCAAAATTTAACTTTAACAATAAATATATTTTATGTGCTTTCCACGTTAGTTTTGCTAGTGTGGATGAACGGGGTAACAAAGTCATTGCGAGGTCGTACACGTGTCAAATGTCCCACTCTTTATGATGTTCGTACGTTATTCTTTGGCCAATTCTTGTTTTGTCCTTACTTTGTCTTTGTCTTTGCAATAAAAAAACCCAGACCGAATTTTAGCAAAAACCTCAACCGGCATTAGTTCCTTCCCTCTTTATTGCATCATCACATCACTTTTGTTATTATTATTATTATTGTTTTTTTTGTAAAAATATCCCCTCAGCTAAATCCAAATTTATCATTTTATAGCTACTCTCTCCAAGTTAACAACTCTTTCCTTTGCTCTAGAAAGAAAAAGAAACAATCTATTCTAGGGTTTTAAACAGTGAATCTTTCCTTCTTAATTTGATAGGTAAGAGTATCTGTACTGTTTCATTTAGGGTTCTTGACGAGTAAAGTTATTGTCTTTACTATATGGTGTAGTTACTATTATTCCTTTTATTGTTTGACCATTTTTTTTGTTGTGAATTTTAGAGGAATAACTTTCCTGGATACTCGTGTTTCGTTGTTTATTTTCTATCATTTCTGTTTTCTTGAATTGGGTTCTAGTCATTTTATTTGTTTATTTTCTTTGAATTTGTAAGCGGCTCTGTTTTTGGCCTGTGTTTATGCAAAATGGCTGCTTTTTTGGACAACAAGGGATTGTTCTAGTGCCAGTTTAGAGAGAAGGTACTGTCCTAATATCTTTTTGTTTTGTTGGTGAGGAAAGCAAGAGAATAGAAAAGTCCGGAACTTTTTTTTTTCTCCTGAATTCCAAATAGTTAGGAACTCGATTCAACCGGGTTAGAGTGAAGTGCTTGGTTCTGCCGTTTGGAAGTCTTCTTTTATCTTATTTATTTAGCTTTTGTTTTAGCAACCAACTAGAGAGTCTTAATGTTGTGAATTCTTTTGCTGATTCTTTCTGTGTGTTTTCATAGCCATATGCATGTTGAACGACTTCTAATTGAACCTAAACCCCTCACAATGGCAGAAGGGAAACTCTTTGGGATGTTGAATTAAGAATTCCCAACGAACCAACATGACAATTTCTCTCAATGCACTTGTGGTTTTATGCAATTCTACAATTTTCTTTACAATCTAGCGTTTATGTGTCTCCAAATAGCCGAGTCACATCTTTAGCTTGATATTTCCTTATTACTCTTGACCATGGTAAATTGATGCATCTTTTTCAGGGGACTATGTGAGATATCCTGTCACTCCTTAATTAGGAAAGAGCACCATAATAATAATAGTTTAGCAATATGGCAACGGAAAGTCCACTTAGAATGCCCTCGCACAAGGAGCCAGCAACCTTTGCACCACCAACTCCTAATATGGCAGTGGAGGAGTTGGGATTTCCTAGAAAGGGTCAAAGATTCCATGGAAGTGGGAGAGACACAGTCCCTAATCGAAGTGGAAGTGCACCCCCAAATATGGAAGGCTCCTTTTTGGCCATAAACAACCTCATTTTCCACCAAAATTCCAACCTTAATCCTAGGTTGGGGCGTTCAGATGATGCTCTTCAAGAGTTTGACTCAGAGAAGCAGTCATATGTATCTTATTATGGTACTGGTGCCAACCCAAACACCTCACCCATCCCAAGGGAGAATCAGCTTGCAGAACACCATGCTGTTAAGTTTGGTACTAATTGGGGATTGACTCCAATACATGACAGCAGTAACAGTTCCTTGCATTTGTCGCAAGGAGTACTTTCTACACACAAGGAAGAGTTGGAGGATGATCACTCACCCAAGCAGCCCGTGGAAAGTTTAGTCAACACAACAAATGGGTTTTGGTCTGGTGAGGCTGCTGCTTCATTGGCAGGCCAATCCAAAAGCTTGGTTGATTTAATTCAGGTAGCTATTTTCATTTCTAGGAAATGCTCATTGATTTGACAATTAATTACTGTGCTTGGATACCTCTTTATATAATTTACTTCCTGTTGGGTTGACACTTAATTTCCCTGCCTTTCAGATAGCTTCCCTTGATAATTGTTAGCTACATTACTCTGATGCAAATGGAAGAGTTGTTAGTTTTAGCATGTAAATTCCATAACTGACAGAAGTTTGTCATTACTAGCTTCTAGTCGTGTTCCATTTGAATTTCGTCTGTGTTGGAGTTTGTCTGCAACAACATGTTCTTCATTAGTTATGCACCACTCATGCTTGGATATATTTCATATGTAATAGTGACTTCATTGTTAACTTCAAATTTTGGCTTCATGTTTCTTTCTTTTGTATTTTTGTTGATTAAGTTAATCATGGATGTACCACACTATAGTTCAGACATGTTTTGGTTTGTAAATTTAACTGTAAATTTTCATTTGTTCCAACAAAACAACAGTAAACGTAGCAATCCTAATTCTATAAGGTTGAACTAAAATAAAAATCGACCCATCATTTAATGTAATTTATATGCTCAGTATGCTGCTTATTGGCTTAACATTAGCATGAAAAAAGGAGATTGATTCATTTATCTTTGTTCCTTTTGAATTACATTATTATGCACGTGTTATTTATTGATTCACATTTACAGGAGGATTTCCCCCGCACTCCATCTCCTGTGTATAACCAGTCTCGCTCCTTAAGCTCTGGAATGACAGATGAACCTGCTGATCATGATATTGTTTCTAGTTCCTTGCCTGACCCCACTGTTAGCACATCCAATGCTGTTCCATCAATTCTAGGTACAAAAACTGTGGGGCTACCTTTGAATGCTGATCCCCTAGTTGCTCCTGTTTCAAGCTCATTGTCTCGTAATCGTACAGGAACCATACAACCCAAACCACCTCGTAGCAAAGGATTTTTAAATACTGCAGACGTCAACATTATTGAACCTGGAATGAAGGATCTTAATATATCTAGCCTTCAGAATCCCAAGGAGCAAACAAATCAAGAACAGTGGCAACACAGCTACCAAAGCCATGTGCAGCAACACCAAGTCCACCAACAGCCGAACAATTCATTTCAAGTTCAAAGTGCCAAGTCTCAAATGGGTCATCAGGGAGTAAATTCTACATGCATTGATGTGGACCAAGCTCTCCATGGCCCATCAAAGTTCTCAGCGGAGGTGCAGCCGGTATTGCAGTCATCTGGGTTCACACCTCCTCTTTATGCAACAGCTGGCTACATGACTTCACCAAATCCATTTTACCCAAATCTACAGGCTCCAGGATTATGTGCTCCACAATATGGCACAGGGGGGTATGCTCTGAATTCAAATGTTATTCCTCCGTATGTTGCTGGATACCCCCCTCATGGTACAGTTCCAATGGTTTTTGATGGCTCTGTTAGTCAAAACTTTAATGCCGGAATGTCTGGGGCTTCAAGCGGGGAGGCATTGCCCACGGAGCTGATGTGCAACACTATAACAAGTTCTTTGGGCAGCTTGGGTATGCAGTTCAACCTTCATTTACTGATCCTGTATATATGCAATACTATCAACAGCCTTATGGACTGGCATATAATACGTCTAGTCAATTTGATCCATTGGCATCTGGAGGTGGTGTTATTGGGAGACAAAACAATGCACCTGACTCAAAGAAAGGATCTGAGATTGCTGCTGGTTTGGAGGATCAGAAATTGCTTCACCAGAGAGGTGGAGCAAGTAATCTGAATCAAGGTAGAGGGCAGATGATGAATCTTCCCTATTTTGGAAATTCTCCAAACATGGGTATATTGCAGTACCCCACATCACCACTTGCTAGCCCTGTTTTTCCAGGATCCCCAGTGGGGGGCACTGGTATTTCTGGAGGGAGAAATGAATTGAGGTTCTCGCCAGGCAGTGGAAGATATGCGGCTGTACATTCTGGTTGGCGAGGTCAAAGAGGATCAGAGAGTTTTAATGACCCTAAAATATATAATTTTCTTGAGGAGTTGAAATCTGGCAAAGGCCGCAGATTTGAGTTGTCTGATATTGTAGGGAACATTATTGAATTTAGGCAAGTCCTTACTGAGTTTGCTTTCTTTGTTTTTGTTTCTTTTATATTGAAAAGTTGAATGATTAAGACTTTTTTTAAACTTCAGTGCTGATCAACATGGTAGCCGATTTATTCAGCAGAAGTTAGAGAATTGCAATGCTGAAGAGAAGGCATCTGTATTTAAAGAAGTTCTTCCTTATGCTTCCAAATTAATGACTGATGTTTTTGGCAACTATGTTATTCAGAAAGTGAGTGCTTAAAATATGCAATTTTTTGGTGCTATGTTCACCACTTGCTGACAATGTTGATTGTCTTGGTGTCCTTTTCCTTTTGTTTACTTGCAGTTTTTTGAGTATGGAAGCACTGAGCAGAGGAAGGAACTTGCTATTCAGCTTACTGGTCAGATTTTACATCTAAGTTTGCAGATGTATGGCTGTCGGGTAATCCAAAAGGTATGTGTGATTCTTGTGGGACATTGTTATCATGCATTCCACACAACCATTTAGTAGCTTCTGATTTTCTGTTCATGATTGACTGCTTGCATGCAAAGAAAACAAATGCATAATGATTCGGTATAACAAATGCATAATGATTCTGTATACAAGGTTTGGGAATAGCTATAGGATGTTTCATTGTGTCTTGCACTGACTTTTGTTTACTCCAATGTGGCTAAAAGAATGCTCCAAGTGCGCCTTAGGGACTAGAAACTTGCCCCCATGATGAAAACAATTTGTATGCTCTAGCCAAAGCCCTACACCTAGGTGTGCCTCTAGAGGCACTCTTTTTTGTGTCTAGATGAAGATGCCTCTCTACTTAACTAATTATTTGTTTTTCTGAGTATGTATTTCTTACTAGTTTATCTATTATTTTTTTTAAGGTGGTCACGCAGGCATATTTAACCATATCAGTATGATTAATAATGTTTTGGAAATTATTGGATAGGATTAAAAAACTTACATTGTTGATGTAGAATTTTGATTCACAACCTTTCTGCAGTGGCACAATGTTCAACCATTTGAGGTGATAGATAGGCTACATAGATCATTTATCATTCATTTTTGCATTTTTTTTACTTATACTATCATTTTTTTTCCCCAATCCGCTTACTATAAAAAATCATATATTTACAATAAAGGCGGTGCCTTATTTTGCTTTGGTGCACTCCTCACTTAGCACCTTGCATCTAGGCTCTATTCTCTAATAGCCTTTAGCGCTTTAATGTGCCTTAGCACTGCTTTACACAATGGAAATACCATTCACTCACGTTTCTTTTGGGCAAATTCTCTGGTTACAAGTAAGAATTGCTTTGGGATATCACTGGAGTATATACCTTTTGTAAATTTTGTTAATCATGTGAGCTTCTTAGGAGTTTGTGTAACATCATAAAGTTAGGCATGGTTGAGATTCATATACTTGTGGAGCTGTGGTAGAATGTTTCTTCCAGCAAATTTGTGGTTATTTCTATTGCCATCTGATGTAGATTGCTTTCAAATTCCAGTACTTTGCTGGTTATTTTCATTGGCATGGAAATGTACCAGTCAATGAAAGATACCTGGGATTTCTGATTGCAAATGTTGTCACTAGGCTTTTTTTGGCTGGAACTTTTTCCCATATCTCTCCTAAGTGTAATAATGGCTTATATAGAGCAACTTTTGGAAAGTTTTTGGGTCTAAACCTCTGTCCATGATATTTATGTAGTCTTGTTTTTTCATTCATTTAGATTAAGGTGCATTTGATCATGTTGTTTTTCATACTGGTTGCCTACTTGATGTTCCCCTTATGTGTGCTATTGAATGTATGAAAGTATAAAAAGAAAGATAAAAGAAGGGAAATTTGAATCCTGAATGGATACTTGCCGATGTGACCAATTTCATAAAGTTAGGTTGTGGTCCTTGTGGATATTCTAATGGTTCTATTTGTCATCTGAGCGGGCCTGAGAGAGAAACCTACCAGAAATTGAGATGTTCAGGAATTTGGTTAAATCATAAAGATGGATACAGCTTCAATGAAGCTTGAGCCATTTCTTTGTATACTCAATATAGCTATATGAGTTAACTTGTGTGACAAGTATGATTGCTTGTTTTTGTCGTGTTCCTAAAATTCCACAACACTTTGGTTGAGCTGGGTTTTAAACTGTTTTGTGTTTTAGGTAGATAATTTTGTATTCAATTGGTTGCAAAATTAGAATGATTGTCAGATTTTCATTAGCCCCAATATTGAATTTCTGCCTCTTCAAAATAACAACTATTAGTTTGGCCATTTTTTCTTATAATCAGATTATTTTTATGTCTTGATCTTGAGTTAAAGGAGAGCATCCTGTCTTCCATTTCTCTTCACCCCTACAATAGGCAGCCTATTGAAGTCTGTCCTGGGCCTCCTGGCAGTTTCCTCAGATGGGGGTGCCTACCCTCATTGAGTTCAGCACCATGGAAATGTGTAGACACTAGCATACAGGCTGTCAGTTCTGAGTAAGAATAGGAATGCCAAGCTTCTTATTGGTGTTAGGTGCTCCATCAATACTGATCCCACATCAACTCTGGCATTAAGCCATTTTTATTGTCTGGTGCAGGAATCAAGAGGGTTCTTTATGCATGCTCTCTGAGGCTAATCACAAGATGCTAGCCTTTACGTTTCTGAAAGATAGAGAAAATGGATGGGCTTTAGGAAATTAAAAGGAATCGTTTAATTCAAGACATAGTTTTTCAATTCATTTTATGTACATTGTGTGAATTTACGGACCATTAGGTCTTATCTCACCACTGGTCCATGATGGCACAAAAATGAGCCTCCTGTGGTTCTGGTCCTTGCCACAAAATTCCAAGTGTTGGTGAAAATCTTAAAGAGTTGTGGATCAATCTGAGTATCTGACTAAATGGATATCTTACCTGATCCAGCAACCAAGCTAAAGAAACCCAATTTTGCCTGATCCAATTGGGAAAGGGGCAAGTTTTCAGCAATTTAGGTTTTTTTTTTTTTTTTTTTTTTTTTTTTTTTGTGTGTGTGTGTGCAGTCATCATGCAGAAAAGTAAATATTTTTAACACGTCCAATGTCTGTCGTGGAAGCCTTGATTGAATAATGCTTTTTATTTTTTTGGTTTCTTTAACAGATGTCCGGATGAAATTTGATGTTAGATATTTAATTAATTGCTTCCTATTCAGAATATAAACCTTCTCCTCTTTGTTATGTTGGAATGGCATTGATTTTGATCCTATGATGTTCTTAGGCACTTGATGTGATTGAACTTGATCAAAAAGCACAGCTTGTTCGTGAATTGGATGGACATGTTATGAAGTGTGTACGTGATCAGAATGGTAATCACGTCATACAGAAGTGCATTGAGAGTGTTCCGGCAGAAAAAATTGGATTTATAATCTCTGCCTTCCGTGGTGAAGTTGCAACACTTTCCATGCATCCTTATGGTTGCCGTGTCATACAGGTATGTTAGACTTGATTGGTGTGTTGGAAGCTCACCTGCTATCTTTTCCTCTCCAACCTATGGTTGTCTGTCAGAACATTATTGAACATTGATACATTTGGTTTATTGTAGAGAGTTCTAGAACGTTGTGCAGATGAGCTGCAATGTCAGTTCATAGTGGATGAGATCTTGGAGTCTGTATGCATTCTTGCGCAAGACCAGTATGGAAATTATGTTACTCAGGTCAGTGCATCTTTTGTGCTGTATCTCCTCGGATTTTATAGCAAGCAATTCATTCTTTCTAAAAATCTTCTTTATATTTGGGGTGGGTTTGGTATAGGGTGAAATGGTTTGATAGTGGATATAGTGACAATGAATTTTGTTTGGTAAATTTTGGGGGACGGGAATTGTTATTGGGGAAAGGGGATTAATATTTATGTTTGGGGGAGGAAGAATAAGAAATCATTAGATACTTGAACTCCCAGTGTACAATTCCTGAAAGATAGATCTTGTTCCCTGAAAGATAGATCTGCTTCAAGTTAGAGTGTTACAGTGTAGCACTATGACTTGGATGCAGATCTATTATCCAATTGAAACACGGAATTCAGCTTCAAGCTTCCTCCTATTCTGTATTCAATGTGAATTCATGTTTTAGTTGCTGTGTTAATGGTGAATTCCATGAAAGTTGGGGACTTTAATTCCATGTTTCAATTGCTGTATTAATAATGATGTGTGTATTCATAACAGCATGTATTGGAGAGGGGAAAATCTCATGAAAGATGCCAAATTATTAGCAAATTGTCGGGGCATATTGTTACACTCAGCCAGCATAAGTTTGCGTCCAATGTTGTTGAGAAATGTTTGGAGTATGGTGGTGCCACTGAGCGGGAAATAATAATTCAGGAGATTCTTGGACAAAATGAAGGAAACGATAATCTATTGGTGAGTCTAGTGAAACTATTTTTATTTAGTTTTAAAATCCTTCAGCATATCAACCTTTCTAACAGGTAGCTAACTTAGTTGCTCTGCTGAGGTCACCGTGAATAATTAAAATCAGAATTTATGGAATTTCTCTAAACTCATTGACAGAAAGCATATTAGCTGCTACTTTTTATCACCAACACATGTTGCCAACATTCTCACTGCCTTCAGCTTCTAAATACTTTATATGGTGTATGTTCGTGTGTGTACCATTTTAAATAATTTTTTTCTTATATTGTAAACAAATTGAACTCCGAGCTGTGATTGGCATCAAAGGTGAAGGGAAAGCAATGCACTTACTAGACTTAAAGTTAATAAACCAATATGCATTTCTCCATTTATCCAACTGCATTTAAATCATGCTTTATAATGTCAAGAAGCTATTTTTTATGCTTAGGTATCAGTATGAGTTGCACAACTCCTTTGTTATGCAATGATCATGATATCAAACTTTGAAGCATTTGAGTGAATTTGTTATAGTTAGACTATTATGGTATTCCATTTTCTTTCATAAACTTTCAAGGCTTCGAAGGATGAAAATCTTAGCATGTCTAGGATTTCTCTATTGTTCATTTTTTGTTTGATATACAACAGTGTTCTATTAATAACTGCAAAAGAAATATGAACTTGCATCTTAAATCTTTTTATCTCATATGAGAATCAAAATCAACAATGAGCTCCAAATTGTCATTTCATTAGTGTGCCAGAGTCCAAGATTTACTCTAATCATCACTGATAGTTATTTGCAATCACACATGTTTTCTTTACTCCTTTAGCAGTTTACACGATAATTTTCCAGATTTTCTCAAATTTTCTCACTCTCAGAGCGGTTCTTGCTCATATATTGAGAATCTCTTTCACAATCTTAATTGTAGGCACAAATGGGTCTGTTTCTTGTTATAATGTTTCCCTTGCGCGCTTGCCAATACCTTCAATCTCTAGTTCAATTTCACTTTGAAGTTTGAAATTCTGCATTTCCTTATGGGATTGTATTATCTAATTAATTTTTGAAAGAGTTCTAAATGTGTCATTTTTTACCTGTTGCTATGTTTAGATAATGATGAAGGACCAATATGCAAATTATGTGGTCCAGAAGATTCTTGACACTTGTACTGATATTCAGCGGGCAATGTTGCTTAATCGTATAAGAACACATGTGCATGCTCTGAAGAAATATACTTATGGGAAGCACATTGTTGCTAGGTTTGAACAGCAATTTGGAGAAGGTATAAGCTTTTTAGTTTCACTAATTCTACATGTATTTGAAATTTTGTATTGCTTCACTATCTATTGCAAGTTGGACATCAGGTGACCCCTTTAGAGTAGCTTGACTGCAGGTTTCATTTGATCACAGCTTCTTCCAGCTCCCAATGTCTAGTTAAGTATTATTTGTTGGGAAATAAAAAATGGACGAATGAATTCTACCTTGAAGATTTATTTGAAGAGATATTGAGTTCATAATTTGGAAGAGATGTCACTTGAATAGCAGGTTAGAAAATACAACAGTCTGGGGACAATAAAGTGGTAACTTTTGTAGGAAACTCAGGAATTTTTAATTCCATGAAAAAGCAATAAATGTGATTGGAAATCTTATGTCCCTGTGCCAGAAGATCCCATCATTCCCAAATGAAGTATGGTGCAAAGCTATTACGACGTAGACATCTTTCCATGTCAAAAACTACTCAAAAGTCCCCTCTGGGAATTCATTTCCCTGGAATGACTAAGTGGGAGAATCTCAACTTGAACTTCCCATAATATCTTCATATTTGCTTTATGAGTTACAATATCAAGCTTGGACGAACACATGATTTCAACTTGTATGGGTGCACCGTTTAATACAAACCCTTTCAGTATGGATATTGTCCTGGTTGAGAGAGAGGGTTAGATATTTTATGACTGGATTGTATAGGATACTATTGGTTTAAAAAAATCTCTATGATAATTTTCATGTTGGGTTTCTACTTTTTTTGTGAATAATGTACTACTGGCTATTGATTCTGGCTGATTCATTGGTAAATGGAACACGAAATTAGCAGTGTCCTTTGATTATTTGAAAATTTGCTTGTGTAGCCGACCACAACTAGTTTGGGATTGAGGTTTTGTTGTTGCTCTCACTTTGCCCATTAAACTTATCGTTTATGCAGAGGGACAAACATCATGATATGACGCAGATGCACTGTCGTGGATTGTCTAGTACTAGCACAGCTGCAACATGTGACAACCTCACAGCTGATCCCATTCTTCCAACATTTGCAGAAGTAGCATGGGACATGCAACAACCATATCATGCAAGCAATCTTTGACCTGATCATGTTAAGAATACATGAATGCCTCAGGAAGCTTCCACCATTAGGAACAGGGTTGGAATTGTAAAGTCAGTAAATGTGTGCCATCAAACGGTTTGTATTTATGTTCTGTAGTTCAACAATTTGGACCCAAAGGAAAAGCAGCATCAGTAGGACAACAGTTTAGATTGCAACAGATTCGAAGGGAATGAATTATTTGGAAGGAAAAGCTTCCTGATGGCAAACGCTGTAAAATCATCTGTTGGGTTTGTTTTTGTTTGGTGACTGGCTTTCCTTTATAAAAGTTGGAAAATATAGCAATATCATGTCTCGTTCTTTTCTACTGGGGACAAAGCAATAACTTCGTGATGAAAAATCTTACTCCTAAAAGTTTTCCCAGAAAATTAAGATGATCTCAAATGCGTTCTTTACAAGCTGGGAGGAACTTGAATTCTTCAGCTCACCTCTTTTTGTAAATTTGCTCTTACAAGGATGACTTGCGATATTTCTGTTGTAGGTACTGTTATAGGATTGTATTTTACTTGGGTTGCAAGAATCTGAATAGGTTTCAATTTCAGTTCTTCTAGTTTAACTTTATGAATGGGAGTGGCTATTTTCTGACTGGTAAAAAACATTTTAAATATAGGGGTAGGGGAGAGAATCTCTAAACAAATAAAAGGAGAAGTTTCCCAAGTCCCCAAGCAGACACAAAGATGCATTCTGTCACTTCGAAAAGTTAAGAAGCCTTTCGAAGTACGTGCTAATAATGTTACTTCAATATCATATCTCTTTCTTTTACACCATATGCAAAGGAAAAGGTAGCATATATACTTTTATGTCTTCATATCATTCATACTTCTTATGAATTTGTTTCGCTATTTATGTTTTCATATTTGTAGTATGATATTGATATATTTTGGTTTTTTATTTCTTGAGTTTGTATTATTTTGGATTGTGCTAATTCTTTTTTTTTGAATTTTATGAGTTAGTTTATTAAAGAATTGAAATTTTGAGATTGAGAGATAAAAGGAAAAAATATGAGCTTATATTATTATAAAATGCTAAAGTTTTGAGTGAAACATGAGAGGAGTAACATCTATTGAGTGTAAATACATGAGAGAGTGTGATGATATATTTTTTTTACTACTAACATGATTTGTAGATCTTGACGATGTCAGCCAAAAGTGGATTATCATCGTCAAATGATAAGAACAATCCGGAATGAGGTTCTTTGATTATGCAACAACAATTGAAAATGATGAACTTGAGGTTTGGAGAGGTTAAGAATGTGATAGCTGGATTGAGAACTAAAGCAACTAGCCTTCAAGGAGTGCTAGCCAATAAAGATCTTAAGGGTAGAAGGTCCACGAGACAAGTTGTTTCACTTTTAAAGGAGTCTATAACAAAAAATACAAATGAGAAGACCGAGGATTTTGATCATGGATATTGATGCAACCATATTATTTGATAGTTTTACCCACATTTACCTAGTGTTTTATACATAAAATGCATTGATATTCTTTGTTTTATGTTTTGAAGGCACTTTTGGATGAAAGATTAAAAAAGAAGTAAATTGGAGATAATTGACAAATTTGACCTCCAATCGATGTTTTGTGCAGAGCTTGAGCTCTAGAGGTCGAAACAAAGTGACTCTAGTGACATTTGAAGGCTAACATCCATATCTTTCTACACATATATGGCAACAAAAACAAAAAAAGAAAGAGCATGGAAATCGCAGCCTTCAAAATCAAATCTAGCATTCTGCCAGTGTTACCTTCGACCATTCCGACTTGAATATCTTGAGCTACAGAACCCCATTTGATGCAAACTCAATTTTGTTGGACTCCTGACTCGAAGACCTATCAGCCTACCAAAGTTCAGCAGAAAACGAGCTCATATGAGAGAGATATGATTTTTCTAAGATAACACATGAATTCTGCTAGCAGACAGGTTTTGTGAAGAAACAAGTTCAACTTACTTCCCGAAGCATCCAAACCAACATCCAAGTCTTTATTTCAGCAATTTAGCTCCTCTAAGTCAAAAGTCAAAGCTTGAAGATTTTATGCAAAGCTATTTCTTCTTTTTAGAAAAATAGTTATTGAACTACTTAAATGTAAATTGTCTACTTAGAAAAAAACTATTTTGTAGAAAAAAGATTAGGGTTTCCAATGATATAAAAAGAAAGAGAGAAAGGAAAAGAGGGGGACGACAGGCAAAGAGAAGAAAAACGCACATTCCTCTATTATAACCCAAAATCATGTTTTCTTCCTTCTTTTTGATTAATGGTTTAGTAGACATGCAAGGTTAAACTCTTTTTTTTTTTGTTGCAAGGACACATAAACCTTCGGATTTCAAGAATTGTGAGATTTATTTTATCTTTTCTTTTCAGCTTATATGATGAATGAATATGTTTGTTTTCATATGCTTATTTCCTATGATTGTTTATTTTAATTGCTAGAGCGGACTTTAAATTATTATTGTGAACAATCTATTGCTATCAAAACCGTAGTTGTGGTATATAAATTTGCGAAGCAACTGAAATTAATAATTGTGGCGGATCCAGATTAATAATCTTAGGGAAAACATTCGATTGATCAAATCAAACATGGATTGCGGACAATTATGTTGTCTAAATTAATCAACTCATCTAGTTCTTAAGGCTGCCATTGAATTAAATTACTGGTGTGGACACTGTGGTTGTTTGATGGTTATGATTAATTATACAACGGATCTGTTAACTAATCAACATAAGAAAAGATAAATATTCAAAGTATAAATTGACGTTTCGTTTCCATGATCAGTTCTGATTTCCGTAGGTGGATGTTTACTTGAAATTAAGGTTTGCTCTCTTGATAATTTTCTGATTTTATTTACTTTCGCTTGATAGTTTTACGTTTTCTTTTGCTTTAGCTTAGATAACTTCCAAACCCCCCCAAATTGCATATCATATAGTATAAAAATTTGAACTAGACCTTCCTCATGGGATCGACCCCTTGTTCTATACTATCTTGTGTATTGTGTTTTAAGTTAGGGTAATTAATTTGTGCGACCGCGACATCACAGCAGACATGGTGATAGGTTTTGGCAGCACTGAACCCATATATATGAGGGAGTTCAGCAATATGATTATTATGATCATAAGAGCAGACATGAAGGTTGTTTTTATGTCTCCCCTTTCGTAGCAATGGTGGTCTGGGTTTCTCCATGATGGCCTTTCCAACTATTTTTAGGCTAAAAGTTGTCATTTTCATTCCAATTGCTTGTTCTCCAAGCAACATCATTTTATTTTGGTCCCTTGTTGTCTTACTTTGCACTATTAACCAACTTGTGTATTTTACTATTTATTTTGATTTTTTTTTTTGTATTTTGGTTATTTTCAAGAAACAACATTAACATTGATTTGATAAGAAAAGTATTTAAGAAATACGAATTGGATACAAATGAGTTAAAAACATATTTTTTGAATTTGATTTTTTTTAATGGATGTCTACTAGAGAAAATTAATTTGAAAATTAGAAAACGTAGTGCGAATGGTCAAAATGCATTGAAAACACATTTTTTTTATATTTTTTTTAAAATATTTTGAAAAAAAGAGTATAAAATTGGATTGTAACAGTTGTCCCTCATCTTTACAATACTTAAGGTACAAAGTCCTGTAAAAAGCTTTGTATTGTAAGCTTGAAAAGAAAAAGATGATGTTTTGTCATTATCATGTGGATTCATAAATAAAAAGGAAAGTTGTATTAAAGATGCACTGTGAGTATGATCAAAATGCAAAAGAGAAATGTATTAAGTATCATGTAAGAAGGAAATTCATTCAGATTAAAAAAAGGTAAAAGTTGTTTTAATGTTATTTAAAAGATTGTATCATGATGAGTTGAAAACAATGGTCTTACTTTTCATAAAGATGGCTTGAATATATGTTCTAAATAACATGTAAATATATGGAATGTTACATCGTATAAATAAACTTACTTGAAACTAGGGGTGATCATTTTCGGTTCGGTTTGGTTTTTATCTAAAAAAATAACCAAAATAAAATTTTGAAAAACTAAAAAATTTGAACCGGAATCGAATCGGAATCAGTTCAAACCGACCGGTTTTGGTTCGGTTCGGTTCGGTTTTTTAACATAAAAACTGGAAAAACCTATATTCAAACCGACTGGGTTTTTTTAATAATCTTCTCTATAGCTTCTCCAGCTTCCCTCTTGTTCTTCCCTACAAACCCCACAATTTTAAAAGCCCAATTACTCAACAAACAACAAATCTGTCATCATAAGCTTCATGAAAACTATCATGGGACTGCAGACTACAGAGTTCTGGTAAGACATCAAAGAGTTGCAAGGAGAATGGTTTTTCATCGCTCAGTGCATTCCAATTATACAATTTGTAAGTTAGAACAACAGAATATAGTTATTGCTTAGGAGGACGGTAATATCCATAGAAAGCAAAGAAGGCATGTATCATAGTGAGGACGAGTAGAACAACTGCAGCTAAAGTTGATACGAAGGACTATGGGGTGTCAAAATAAGTGTGCTTGAACCCTGCCCATCTAACATACGACCAATATAAAAGTTAAACAAAAAACAAACTTTTAAAGTAAAGAGCTCTATGTAAACAACGTAGCACAGTAACCCATGAAGCATACACTAAACCAGTTCCTAGGTTGTTAGATTTGAAGATGAAGATTGAAGCCTTGTTGAAGTTTTGTTAGATGACTAGAAGTCTAGATCTGGCCATGAAGTTTTGTAAAGTGTTGGAGAATTCATTTTTTATTAGGTGGAGAGTGTGAGAGATTGAGAATTGAGAGTTGTGGCTTGTGAGGGCTTTGAGGAAGGGGGCGGCGGATACTGGATGCAGAAGGAGGGGGAATGCTAGGGTTAAAAATTTAGAAAGTGCTTTTATAGTATTTTTTTTAAAACTGAACCGGTTCGGTTCGGTTCGGTTTTTTTGGTTTCAGGCTTATCAAACCGAAACTGAACCGAACCAGTCGGTTTTTTAAAAATTCTAATCGGTTTAATCGGTTTTTTTTCACGATTCGATTTTTTTGGTTATTTTTTTTCGGTTTAATCGGTTTTTCAGTTTTTTTGCTCACCCCTACTTGAAACAACCCTATTGTTTACTACTACATCATGTTCTTTAATTATCCTCTTCTTTTCATCACAAAGTATAAGAATTGCAAGTAATTTAAAAAAAAGAAGTGAAAAGACCTTAGAATTTACTTTAATCTATAAAGGATGTACCATAATTTGTCTGATTTGGAATATTTCTATGAAGGTGATTTCTAGAATCTTACAAAATTACTCCATATAGTTGATGTGAAATAATATAATTTATGATGTCTTTATCATTCACTATTTTAATAAATTTAAAAGAGTTTCTTTAGCATTTATGCAACAAGAGTCAAATGCCATTGTCTCTTGATTTTGGTTTGCATAGTTCCTACTTGTATTCTTCATGGAGGACACCTATCCTCCATTCCATCATCATTGCTTCCTTTTATTTTATTTGTTTTTATGTTGTTCATGTATAATAATAAAAATATATAGACATTAGTCAAGAAAGCGCTAAAACTCCAGAGAGAGAATCTAGAGAGAGATGCTTTCCTCCTCCATGGAGATGATTCCACTTGTTGGTGCTGGCGTGAGGCTAGAGTTTGTCTTCCACTTTGGCTCCCTTGTCTTGTTCTTTGCATTGATCTCATTTCCCCATCCTCTGCTTCCCTGGTTTTTTCAAATTCTCGGTTCCTTTTTTTTTTTCCCGCATATGCTCCATTTTAAATGGCAAAGCACAAGCGGAAGGCTATAGCTGCTGCAACATGTGGGAAAGCCACCCGGCATGACCTTGCTCCAGATAATCCCGACCATGATAGATCCATTGTTCTGGCTATCAAAGCTCTTTCATCTTCCTCCTTCCCACCTCTGGCCAGTGCTATGTGTTCTAACGTTCTTGAGCCTATCCCTGAGGCTGCTCCTGGCCCTACTTCCTTAGATGACATCACTGTAGATGATTGTTCTGAAGATGATGCTTTAGCTGGCGATCTCTTGGATGATGAACAACTGGATTTCTCTTTCACCGATGATGACTGTGAAGACTTGATTTCTTCTCCTTCACTGTTTCCTCCTCCTGCTAACCTTGTACCTACCCCTCTCTCTGGTGGTTGCCTACCCTCAACCACTATGGTTGCTGGCTCTTCTCCCCCTTCTGGTGGTAAGGTATGGACATATCTTTTCTCTACCAGTAAGCCGTCCACTCCATGTACAAAGCTTCAAAACTTCTCCCCCAATCATCTTACTAAGACCTGTGCCATTTCTCCTGAGGATTTCCAGCCTCAGTTTGAAGTCTAGAACTTGTGTGCAGTTGGTTATGTCTCTGGCAAAAGCCCAGGCTACAGGGCTTTGAATGGTATTATTTCCTCTGTTTAGAAGTGTGAAGCTTCACTTACTATTCATGCTTCTTGGTGGCTCATCTATAGATTCAGCCGTGAGGAGGACAAGTCCTGTGTTCTTCATAGAGGTTCATACCTGGTGTATGGGAGACCCCTTATTTTGAAACCGATGACAAAATTTTAACTTTTCCAGTGAAGAGATGACAAGGGCCCCGGTCTGGGTCAAATTCCCCAACCTTCCTCTTTGTTGCTGGTCTCCATCCTGCTTATCCAAGATAGCTAGTGTCCTGGGCAAGCCTATCCAATGTGATCATATGACGTCCTCTCTCTCTCGTCTGTCATATGCCCGTGTGTTGGTTGAACTTGACCTACGATAGGACCTTCAACACTCTGTGGCGGTGTCCCAGCCATTTGGTCCCATTCTCAACTAGAAAGTTGTCTATGAAGCTTTGCCTAAATTTTGTAACCTCTGCAATGTCTTTGGCCACACGCAGCTCCTTTGCCCCAATGTCGCTGCTAGCCCTCCACCAGTGGGTATCCCTTCGCCTGTGGCTGGTAACGGGAGTGTTTTTCACCGCCTGGGCCCTCAGATACCTCCCTCTAGTGTGTCAGGACACGATCAACCTCTTTTAGTTCAGGGTCCTTCCAAGGATTCCTCAGTTGCAGCTATTGTGGAACCTGAGCAAGCTCCTTATGATGATGCCTCTGATGGTTGGTTGCGGTGGAGCCTCGAAGAAAATCCAAGAAGCACATCAGTAACCCCCCAAAGAGAAGGAAGCGTTTGCAAATGCAGTTGTGTCTGCTATGTCACAAAGAAGTGATGTTCCTTCTGACTACGCTGGTGTGGGTAATTCACTTGGTGCAGGGGCAGTAGTTGATGCAGGAGTGGATTTGGGAGCTACTTTTTCTATGGCAACCCTAATTTTGGGGGAAGATATTTTGGCCACAACTCCTTCTGATGTCCCCCCCTTGGGTGAACCGGTCAACCATAATAGGAAGCTCCTCATTTAGCGGAATCATGCTGGTAGTAGAAGGGTCCCCCCTTCTCCTGCACCCCCATGAACCTTTACTTTTGGCTTACCAGGGGTTATATTCCCCTGTACCACCCTATTGTGGTGACATTTGTGTCTTGCTGCTCTGTGTTGTTATTTGGATATCACTCTGGTTTTGATGCGGTGTTTTGGTTTATGCATATCCTCTGCATGCAGTTATTGTTGGTCTTTGCTAGGTCTGGGTTTTGTTTGTATGGGGCTGCATGTCATTTGCTACAGGGCTTCTCTGTTGCTTTTACGTCGTGGATTTCTCGATATTCTTTGTTGCTGATTTAGGTGTAGTGCTGGGTTGGTTCATGCAGTCTGGTTGTTCGTCTATCCATGGTCGAGTGTCCAAAGTTTTGATGCCTACAATTACAACCAATCAGCTTGGTTGGAAGGAGAATCGTCTCTCGATACAGCTCGGTTTTTGGACCTCCAAACTTATGCTTTCATGGTTTGCTTGGTTGGGGTTTTTTTATGGGCCCTTAGGGCTGGTTTTTGCTGTTGTGATTAGCCGGAGTAGGGTGTGAGTTGGCCTCCTCTCTAGCTAGATCGTCTACTGCATTGCAAGGAATTTTGTTTCCCGGTCACTGCAGGTTTTTGGTCCTCCTAGTAGATCATTAACTGCTAGTTTGTTCCCTTCTGTATGTTTATTGCCACTAGGCTTTGATATTTGATCAAGGGAGCATGTTCCCTCTGGTTCAAAGAAGTCTGTTCCCTTTGCCTGGATATGTAAGTCTCTATGTACTGCTGGTTTCCAGCTTGTATCGCAAGCTTGTCTTGCTATTTTTGATCTATACAATTCTTACATTTGATAAAAAAAAAAATATGGAGACATCAAATAATTTATAGAAGATGGACAACATGAAAATTACCTCTAAAAAACACCTTCTAGTTCCAACCCACTTGCAATTTAGCATGACAGATCCAACACATATATCCCACTAATATTCTTATTTTTTCTTCAACAGATCCTATACTTCTATTTCTAGTAACTTATAATCCAAGTGTGAATGAAAATAGTTGCATTAAAAAAATAACACTGGAACTTTTTGATAGCTTAGAGGAGGACAAGAAACATACAAGTTTTTTGAGAAGTCAAGGTATTTATTCATTCCAATTTAAGAAAAGTACAAAAAAGGCTTACCATATTTAACATTGAAATTGTCCAAATGAATATGATAAAAAAATCAAAACTTTATTTAATCACTTTGTAACACAAGCAGTGATGAAGAATAAAATTTTTTTATCATCAACAAAGAACAAAACTATTATCCACGTTAAGTTCTCTACCCCGTGTTGATCATTTTGCTTCAGTCTCTATCACATCATGTACTAAATTACAATGAACCGTCTCAAGTTTTTTCAAAATTAACAAGAACTAATTAAGGAGGGGAAATCACCATTCTCCTCCTCACATGTTACTTTATTGGAATGGTAACATGACTTTTTTTTTTAATTTTATATTTTAATATTGAGTTTATTGAAAATTAGACTTTGTTATTTATTTTGTTTACCTTTATATGAGATCATCATGGTCTCAGAAAAACATCATGGTATTAGGTTGATGCTTAGTTTACAATCATCTACTTATTTCTATTATATTATTAAATAAAAAATGGTCTATGGTCTATCATATTGTTAAATAAAAAAATGATTCTAAAAAAAATATAATTATTATGAATTGAGCTTCCTGATTTATTTTGATTTACTTTCTATAGGGTTATCATGATCTTAGAAATACGTTCCAGTATTAGGTTGGTGCTTAGTTTTTTGAGCATCTATTTTTTTTTATCATATTATTAAATAAAAAATGATTCTAGAAAAAACATAATTATTGAGAATTAAACTTCATGATTTATTTTGATTTACTTTTTATGGGGTTATCGTGGTCTCTGAAAAACATATTGTTATCGAGTTGGTGCTTGATTTTTCAAGCATCTATTTTTTATCATATAATTAAATAAAAAAGTTTTAAAAAGTTATTAAACTCAATGGAGTTCATGTCTTAGGTCATGAGTTTGATGTGTTAACCTAGATTGACTCGGGTTGATCCAATGTGTTGCTGTTTCAATATTTTTTTTAAGAAAAGATATCATCTTGAAAATATCTTTAAAGTCAAACCACATTTTTACCAGTCTTCCAAGTTTTCTTTGACCTGCCAAGAATCGGGTCACACCGAAACAACTCCTATGCAATTTAATTTGAAGCTCGAGCCAGGTAAATAGTATGGTCGGGAGGTTTCAGGTTCAACCCATTATGTTGGGTTTAATGACACTATCTAGGCATTTTTTTACATGAAAAAAGATTTAGTCACGCCAAAACATAGCATAGGAAATTATCTAGTCTAACTTTAAAACAATTCGTTTACTCCCTCTCTTTTCGGTGTCGTCCATAATGTTATTATCCATTAGACTTGCTTCCAAGATTTGCCCTCCCTCTATTAATACATGTTAAGAAATAAAATCATTTTGCAACAAAACAATGACAAATGGCTAAACCTTGGTCAATATTTTATAAATGCTTGCTAACAAATAAAATGTCTAATGATTTTTCTTACATATAGTCTTAAGCCAAAGTGATTAAAGTTAAAATTACACATTTCCTTAAAATGTCATTTGCCTAGGATTTGCTAAAAATATGAAATTGAACTTGTACTTGTTTATTCATAGATACAAAGAAAACACATTTATCCTTCAACCATATTTTCAAGGTCAATAACCTTAAAAGTAATGTGCCAACTAAAAGCATTCCAACCATTTAAAATATTCATATCCACAACCAACCTATTAAGTTACCTCACTATCAATGTTTAATCCCTATTTTGACTCATTTGCCATTCTTTATGATACACCTTTATAGCCATTATTTCAATAGAGATCAATTAAATATTTTCAAATTAATGACACTTCAATCCCTTTTTTTTATAGTAAAAATATATTTCCCAACTTGACTAGGTGATACTTCACTCATCACCACTAAATTTAACACACACTAAGTGTCTCCAAAGTTTCTTTAACTTCTTCGACACATAGATCAAATTCTAGAAATGAACATGAAATATATGATAAAACTATCTAAAATACATGTCATTGAAGTTAAAAGGGATAAGAAATTGGATTAAAAAAAATACATGAATGCAATAAAATACATAACCTATCATTAGTGAATCTCATTTTAGGGTTTAAAAAGTATTGTAACGATGTAGTTCTATTATTTTATGTAAGTTCCCATTGAAATTACATCCAACAAAAACAATGGCTAGATGAATAAAGATAAATTGGCAAGGACTGGGATATTGTGTTTAATTTAATGCACATAGGTAAAATGAAAAAAAAGGCTCCACGCTGCTCTAATGATTAACCATATACTTCATATAAGTAAATGTATAGATAACCATATTTATGTTTGAATATACACAACACTCTTTTCTAAGTATACATAATGTTTATAATATTTTAGATTCACAAAAGGGCTACTTAGAAATTATGTCAAATAACAATTAAACTATTATTTTTTAAATACATCTATCCATATAAAAGGTATAAGTTGCCAATCAATCTTATTGATGATGGTAATTAATAATAACAAGAAGCAATTACATAAAGAGCAACATCATCTAACGTTATCTTTTAAATGTTGGTGCTTTTAAAAAAATAGGATTTGATTCCCACTGATCTTGACTAGTGTTAGAGGCCTCCTAGACATCTTTGACTCAAAATCTCCATCCTTATTCATAATGTCAATAGTAGTTTACTTTTACAGGTTACTCATTATCAATTCATAGATAAAAATATATTTAGGAATAAACCAAAAATTGTAAGAAGAGAAATTGCAAATACATCAACCAACTTATATTAACAAGATGCAACATGAAGATCCTGGAGCAATACATAGTGTGGGCGAGCACAACATATTTTTACAATATTTGAATTGAAAGGTGGATAAAGAGACAATTATGAGAATACATAACTTAGTAATCAAATTATATCACAAGGAGAACAACAAAAGATCATTACATTTGGGACCTCTGGTGAGATGTATGAATGAGTAAGTTATAATCCTTAAGAGAACATAAAATCAAAATAAAGAGTTGGTTAATCTAATTGAAGAGATAATAATACTCACATATAAGAACAAAAAACCAAATATATTTAAGAAGCTACAAAAGAAGAAAGTAAAGAACAAGATATTTTTGGTAACTAATTTGAGAAAGTTTCACCCTTAAAACTCTTTACATGATTTTTAGATTTTGATTATGTCAACAAAAAATAGATCATCATCACCAAAGGATAAGAATAATCCAGAATGAGGTTATTTGGTTATGCAACAACAATTAGAGATGATGAACTCAATGTTTGGAGAGGTTATGAATGAGAGGACTAGATTGAGAACTAAAGTAGCTAGCCTTCAAAATGGGCTAGTCTGTAGGGGCCTCAAGGGCAAAATGCCTACGAGATGAGCTATTTCACCTCTAGAGAAGTTTATAGCTGAAACTACAAATGAGAAGACTAAGGATTTTGATCATGATTATGGTGTGAGGATTCAACAGCTTAAAATCTACAAACATGGGGAGTTTAGCCACATGATTATTTCATTCGTAGAAGAGCAAATAGGAAGGATGGTTTTTATGATGGTTTGGATAGAAATTTAAGGAGTATTAAGATGAAGATTCTGATTTTTTAAGGAAGAAACTATTTTAAAGAATATTTGGAATGGAAGAAGAAAGTAGAGTTAATTTTTTATTGTTACCATTACTTTGAGGAAAAGAATGTAAAACTTGTTGTTATTTAATTTATTGACTATGCTTTTATTTGGTGGGATTAGATTAATTTAGATATGATAAGAAATAGACGGAGACCTATAGAGACTTAGGATGAGATGAAAGAAATTATGAGAAAAAAAGTTTGTTCTTGGACATTATTATAGAGAATTATATGAGAGACTGCAAAGTTTGACTCAAAGGTCTAAAAGTGTGGAGATTACCATAAAGAAATGAAGATTGCCATGATTAGAGCTATTGTTGTGAAGTAAAAAGAGACTATAATAGCAAGTTTCTGAATGATTTGAATAGAGAGATAACTAATGTGGTTCAATTATAACATTATGTTAAGTTAGAGGATATTGTTCACATGGCTACTAGGGTAGAGAGGTAGTTGAAAAGAAAGGGCACTGCAAGCCAAATGGGTAATTCAAGTTCTTTTTCAATTTTGAGGCTAAATTATATGAGAGAGGGGGTTGCCCTTTTAAATCCAAATACTATAAGAAGCATAGTTGAACCACCTAAGCCTACAATGAAGGATTCAACCACTACTGTCCAAGGTAAAACTGAAACTCAAACTAATTATAATCATGATATTAAGTGTTTTAGGTGTTTGAAGAATTGATATATAGCTTTACAATGTCTGAACAAAAGGGTTATGATTATGAGATAACATGGGGAGATTAAATCCAAAGGTGACAAATCTGAGGAGGGTGAGATGCCACTACTTGAGGATTGTAGTGATGTTGAGTATCTAGTTGATGGAGAGGCTTTGGTGATTATGAGGTCACTTAATATTCAGATTAAGAATAATGATGTGAAGCAATAAATGGAGAACATCTTTCTTACTAGATGCCATTTAAGTAACAAAGTATGTAATATGATTATTAATAATGAGAGTTGTGCTAATGTTTTTAGTGCTATAATTGTTAGAAAATTGAGTCTAAATATTATTAAGCATGAAAGACCTTATAGACTTTAATGGTTGAATGCATTTGCTGAAGTAAAAGTTACTAAACAAGTTTTGATTTCTTTTTCAATTGGGAAGTATAAGGATGAGATTTTATGTGATGTGGTTCCTATGAAGTTACTAATTTATTATTAGTGTGTCATTTTTGTGTAATGTGGTTCCTATGAATGCTACTCACTTATCTAGTGTGTCATTGACAATTTAATAGAAAAGTCAAGCATGATGAGTTTAAAAACAAATATTCTATTGAAAAAGATGGGAAGACATTCACATTTGTACCATTATTACCTAGACAAATTTATAAAGCTAAATAAGAAAGGTGAAGCTAAAAGTTCAGAACAACCATGTAAAGATGTGAGGAAGAGTAAAAAAATAGGAGCATTAAGATAACAAATTTGGCCAAGGTATAGACAAATAGGGTTTTAGTTGAGAAAAGAAAAAAGAAAAGAAAAAAGAAAAAAAGGGTGAGAAAAGAAGAGTGTGGAAAAAATAAAGAAATAAATTAGATTTTATTAAAAAAAAGGAAAATAAATAAGCATATTTTAACATTAATGAACTTGATACTTGTATTTGGTCATGTTTTTTCTTTTTCTTTTCTTGGTTGTAAGATTATGAGGATGTATTGCCCATAGATGGTGTTCCTATTATTGATTCAAGAAAGAATCTTTTTGAGGAGAGGGAGAATGATACGAGTCAACAAGCATCACTAAAGGATTTATTAGAGGTGCTAATTAGGTCCATTACAAGATCTAAAACTAAAAGGATCCAAGAGGAACTGGTTGTACTGATTATGGATATTTGGGTTAACAGGTTGCTAATCTATCAGACTAGATATTTGTGTACTATTTGGAACATATCTAGATCTATATGTTGAATTTCAATGTGATTTTAATTGGGTTGAAAACTAGACATCTCAATCTTTCCATACATATATAGTAGGCCTAGTAATTTATCTAGACGAGAGAAAACAACATGTTTGAAGTCAGGCTAGAAGTTGTTATACAAGTTTTGCTATTTGTTTCCTTTTGATTTATGGACTTTTTATTTAGCAAGGATTTTTTTTTCTATAAGGGAAGCATAGGTGGTGTTGTTACCTAATTTTTTGACCCCATTTATAATTTTTTTTGAAAAACCAAAAAATAGCAAAACAAAATAAGTAAAACACCCAAAAAAATATGTTCTTGATGTCTTCGTATCATTTTCAGCATTTTCAACATCTTTTACAAAGAATTTAACATTAAAAAATCTATTTTCGACGCATTTTAAACGCGCTCATATAGTCTACTTTGATGTTGGTTTTTTTAAAAAAACTCAAAACATAAAAAAAGAAAAAGAAAAAGAAAAAAAATGCATTTATGATTTTAGTGGTCTAATTGTTATTGTGGAAGGGAGAATACCGATTTTAAAATTGAAAACCCTCTCACCAAGTAACCCAAATTTTAATCGTATGGTCCACAATCAATATAGTTAATCTAATGGTCCATATTTCTTTACTTTGCCTCCAAGTGGCTCCTACAAAGCAGCAAAAATCAAATGAGTGGTAGAGAATCTTTCACTCTAAACATTTCACCGTTCTAGATCGAATTCTTGATTGAGAAAACCAGTCTTTGTTCATTGTAGCAAACCCACCACAATAGGATGATAGAAACATCATCAGATTATAACAAACAAAGAGAAAAAAGTTAGGGGTTCTAGCAACGTACATTAGGTAATGTGTACTAATGATGCTAATGCCTTTTCTTTACGCAACTAATCCATTGCCTAGAATCTCTAAAAGACCAGTTAGGGGTTCTAGTAACCATAATATTAGGTGATGACTCTTTTATCAAACCCAAGACCATTCCAGAACACCACCCGAGAAGTTTCGCCACAACGCTGCGCCCCCACAAAGAGGGTACAATAAGATAACGACTCTACTAAGGAGCCTTGGACTAAGCTTTGTTTTGTTTGTTCATGCTATGATAAGATTGATGTATGTTTTATTTTTTTTTGCTATGAATGATTTATTTTGTTTAAGAGCTTTAGCATGCATCCTTTTACATTCTGTCATGCAAAGGTATTCATACATCACTTATATTATTTGTGAGGGCATACATTGAAAAACTTTAAGTTAAGTGGAGGACTGCCAATTTACCTTATGACTTTTAGTCAATGTTTAAATTTGTGTAAACCCCAACTCTTTACTAAGTGCTTAGACTGGTAATGACTGATACACATGTCATCCCATTGCCTATTAAGCCCCCTCATATTGTCTTCACGAGGATGATCACTAGGATAACAAGAAACCTTTTTTTAGAGACAAAGTAGTAAGCTTATCCTTTGTCTCACATAAAAGAATTATAACTTATCTTTAGGGTGTATACTCTCTATACATGTTTTGTATTAAGGCAAGCCCTACATGTAGCATCTTGAATTCAGGACTTGCGAGTGACACAATAGCCGTCATTCAGGAATTATAACTTATCTTCAGGACTTGAGGTAAGAATCAAAATTCTTGTTCATCATACAAGAGTAACGGCCATGTATCATCCTTTGAATGACAAGTTCATCATATAAATACTTGCTCATACATTTAACATGCATGTTCATAGGTTGAAATATAGGTCCCCAAATCTAGTTTTTTCTTAAAGAGTCAAGAGTTGTCAATGTCTGGTGATAAAGTATTTACATTGGTATTTCCGTCAGAATATAATGACGTGTCATATTACCAACAAAATTCTCAACAAAATATTTATTGATTTTTTTATTTTATTCCTTCGGTAATTATTGACAACACAAATTCCATCGTTAACTCCAGCGGTAAATGTAGATAAAAATTACTTATCACTTTGTATGTGTGTGTGTGTAGAATAAACTAAAAGAATTGGGTGAAATTAACTATTCAATTTACTATTTATAAAGACTCCTTTCACAATGAATTTCATTGTTCATTTCTATAATATATTTTTTTTATTATTATTATTGATTTTGTTTTTGCAGTATGATCTTTTCAAGTTATTTTGGCATGATTTTATGTGTCAAAGATATTTTCTTACTTTGCATACGTATATACAAAGTGTTGAAAAATATTTTGATGCTAAATTAAAGATGGATTATGTGAAATAATATTTTAGATTATAGTTAAATTGGGTTTGATTTAAATTAAGATTCTATATATGTGTGGGTTGGTTTATTTGGCTGAAAAATGAACCAATTTTCAACCCGTCAAATATTTTTGTCACATATTATGATTCCATTTGTCATTTAGTGAACAACTTAGCATACATTTTATACTTACTTGATCCGGTTCAAAAAGGTTAAAAAAACTTATTCGGTAAAAAATAAAGTTTGTATATATACTTGACAAATAACAACACAAAGTTCATGTACTAATTAATTAATAACTCAATTTTCGATTGGTCAAATGTTTTGGCTACCTGGGTTTCAAGGGAAAAAAATTATTGATTTTAAAATAATTCTACACGATTTATCCCTTAATTTTAAAAATTCATTCAAGTCGCTATATTTTTCTCATGCACAGCTCGCTTATGTTAAGTCGTCACTACTCTTCCTTCACCAGCTGACCCTCTTTTAAGGGCTTATTCGTGCACAATCCAAACCTCACGTGCATGCCTTTCCTCTCATTTGCTTGAAAAGTTGAAGAATTTGGAAAAAAAATTCATCCATTCCCTGGGAACTGCATGAGAACAACATTTATTTTTTTAATTTCTTGAAGGTGTTGATGGACTCTCCTTAGGATCGGACGTTTCGAGGGAACTACTAGACTCACGAAAATATCATTTCAACAAAGTGTCTACGTATCTTCATTTTTTTACTCTTGACCATGGCTTTTAAGTACAACTTATTGTAGCATTCGCAACTCTCACTCTTGTAATAATAATAATAATGGTGGTGACAATCAAAGGCTCTTATATAGTGAAACCTGCCAAACCAACATGGACCGGCCGCGTTTCCCTTTCTGAGTTGGATCAAATTGGAACAATAACGCATGTTCCCACTATCTACTTCTACAAACCATCGCCAAACTGGCTAACACCATCCAATGATGTCGTCAATGACCTTAAAGATTCATTGAGAGATGCTTTGGTGCCATTTTATCTACTAGCTGGCCGTTTACACTGGATAGGCCGTGGCCGCCTCGAGCTTGAGTGCAATGCCATGGGTGTTATGTTCACTGAGGCTGAATCTGAATCCAAGCTTGAAGATCTTGGCGACTTCCTACCGTCTTCAGAGTACAAATACCTAATCCCAAATGTTGACTATACCGTTCCAATACATGACTTGCCTCTATTATTAGTGCAACTCACCAAGTTCCAATGTGGTGGTATTAGCCTAAGTTTAACAATATCTCATGCTGTTGTTGATGGGCAAAGTGCTCTTCACTTTATGTCAGAGTGGGCAAGAATCGCCCGTGGCGAGCCATTAGGCGTGGTTCCTTTTCTTGACCGAAAGGTCTTGCGAGCTGGGGATCCTCCAATAGCTTCACAGTTTCATCATGCGGAGTTTGATCTTCCACCATTACTATTGGGGCAGTTGAATAACGCTGAAGAGAGAAAAAAGAAGGCAACTGTAGCCATGTTGAGGCTAACCAAAGTTCAGGTTGAAAATTTAAAGAATGTGGCAAATGAGGAAAGAATCAGTACAGATAGTGGTCGTGGTTATACTAGATATGAGACCTTGTCTGGACATGTTTGGAGGTCTGTTTGCAAGGCTCGTGGACACAACCCAGAGCAGCCAACTGCTCTAGGTGTTTGTGTTGATTCACGTAAACGGATGCAGTCACCTTTGCCTGATGGTTACTTTGGTAATGCTACTCTTAATGTGATCGCGGTTAGTCACGCCGGTGAGCTCATGTCAAAGCCCTTGGGATATGCCGCAAGAAAGATAAGGGAAGCAATTGAAACGGTGACAAATGCGTATGTGAGATCTGCGATTGATTTCTTGAAGAATCAACCAAACTTGACAAGGTTTCAAGACATTCACGCACTAGGAGGCACCGAAGGGCCCTTCTACGGGAACCCAAATATCGGGGTGGTTAGTTGGTTAACCCTACCTATTTATGGCCTTGATTTTGGGTGGGGAAAGGAGATTTATATGGGACCAGGAACTCATGATTTTGATGGGGACTCATTGCTTCTGCCAAGTCCTAATGGAGACGGGTCTGTAATATTAGCAATATGTTTGCAGGTGGCTCATATGGAAGCTTTTAAGAAATACTTCTATGAAGATATATAGAACAATCCAGCTCTAGCGCAAGAAATAATAGCAGTATAACTAGAGATCAAGAAGAAATAATCAAGAAAGAGAGAATGACTAATGGATATGTTTACTTTATTACTATATTTTGATAAATATTGATAATTTGATGTGTTCTTGTATTAATAATGAGATGTTCAAGTTAAGGTTATTGCCTCATTACTAGTGGAACAATTGATTTTATTACTTTATTACATTGGTATCAAAGCTTTTATTGTTGTTTTCGTACTGATAATGAATTAACAGCGAGTGTTTTAATGGTCAGGTATGATGTATGGTAACTCATTGTAAACACCTTCAGATGAAATGTGCCTCTTGGCATGAGGATTAAATCAAGAAAATTTGTTATTAAATGGATTTGTATTATTTTTTATTCAAACTTTATTCAAATGATAAATATTGGATGATTTTGTAGACTTGTAACTCCAATATACTTCATTGTTGTTGTTAAATTACAAAAATAAAAACAAACTAAATCTAATATCAAAATCATTATGCCATCAGATGCAAAACATTGTGTACCACAATATTTTTTCACTTTAAAAAAAAAATTGATTCTTGGAATTTGTTTAATTTGATCTCTAGACTTTTTTTTATTTGGTCATTTAATGTCACTTTTATTTAGGAATATGTTTTGCGTTTTGCTTTGGCTACTTAGGTTAGGGCATTTAGCATTGGGGAAAACAATTGTCGCTCAATTGATGCTTAATCTGAAAAATCAAATAAAATTTTATTGATTTAGAACAATTAAAGTTATAAATATTGAATTGAACAATGATAAATATTCAAGGACTGAATTGCATGAGCATGAGAAAGGTTCAAAAATTTATTTAGTCACCTATTAATTTTTATTTTTATTTCAATTAAATCCATTCACATTGTGTTTATTTAGGGTTAGACATAACCTTTTTTTTTTTTTGCTGCCTAGATATTAGGATCTTTCGATGTCAAGAAAAGATTTTGGTGCGTGGTTGATACTCAATTTCATAAAATAAAATAAAAGTTATTGATCTAAAATAATTAAGGCTTAAGGGATCAAATTTCAAACTCCAACAAATAAGAAAAACTAGGCTAAACGAGCATGGACAAACTTGTTGGCGCTTGCATTGCATGCACCAACACTTGAAGGACGCTGATACACTTTAGTGGCGCGTGCAATTTCCTCTAGTGGTTGAACATCACCTTCTTTGGTGGCATTGGAAGCGACTCAATAAGTTTTTTCCATTGAGGCAAGCACATGTCAACGAGTGGACGGTGGTAAGGATCCAATGACCTTTTCTTTTTTTCTCCTCCCCTTCTTCTCTCTCCTCTCCTTGATTTTCATGCTGAAGTATCCAAATTTGCAAGGTGTCCTGTTACATTTTTTTTTGTCAATTTTAGTCATCTTTTTATCACTATTTGTTTTTTTAGGTCCTTTTTTTTAATTGAATATTTTTTCAATTTCATCCTTCAATGTTGTCTTATTAGGAATTGAGTTTTGTGGTTTTTCTCGTTTGACTTCTATAAGATAATTTCAGCCTCATGCCCTGAGTCATGGATTCAGAAGGTTCCCAGCCTCATGCCCTGAGTCACGGGTTTAGAAGGTTGACACATGTTAACTTTGGTCAATTTTCTTACTTTTTTATAAAAAAAAAATATTTTAAAAAAAATTTCATTCTCTAATATTAGGCTAATTTAGGATTGGACTTCATAAGTTTTTTTTTCTATAGGGTTATCCTAATCTCATTTCCTAGATTGCAAATTCAGGAAGTTAGCACGAGATGGTTTGTTTTTTTTTTTTTGTTATTTTTTAAAGTTGATTTTATTTTCTATTTTTGTCATTCAATATTAGGTTTGTTCGAGAATTGAGTTTTATATTGTTTTCTCATTTTACCTTATATTTGTTTACCGCACTCACATAACCAAGTTTCAATGGGGGTTGGTTGGATCACCTGGGTTTACTAGGATTTTTTTCTTAAGTCCTTTTTATTATTTGAGTTTTTTTTTATTTCATCATTTTACATTGGACTTCTTAGAAATGGAGATTCATGATTTTGTTTTTCAATTTTTTTTCTATAGGGTTGTTTTAACCTATTTTAACCCTGAGTAATTTTTTCAGAAATAGCCCAAGTAATTTCAAAAACATTTGAAAACAAGAAAATCCAAAAAAATATTTTTTGCATTGATTGGACAAATTTTTTTCAAGCTTTAATTGGATAGGATAGCTATTCCAATAGTGTAACTAAACTAAATCAGTTGTAATTAAAGGAATTGAAGGATCAATGACCAAATTTGACAAATTTGTATGATTTGGGAGGTCCTATTAATTCAATCATGGTTTTAATTAGATAATTTTTTTACTTTTATAGTTTGTTACTTTAATTGAAAGTTTTGCAAGTTAATAACCACTTTGAAAAATACAAAGAGAATGGAGGGGTTCACCTAATTTTGGCTGAAGGCCCAATTGAAATTTTTTATTTTGTTTAACTTAAATTTGGTTGTAGATTGCACAATTAGAACTATAGGACTATTAAAACCGAAAAGAAAAGAGTAAGGACTGCTTTGAACTTTCACCACATCAAGTATTGTCCTTTTAGAGGTTCCATATATATACCAAATTAGTCTCCTTTGTCTTCTTCCTTAAAAGCAAAGTTGGAGGAAATAACCCTAGCCATTATTTTCAAAGAGTCAAATACCCAACCTTCTTCTTCCTTTGACTTGTATAAAACCTTAATAGCTAGCCCTTTTAAAGCCTCACAATCGACATGCCTCTTCACTATTGGTTGGCTTAATTTTAGGATTGTTTGGAGCCATGTTAGTTGTCATCCTTTAATAATCTTGGTGTCGTCTAGTCTTTGAGTAGTTTGTCTTTCACCATAAAAGGTTTTTTTTCTCCCTTTTCTTTTGCTGTTTTATTTAGCTGCTTTTCCTTAACAATTATCTTACTACCCCTCACCATGAGAGCAATTGCATGTTCTTGTACAAAACTTGTGGTCTTAATTAGTTTATGTTTTAGGCCCTTTAATGATTGATTTTGGGTTACTTGCACATTTGACAATTCATGTCGATCTTATTAAGTCGATTATCTTGCCTATAAATAGGTCTAGTTAGAAAATAAAAGAGAAAGGAAAAAGAGGAACGGTGAGAACGAAAGAAAATATATTTTTTAGAGAGAAAACCTGAAAAGTACTAAGAATATAAAAATTAAGGTTTTGGGTCTTTTATGACTTTAGGAAAAAGCAAGTTGTAAAGTCTTAATTTTGTGTTGGAGCCTGAGATTTAGGGTTTCCAAAAGCCCTAGGTATTCATATATTTGTCTAATTAATCCTTAAATTACAAGTTTAGGTATACATCTATGCTTATATAGTTGATATTGTTGTTGTTGCTTCATTTATTTTATGTTTGATGTTTTGATTTTTAGGCTTTTGAAAACATATATATTTATTCTGTTGTTGCCTTTATTTTGCTTTTCTTTTAAATTTGATATTTGAACTTTGGGCATTGTAAATATACGTGTTGTTGTAAGTGTGTGTTTATTGAAACCTTTAAGATTTTGAAATGGACTTGCGAATATTTGAGATGTTTTGTGTATGTGATATTCTAACATAAATGGCATAGTTGACACCAAGGCTCATCCTTAGTAAGCCTAACTAGAACTCTTTAACTTGATAACTAAACTTATATGTTTTGCATACTCACCACTTGTGAGTTGTGTTGAGATTGCTTGTTATTTGATCTTCTTGACTATTAGATATCTAAGTCTTTTGCTGAAGGCAATCACATATGTATGAGCACGCATTATGTTTTCTTTGTGATACTTGCATCAGTGTGGAGTTTGGGTTTTACATGACATATTTCAAGTTTAGCTTTTCTTTTTTGAATCTATAGCATCAGCCTAAGCCAACCAAGATAGGTCTTTTGAAACTTTTTTGTCTAGAGTGTTTTCATTGCATATGGCAGAAAACTATGTTTCAAACTCTGTCTTGCATTATTAATGTGTTCTTAAACATTTATATACTACTATAACCTTTTATTTTGGTTTTAAACCTCAAACTATCAAACCATCAACAATTGTTAGTGATCTCCTTTTGGTTTTCAACTAAAACAAATCAAATCATTCACTCATGCATCATTGGGCATTTGAACAAGTTTACAAGGCCCATTGGGTTTTGGCCCACATTAAAAGGCACAATGGGCTAACATTTAAATTTTTTTAAAATAATTCATCTTTGTTTCAAAAATCATGTAAAAAAATGCTTTGCTATTCACTCTTGGTATTTAGGTTAAATACATTCAACATGGATCATTTACATGGATATTAAGAGAAGTAACCCATTCTTTTGATTTTAAATAAAAATATAAAAAAATTTAAGTATTGGAAATGTCTAAGTCAAATATTCACCGAACAATTAAGAATATTGACCTATTTTAAAAATTCTCACATATGCATGTTAATAAGAATTTTGTTGATATTGTGATAAATAACCTAGAAAAGGATAAGAAAGGGGACTATGTTAGAGACCTTATAACTGAAAAGGACTCTCATGAGATGCTACCCTAGTTGATAGTGAAACACTTGAGAATGTCCCGCTAACCGAAGAGTTTTAAAGGAAATGTGCTAAGGGAGAGGAACTGGACAATTTAGAAGCTTATAAAGTCCATATTATCTTCTTAAAAAAATTATCAATGTGTGCCTTATTTGTTTTCTCTATATTTACCTTGGAAGTAATCATGACTCAAATGTTGGTTAAAGGATGTTAATTGTGTAAGCCTTTTCAAAACTTTTAATGAGATCATGTATTTTCTATCAAACTCTACCTTTTTTTTCCTTTTTTTTAATCTTTTCTATATTTTACTCGTTTCTCCAATTCAGTTTACATGCTAACATTAAACAATTTTCACTTCTAGGAATCTTGAAAGTGGATCTTTAATAAATACACAAACTTATTACACTGAGAATAATTGGTCTATCTTCAATGGAAACTTAATTACAATAAATGAGAAAGAATGGGAAGAAGTCGATATCAAGTAATTTAATAAGCTAGTTGATTCTTCATAATGTACTTGGAAACTTGTTAAAAAAGAGTTAGAATTAGTGAATGTGGGCACCAAAAAGAATAAAAAAGAGTTGAAGATATGATGTTAATCTCAATAAATGAGAGAAAAAGAGGAACACACAAATGTGTTTTCATGGTCTTATACAGATATATTAGGATTGGATACAAACATTATACTGCATAGGCTACCCTTAATGCCAAGGTATGAGCAAATCAAGCGAGTTGAGAAGAATAAGGCCCGCCATACCGGTTAATGTTAAGGAAAAAGTGTGAAAATAGTGGGACATTGGCTTTCTAGAAATGGTTGAATATCCTTAATGGGTATCAAACATCATGGTAGTCCCTAAAAAGAATAATAAGATCTTGGTATGTATGGACTTTAAGGATTTGAACAAAGCTACCTTAAAGGATGACTTTCCCTTGCCTTATATAGATATCCACCTATTCATTTACTAACATCTTCTTTAGATATAGTCAGATCAAAATTGCTAAAGAGGATAAGAAGAAAACCACATTCATCACTCCTTGAGGTACCTTTTGGTATAAGGTCGTGTTGTTCAGTTTGAAAAATGCTTGAACAACTTACTAATGAACAATGGTAACACTCTTCCGTGACGTAATTTAGAAAGAGATTGAAGTGTATGTCTATGACATGATTTCCAAATTAAAGAAGGAAGAACACCATGTTTAAACTTTTTGAAAGCTCTTTGAAAGATTGATGAAGTATCAGTTAAAGTTGAATCTATCCAAGTGTACATTTGGAGTAAAATCAAGAAAGTTGTTAGGATTTGTTATGAGCGATGGAGGCATTGAAGTAGATCCTGACAATGTTAAGGCCATACAAACCATGCCTACTCACGAGACTGAAAAGAAAATGAGAAGTTTTTTATGCAAACCTCTTAATCAAGTGGTCAAGCAACCCCCGACGAAGTAGATAACAATTTAGAAAGCTAAAAATTAGGTTGATAGAACATTGACCTAAAGATAACCTTGTACCTAAGAACCAAAGGTATAGGAAAAAGATTTGGACCCAAAGATAACCTTGTATTTAAGAACCCTAAGTATGCGAATGATGTTATAAATCTAGTTAATATTCAATAAGTAAATGTATGATATTTATCCCATTTAATATTCAATAAGTCTAGTAATAAAATAAACCTCTAAAATGTCTAATGATCCAAAACAAATCCAAATTCAAAATAATTATTTTAAAATGAATAAATAAATAAAATAGGATAATAAAAACAAATTATTCATGCTAAAATTTCTTCATATAGCCCGAATCTCCAACTTCACATTCTTGGTAGATTTTAGTCTGAACTTCAAACATATCATTCTCTCTCATCTAGATATATTACTGGGCCTATCATATATGGTTGGAAATATTGAGATGTCTAGTTTTTATCCCAACTAGAATCCTAGCAAACTCTCACTTGTAGTGCCAGATATGTCCCAAACATTACACGATGGTCTAGCCTGATAGATTTGACAAGATTTATCTAGTAACTTCAAACCTCTGAAATAATATGTTACCGAATTCAATTTCACCAGAACAATTACCATAATATAGTTCCATATGTTTAGTATCTCCCTGTAAAATTACAGCTTGATCTGATGTACAGTTTAAGAGATACGCGCAATCTTGCAAAACTGGTTAGCAAACATTTTAAGCCATACCTGATTTGGTTCGTATCATTTTCTTAGGTGTTTGAACTACATAGCCTACTTCATCTCTCACTTGAAATCTACTTGTAAATCAAACTTCCACTTGCTCTAAAAGAAGAATCATGGGATATAGGATGAATAATGTCAATAAGCTTTTGATAAGATTAAGTAGTGTTTGCAAAACCCACCTTTTTTGGTATAGCTTGTACCGACTCTTTATTTTATACTTGACCGCAACTATATCAGTTATAGAATGTGTATTGGGCCTATATGATGAGTGTGGAAGGAAACACCAAGCCATATATTATTTTAGCTAGAAGTTCATTGATTGTGAGTCTCGTTATAGTATGCTAGAAAAACTATGGTATAGTCTTGTATGAAGCGTCAAACAACTTCAATAGTATATATTAAATTACAAATGACTTTAATAGAAAAATTATTAAAATGAGTTTGAAAATAGCGATGAGAATTTCATCTGAACTCCAAATACAAATCAATCCAAATAAGTGGGTTTTTTCAAATAATTACCATACTTAATTGAAAATGAATAAAGCATAGACATTTTCAAATCCAATCCAAACCTAAGTTGAGATATATACATTTGTATAACACAAACACACACACACACCCCCAAAATTGACATAACACACACACACACATACATATAACATTTAGAATTTCATCATATAATATACCAATATATATTACTATTTTATTATATATTGAATAATAAATTACACTCAGATAATGATACCCCAATCCTGATAAATAGAATATGAATTTTTAAATTTTTTTACTTGTTAAATAATTAATAAAGTATGGATATAGTATAAACTCAACCCGTGTATATCCGTTATCATTCCTAATTGCATATTTAATAGATTAAATAAGGTAATTAAGATCTTGTTTAGTTATTTTTATATATGAAGAATCTCTAAAATTTAATCAAAATATTGTTAGATATTTTTATGCAATGAAGAATCTCTAAAATTTAATTGCAGTTATTTTTATGTAATAATAAAGAATCTCTAAAATTTAATCATGATCATGTTTAAATGTTATTTATGTAATGAAGAATCTCTAAAATTTAATTGCATACCTGCAATTAAATTATTATAGAGATTCTTAATTACATAAAAATAAGTACTTGATTTTCTTATTCAACTTATTAAATAACAATAACTACGATAAGAAAAGAGAATGCTAGCAACAACAATAATAAATATACTAATAAAAATAAGATATATAAAATAAAAATATTTCTAAAACATAAAATTTATTATTTATTCTAATTATTTTTGTGTTTGAATAATTCATCAAAAATATAATGATAAAAAATAATTATTTCTAAAAATAAATTAATTTTGTTAGTAATTTATTTTACAAACATTAATTAATGTGACAATTTATGATAGATTCTAGATTATTATATCATGTTACCATGAATTAAAAATTTTATTTGTATGACAAATATCACATCAATTACTAATATGGAAGTTTTATTTGTTTTGGCAAATAACTAAAATGAAAGTTAATTAATATAAAAAAAAGTGTGATTTTTCTGTGATTGTATTTTTTTTTAAAGTTAATCAATTAGATTTGAATCAATTTCAAATCGCATTTAATAATATTTATAATCTATCTATTTTCATCACATCAGATAAAGTAATTATCTAACAAAACCAATTCATTTGAAACAATGATCCGTAGTACATTATCATCCTCATACATCTTTCGCTACATATATATATATATATATATATATATATATATATATAGAGAGAGAGAGAGAGAGAGAGAGAGAGAGAGAGAGACACACACACACACACACACACCATAGTCAATAGAACCAGCAAGATATCTCTGTTCTCGTAGCTCTCATCTTTGAGTTTTATGAAAGTCATATGGATTCTACATGTTTAAGCTATCATACGGAAAAAGCGCACACACAGTAAAACCATAAGAAAACATATTTGGTATTATATTTATTCATTTTAAAGTGTATTTTTATTTAAAAATATATGATAATATTTTTTTATTTTTAAATTTTAATTTTAATACTAGCATATTAAAACCATATGAAAACATAAAAAAATCAATTTAAAATAAAAAAAAATAAATAATACTTTTGGTTGAGGTTGGTTTGGTATTTATATATGTGTTGGTTAAAACTGTGGTTGAAATTGAGGTTGAACAAAAAAGTAGTTTAATGTGTTTGATTAAGAATGCTTTTCAAATTGAGATTTTAAAATAATTTCAAAAAATATATATTAATATTGATGGTTTTTAATTTAAATATTGTAGATTTAACTACTGCTATTACATCATGAAATAAAAAATATTTTATATAAAATATTTTTTATTGTTCCATTAAACTATCTACAATTCCATCACGTATGAAATACATTCGACAAGGACTACAGTTTCCTTGGTTTCTTAAGCGCGCAACAACATCAAGTAAAATATCATCAGGAATAAAATTGGGATTGCGATCTCCGTCTAATTTATCATTAGTGTCATTGAATAATGTTAAACACTAATCTTTTAAATAAAACACAATTAAAAATAAAAAATTAAATTTTTTATTTTATTTTACTAGACCGGATAGGTTGGTACTTATATTTTAAAATATATTAAAATAATATTTTTTTATTTTATAAAATTTATTTTTGATATTAATATATAAAAATTTAATTTAATTTTTATTTAAAAAAAATCAAAATAACGATAATTTAACCATAATCCAAACATAGCCTAATCATCATTTATAGGAAGAAAGCTAGTGATGGCTTGGCATTGGCATATAGAGAAAAGAATCTCTATGATATGATAGTAGAGTATAATAAATTATTTTATCTGGACATAAATATTTGGCACCTCATAAATTTAATTTATTACGATAGATAGAGCCCGTAGAAAATAAAAGCTCAATTATTTACTGAAACAAGCAGGAAGCATGTGAAAGCACCCCTGACTGCTTTTTACCCTGTGTTGGGGGTCATAAACAGTAAATATTGTTTTTTTTTTAACCAAACATTTGACTCCAGCGTTTTATTTTAACTATAATCGCAATCTCGTAAACAAACGGTCTCATCAATATGCTAGAACTAAAATTAATCTTTTTAAAAACAAAAAATTATATATAATGGCATTGCGGGTAGGCTGGCGCCTCGAAATATAATATATGCACCGTATGTACGAACTGAATTCTAATATGGAAATTATCATCATGCCCAAGAATTCTTCTTTTCCTTTCTTTCTCTTTGACCAGCACTGTCCCTAACTTTGAATAGTGAAGAGCAGAATATTCCTGTTAAACAGTGAGACAAGAAAGATATACAAAATAATCAGAATGGAAGCTTTACAGGTACTTGCAATGATTCTTTTCCGGTATTTTTGTTATTGTTTTTTTATTTATTTGGTTTTTCAGTTTTTTTTTTCATTCTTGAAAATACTATTTATATATAAAAAAATATAAAAAAAATTATTTATATATAAAAAAATAAAAAGTTAAAAAATCACTTATAGCCCCTTTAGCTTGATAGTTGTTCCGATTAATACATTTTCAAATAATTTGGTCACATTAAACCCTTCCTCTCAATCGCTAGTTTTGTGAGCCCGTTTGATTAATTTATCAAATTTGACGATGGCATGTGTCCACCATAAAATATGAAAAAAATTAAAAAAATTAAAAAAAAAAAGTCAATCAGTAATGTTAACATATATATATGTATAAACATATCTAGAAGATGTATGTATTTTTTGGAAATTGAAGAAAATAATTTAAGAAATTATAATTAGCAGCAGTATTGCATTTACATCACATTATTAAATCACAGAAAGAGAAATTAAATATCGAGAAGTAGAGTCCATCCAAGTTATACAATTAGTTATATCTCTCTTTCTTTCACCACCCCAAGAAAACCACAGCTTCAGGCACCAATGCTCCATCATTGCAAGCAAACGTAATTCCGGATCCTTTCATTCAAAAATAGTACCTGATTAAGAAATTCGAAGTATGGAAACTATTAACATAATATATATATATATAAAAGAGTCTAGGTGGTGGGGTGATTTGATCTTTTCTAGTAACTTATTGGTTACCAAAAATTTATTCAGGAATATATTAGTTTTTTTAAATTTTTTTGAAACGCATTTACCTTCAAGATCAACAAAATCTAGAATGGTTTACCGATAGTTATTTTGTCTTCTTAAAAACTTTAAAACAATAAAATTATTTATTTATTCTAGGGTCAAAAAATTTAGAGTTGTTGACCAGGATTTTTTTGGTTTTTTTTCTTCTTAAAATACAATAAAAATACATTTTTATCCTTAGAAAAGATTAAAAAAAAAAAAAAAAAGCAAGCCATACATCTAGGGATATTTTTGTTCTTTCGCGTAGGTTTGTTTTTATAAATTTCAAGCTCATAAAGGGTTTTTTTCTTTCTTAGAATACAATAAAAATATATTTTTTTAATATGTGTTTTTTTTATAATTTCTTAATTTATATTTCAATTAATATCCTTCCTATATGATTTTTTATTTTTCTTATTTAGCTATTTTTAAAAGAAAGGTTTTCTTTAAATTATTTTGTATGTATTTAGTTTTTCAAGTTATTATTCTGATTCATCTATATTGTTTTATGTTTAATACAAATTAACTTTATTTTTTAAAATAAAAAAATATTTATTTCTAAATAATATTTCTATCATATGCAACCTGCATGATATTTTTTTATTTTTTTATTTAATTATTTTTTTGTGTGTTTATTTTATTTTTGTTTGATTTAATAATAAATAATTTTATTTGACAAATTCAATAAATATAACCTGGTTAATATCACATATTGCGGGATTAAATATTTTGATCTACATCTATCTCTTGAGTTTTTTTTTTTCATTTTCTTTTTTAGTTATAGTTGTTGAATTTTTTTTATTTATTTACATAGATAATTATTGATTTATTTAATTATATGCTTGCATCAGTTTTATTTTTTACACTTAGAATTTATTTTATGTAAAACAACATAAAAAAAAACCTATATATTCATTTTTTTTAGATAGAAAAGTCTATAACTGTGACAAAGTGCAAATTAAATAACTAGTTAATTCCATTATAAGTCTAGTTCAAATATTTAATGGGATTATATTATTAAAAAAAAAAGGGATTGGTATTGATTTTAAGACCAAATCTTATTAAAAGTTGCACAGACAATTTGGTCACGTTATTATCCGCACATGATGATTTTCAACCGTAGTTTTTTTTCCAACCGTGCATTCAATGCTTATTTCCTTAAACTTTTAAATTTATTTCTCAAAATAAGATAGTTTTTGCAACATAAACATCAAATCAACTTTTAAAAAAAATACTAAAAGGTATCAATAAAATTTTACTGTAATACTATATTTATTGTATCAGGAACAATGCAATAATAATTTTTTCATTCTAAAAAAACTAATAAAACTTGCTATTAGGGGTAATTTGTTTTTATGGGATCCATTGGATATTACTAAATTGATTAGGGATAAATTTTTCCATGTATATATTTTTAACACAGCAAAATAATTTTATTATCATTAAAAGCAAAATTATTAAAAATGGGATTCAAGAGTGTTTCGGTCTCTCTTTTTTTTTTTTCTAGCATAATAAAATGACTACATTACCTTTAAAAGCACAAAAATTAAAACAAACATCCAAGGGCTTCTTTGTAGCTTCATCATGGCCTTTTAGTTATAAGCAATGTGAATAGGGAGCAAATTAGTTTTTAACAAATATAAAAATAAATAAAAAGTGGCTAACATGTGCAACGCACCCTCTCAAGATTAAAAGGCACATGTCCTCTTTAGGTTGTGTGTGTGGTGCGTCCTAATAATCAAACGTCACCTTCTATGATAGTATTATAAGCGTAACGACGTCCTCTTCATGATGACCAGGTGCGTGTACATGGTTGAGCTAAGCAGTTAGGCTCTGATGGGCTTTTTCTTTTCTTTTCTTCTCTTTTTTCTCGCTCCTCGCCTTTAATTTTGTGTCATCCCTTCCAAAAATAAATGTGTACTCTAGTTTATATTTATATCAATTTTAGTCATCATTATTTTGATTGTTATTTCTTTTGCTTTCAATGCTTTTTTAAGTTGTTTTTTTTTTCAATTTCATCCCTAAACATTTTATTTCATGTAGTTTTTTTTATCCAGTTTGGTCCTCAACTTTTTTATTACTATTTTTTATTTTATTTTTTTATTTTTCTTGATTTGTTTGTTCAATTTCATCCTTCAAAATTTTATTTCATTTAATTTTTATATCTAATTTGGTCCTCATTCTTTTTATTACTATTTTACTTGATTTATTTTATTTTTCAATTTAGAGCTTCATTGTTTCTTTCATTTACTTTTTATACTAGATTTTGTCCTCATTGTTTTTATTGATATTTACTTTATTTTTTAATTTTTTATGATTAAGAATTTTTCTTTATGATGTTTTTTTGTATTTGCTTTGTGTGGTGTAATCTTAGTCTCATGATCTAGGTCACTTGGTTTTGAAAATTAATCTGATTTAACTATGAATTTTTTTTTAGTTCTATTTTTTAAATTAATTTTATTTTTAATTTCATTATTCGACATTAAATTATTGGGCCTTGAGTTTCATTATTTTTTTTGCTTTTCTTTTTGCGAGGTTATCACAATCTCATATCATGGGTCGCGAGTTAATCAAGTTAATCCGGGTTGACTCAGATTTTTTCTCTCAAAGTTTCATTTTTTGAAATTGATTCTGTTTTTCATTTTTATCATTCGGCTTTAGGTTATTGGGCCTTGAGTTTCGTGATTTTTTTTGCTTTCTTTTCTATGGGGTTGTCTTGATCTTTTATCTCGGGTTGCTAGTTAGTCGAGTTAACCGAGGTTGACTTTAGTGTTTTTTTTTAAAAACTGATTTTCTTTCAATTTCATCTTTCAACATAAGGTTATTGGGCCTTGAGTTTCATGATTTTTTCTACTTTTTTTATGGGATTATCTCGATCTTATATCATAAGTTGTTGATCAGTCCACATAACCTGGGTTGACTCGAGTTTCATCATTGTTTTTACTTGATATTTTGACCGCCATTGTTTTATTCCATTTATTTTGTATGAAGTTATCATAATCTCAAGATCGAGCCATAAAATTGGCATGCTAACTCTAGTCAGGGTTTTTTTTTATCATTTTTTAAAATTGATTTTTTTTTTCAATTTGTCCTTCAACATTTGATTTACTAGTAATTTAACTTTGATTTTTTTTCATTTTCCTCATTATAAGGTTATCTCATTCTCATTCATTTCTTGTTTTGTTATCAAATAAAATCATTGCGACCGTTTCAGAATATTTAGAAGGTGTCTTTTTATAATATTGACAAATATCCATTTTCTTATTGTAAAAAAATAATGATTTCAAAAAACACATTCATAACATTTACACTTTCTTTTCTTACGTTAGAAATTAACTTGGAATCCTATCAATATCATGTTAGTTTAACATGCTCTCTAGCCAATCAGTTGGTTATACGTGACATTATTATATTCATATAAATACATATTTTCTATTAACAAAAGCTTAATTTATCTTTAATATTTATATATTATTAAATTAATGAATCTAATATTTAATTTGAATCTAGAGTAAAGTCCATGGGACAAAAACTCTTTGCAAAGGAAATTATAAAGTTGTTATAATTATGAGATTTCTATTGCATCAAAGCATTGTTCCTAAAATATTCATGGACGATGCTCTTTTAAATACTAGACATTTATTAGAGTCATAAAAACTAGTACATATTATATTTTTTTTCTTTATAAAAGGAAGTAGTTGTTCTCATAAACTGAGGTATAAGGAATATCTAGAACTAATATATAAGTGTTTGTTATAAGACATGTATACTGAACTAACTCGCATAAGAATTTCATATGGAGAGATCATTTATGTCCATTGAAAGGCTTACATGATGGTTGACGGTTGTGTAAGTGATCCTTAAACTTGAAATCACTAGTTATCTTATATAGAGAATGTTATGTTTTGATCCTAATTCATGTTATCTTAATCAAGGTAACAAAGGGCATATACATTGGATATAACATGAACTATATGAAGGTACTTGAGTGATCAAGAGATGATTCATCACCCTAGGTGAATTAGGGAAAAATTTTCATATATTCTCAAATAGTTTTGACTGATAAATCCTTGGCCAAGATGGAATGAGATTTGAAAAGAGTTTCAAATATTATTCAAATGATCAATGACTACTATTATGTAGAGAACAAACATGATTTAACATGGCATACATACTCCATGCTTTAATGTTAAATTAAAATATTATTGATGAAAATATATTAATTATACTGAGAAAACAGTCACTGAAAGGTTAAGTCAAACCACTAATAACTTTTCTAATATTTAGGGAATCATGACACGTTGCTAGACGATACACCTGATCTTCAAATATAAATTAATTAATTGTTGAATTGATAATAAATTAAATTTCTTAATTTATTTAATTCTATTTAATTAGAATTAGAATTTATATTTGGGCCAACATATTAAGAACCTAATAGGTCACAGACATTAAGAACCATTAGTAAAAAAATTAAACTGAGATGATTTAATTAAAGTATGACTTGATTAAACTATATTTTAGAAATTAAGGACTATAATATAATTAATACATGGATTATATTTCTAGACCTAGAAAAATCAAGTAAGGACTTGATTGAGTTAATTTATAAAATTATCCTGAATTAATATATGAATGCTATTTAGAGGGAAAAATTGATATTTTACCAATTTATAGGGTTTTTCATATTTTCCTATAAATAGTAAGCTATGTCTCTCTTTTTTTGTATGATTTAAGACATTTCTCATTGGTGGTTCATGTGAATTACCATTGGAGGTCGGATAATTGGATGGCTTGTGATTTGAGACAACTTAGCCTTTAAAGAATTATTCAAAGCCGAAGAAGATTAGATTTTCAGACAATAAAATCTATAAACAACTCTAGATCTATCTAACAGGATTCTAGGGACTCTCGAATAATTTTGTTTTATTATTTCTGCTGTGTATATGATATTTAAAAACCCATCATATCATAATGTGAATACAATTGCTAGTTACTTCCTCAACCATATCCCTTCATCTTCTACTTCAATTCTATCATTATGAAATTTGTATGGCTTGGTTCATAGTTGATTATGATTTTGGTCTTTAAATATTTACGAGTAAAGTTGGGTATTTCTAAATTAATAATGGGTGCCTTTGGCCCTTATTCATATAAACCAGTAAAAGAATTGGCAAACAGAAGTCATGAATATGGTTTTGTATATAGAACCATTGTTCTTATTTTAATTAAGGGGTCAATCTTGTGGAATAAAATAAAAGAACTCCTGACTTTAAATTTTATTACTATTTTATAAAATAAATAGAAAATATTAATAAAACATTTCACATGAAACAAATTTTATGGTATTTGACAAGTAATGATTTAAAATATGGTGATAGTTAAATGATGATGATGTTGTTGTTGTTGTTGTTTAAGTAGTGGTGATGATGGTATTGACAATGATGTGAGTAGTGATGATGGTTAACAGTGAAATTGTAGTGGTGGTGACGTGTTGGTAGTGGTAATGATGATGGATGGGATATGAGTGATGACGACAATAACGGTACTAAAAGAAATGACAATGGTGGTGTCAGAGGTAATAGGGATGGTTAAAACTGTTAGACGATATTGTAAGTTAATTACTATAGTAAAAGGGTAGAAAGATAATGAAATAATCTCTCAACATGCAAAATAATTTCCCAACGAAGAGGTAATAGGGATGGTTAAAACTGTTAGACGATATTGTAAGTTAATTACTATAGTAAAAGGGTAGAAAGATAATGGAATAATCTCTCAACATGCAAAATAATTTCCCAACGAATTAATCAATTACTTTTATAATTTGATTATAAATTTTTTTTTATTAACCATTTTTATTATGAAATATTTTACTTAAAGAAACAGAAACAGAAAATATCTAAATGTAAAATATTTACTCAAAACAAAGCCCCTTAAACAATTAAAATTTTAAATACCTCCTAGTTTGTTCAATTAAATGAATTATTTATGCCTAAAGAAAATGACAAATTAGTAAACTAATTAATTTCCTTTTAAAATATCAACAATGATGTGAAAAGCCTCTAATACAACTAGTTGAGTAATATTTCCCGATGAGACAATTTTTTTTAACTTTAAAGATAATTATAAGTCTGTTTAAAATCAAGTACCTCTTTTATTAGATTTAAGTAAACTATCCACATTTAGATTGACAATTCATAATTAATTATTTTCTTGCAGTCTCGCAAATCTATTTACTAACTAAATTAATTTAGTAGCAATAGATTAAAAAAAGTATTGCATGTGAATTACTCTAAATGTGTTGGATTCTACACAATTTTATATTTTAAAATCTATTAAGATCTAATTTTCAATCTACTATGGGATGTATCACATACATAAAAGGAAAAAAAGTTAAATTTTAATGTTATGATAAATAAGATTTATTAATATAAATGTTTTTTTTTTGTTTCTTATTATTTGGTGAAAAAAGAAGATTGAACATTAACAAATATACTAAAAAAAATAGGGTGGCTATAATTGTTTATATAAAAAGTAAAACTACTCCCCAGTTCTTTCAATTAATTATTGTACTTCAACTTTTTTTAATTAAATCTTTTTGTGACCTAATTTTATGACGTATAGTTTGAGATTGAGAAAGAAAAAGAACTAAAACTGAGAAGACCAAATTGTTAAACAAGAGGAAACTACATTTCAATCCCTTTTGTTTTTTGGAATTTTTTTCTTTTGATCAAAATGATCATTTTTTTATGTTTTTAGGTTTAAGAAAGGAGAGAGAAACTCACTGAAAAACAATAAAAAAGAGAGAGATTTATTGGTTTGTCACATTTCAACAACTTCGATTCTCACCTTTACCTTTTCTTTCAAGGACCCTTGTTGGTCCAATGCTAGGGTCTTTTTGCCCCTCAAACAAGTAAATACACATTGCCTTGAGGCATTTCCTCTCACTGTGGCCACTCTCTTTTTAGTAGTGAACTTTAATGACAGTACCTAATAACAACATTGATTTGATGTAGGAGAGGCCTAACTAGAATAACGTTGTAAACCAAGGCCATGTCAATGACCATGAAGGTTTGTTTGAGAAAGACACGCTCAAGGTGAGTGCCAATAGTATATGAGATCTCCAATGTGCCCTTCACTAGTATGCCCGAGCCTTCTATCCAAATTAGAGGAGTTTTCACATGAGTTAATCTTAAAAGGGTCTATCCCTATCTATCACTTCTCTAGAAAGGATATTAACTGCACTGCCATCATCAACTAACAGTCAATGAACTTGATGGTTAGAAAGGATTGTGGAGATGACTAGGGCATCTTTATGGAGGAAGGTTACCCCCTCTCCATCTTCTAAAGTGAAGATGATGGGCTCGTGTCACAGGTTCTGAAAACAAGTAGCTGTAAAGACTTGTTTCCACACTTTCTCTTCTCCGTGTTGGAATTACCCCCTGTTGAAGTGCTATCCAAGATCACATTAATTTCAGATAGTGTCTGAATAGACTGGCAGGACTCTTCCCTACTTTTTCCATGATGGAAATCCTTCTTCACAAATTGACAGAGATAGCTTTTAGTTATCGTCCTTTTGATTTCTTTCTTCAAAATGAAACACTCTTATGTGTCATGTCCTTTATCCCTATGGAATATACAATACTTTTTAGAAGTGCGAGTGTTAAGTGGTGATCTCATGAGCGGAAGATATTGAACAAATGCTTTACCCTCGATGGCAGTAAAGACTTTTATAAAGGTGGCATCCAATATAGTGGTGTACATTTTAGGGTAGGTTAGGCGTTTCCTGGTTGGTTTCTTTTGACATTTCTTAAGGTTATTATCCCTCCTATAAGAGCGATCCCGTTTGAAAGATCTCTTTGATTGACTCTTTTTATGGAAATAGGGAGGTCTATATTGTAGCACATTTGCCTCTTCACCTGTATATTGTTCTTCACGGTTTGCTTTAATTTCAACAAACTTCTATTTGGTAGAGCATACAACTTTTTCCACAAAGCTCTCCTCTTACCATATTTATCAAGGCCTCAAAAGCCATTAGCTTGATTAATTCCTCAACTTTGATCATTTTATTATTAAACCTTTTCAGATATACTCGTGTGGACTCATCATTTACTTGAGTAACCCTAAAGAGTTTTGTGAAACTTTTTTTAGCTGGGATGCTTGTGCTAAACCATGCTACCAATTGGTGCAAAGGTCACCAAAGCTTATAATAGAGCCTGACTTCAAATTATTATACCATGTATATAATATCATACACATACTGACCCTTTGAAGGTTGTAAGGAGGATCTTGCACATGACATTGTTATCCTGGATGACAAATTCCAAGATTCTCTATATATTTTGTGTATGTTTTTTTTTTTAGGTTAGCAAGACTAACCATAGTTGTACAAAGTCATTTTGGTGGAAATATAGTCATTGGGAGTACAAGTACACATCACTTATCTTGACAAGAGATAATCTCATATCTAATAAAGAATGTAGACATCTTCATGTGTATGCTCCCCTTACAACTGCTTTCTCACTCCTATGTCTATAAGGTTTTAGGGAGTTTGAGGTTTACGCGTGGAATAACGAGATCAATGGCTAGCCTTCATCCCGTAATGGCTAGATGAGTGTCGATAATACTTGTTATGTGCATGAGCATCATGACGACGTGAACGCCTTTTAATAGGGCTTAGTGACCATTAAGGATGAAAGCCTTATAACATGTCATTCTGCAAAAAATCTTCTAGATAGTGCAATTGTTTGCGAGTTCTTGGTGCAGTCTACAATTATAGAGCTATAAAAATGGTGTTGTTGCAGGTGCTAAGACTTGTTGAGGTGGTAAAACCTGATTTTGCCTCTAAGCTGCCAACACAACCTATGTGAAGAATTGCACTTGGTTGATAAGTTGGTGAAAGTTTGGTTGGATAGAAGTGTCCACTATGGCAAGGAGGTCTGTCATACATCATATTCTAAGAGTGTCTTGATTATCTGTCATTGATGGTGATTAGAGATAATAAAAAACTAGTATTGGTAGAACAATTGATGACTTTTTAATCATATACTTATAAACTATACCAATTGATGATGTTCCAAAATCTAAAGTGCTTAGGAATAATATTTTTAGTGATTAGATTATGGGTTAATCATAGGTTCTAGCAAGACAATCTATTCTCTATTATTTATGAAACTTGTAGCTTGCTGTAGAAAGCCTGTAACCTGCAAAGCAGTCTTATTTGGTGGGATTTGAGGACCCTTAGATGACAAAGTTAGTGACCTTTAAGTAAACAGTTACAATAAATGAGAGAATGAACATTTATTTTTAAGAATTTTTTTTTTAATTTTGATACGATAAATGCTAATAAATTAAGAAAGTATTTTTGTTGAGAACAAAGAATATGAACCCTTTAACCTATGTGATTCTAGGGGTATTTATACTCTTAGAACCTTGTAGAAAAGATACCTCTTAAGGGTTTACGGGGTCTTTCTACCCTTATAGTACTCATTAGATATGAATATCCCTGACATTAACATTAATATGTGATGAGATATTCTTGATATTAATTTTAATGGGGGATAAGAGATGAATATCCCTAACATTAACATTATATATTAAAAGTCATAAGAATAAGTAAATGGAGCCTTATGGCCTAATATTAGGCCTATAATGATCTTCAGACTTTTAGCCATTTTTGCTTGATACACTACAAAGCCCATGGTTAATGGGTATGGCAATGAGCCAAACTTGTATCCACTTGGGCTCGACATAGTACCAAACTTAAGGGCGGTGAGTTTGGCAGATCGCAAGACCCACGCCCCATTGAGCCTGGCATGCAAATAGGCCCAAGAATACTAGGTCTGACAGTTCACCAACTGCATATTCACATGGGTTCGGCATGATGACAAGCCCAATAACAGAAGGTATGACAACTTGCTAGACCTATGTTTGCTTCAGCTCATCACTAGAAAAAAAAAATATTAGCAATATTTAAATATTTTTTTATATTAAAAAAATTAACCCGATCTGTAATGTACCACAAATGAATAGTCCAGTCAATTTTTGAATTAAAGTGTCACGTAACGATACCTAAGACAGGGAGAGCATAAAACGAAGAAAGGAAGAAGAGATGTGGGTTAGTCCTTCCCTGGAATCAAACCCCACCTTTTACCTTTATAGCAAATAAAAGAGATATACCTTAGATTGGTCCCCATCATATAGCTATTTTCTTAATTAGTTTCCTAATCTATATTCTTATCTAGTTGAGTATCCAATAAATTCAGAAACCATGAATTAGATCCTTCCATGAACAAATATGCCCAACCTTTCTCTCAATTAGCTCCTCAACCTAGAACAGTGTTAGACAAATTTGTTGAAACAAGGATCCAATTGACTAAAAATATAGTTCCATGACCTTATTGAAAAGTAGTTGTATGATGGGCGGCGACCGACCCCTCTCGCCCTTTCCTCACAAAGCAGAAGTCAGCCCTCTCCATAGCCAACTAGTCACTCTCGGGCCATCTCTTTTCTTTTCCTCATTTTTCTATTATAAGTAGCATTTTTTTTTTAAAATTCTGTTTACAGAAAGAAATCTACCTGTAAAAAAGATGGATGAACTCACAAAGGTACTTTCCCTTCTATCCATTAAATTTGCGATGCCCTGTTCTTTACTTGAACATTTGTATATCACAAGAACATAATAGATTCTGACATCGACAACAAACACAGTAAATTCTACCTCTGGCATGCAGATTAACAAAAAATATCATGTATGGCCGACCCTAACTTAACTTAGATTGAGGTCATGTTGTTCTTGTTAACATGGTGTAATTGTTCTTTCTTTATTTACTAGATTTGATGAAGTCATAAAGGCACATTAACCTTTTCTTTTTTATGTTTCATTTTTATCGATTTAATTTACTTTCAATTGAACCCTTAAAAATACAGCAACCAATGCATGTTTATATCACAAAAACAGCAATGGACAATGAAACCCAGATTTCTAATATTTATAATAAAATCTTTTTCTTCTCCAAATTTCTCAATAGTATTCGGTGTAAGAATCTTGACTAGATATTTTAATTAATTAAAATAGGAAAATGCAAAAATAAGTAGAAAGAAAGAGTTCATGTGTTCTCGTGGGGTGGCTTTTGTTGCCGTTAGTGATAAGCACGCCTGGCAACTCATCATTCCCTCCAACTCCCTTCTCTCTCTCCCGTTCCCTATTCTTCCTCTTCTTCTTCTCTTTAGGCCCCCACCTCTCCCCCCCCCCCTCTCTCTCTCTCTCCCCTTTTTTTTTAAGCCTGTCCAGCTTTTCTCTCCTCTTCTCTCTGTCTTGGCAGCTAAAACAAGAAAAATTAAAAACAAATTCTAATCTTCTCTTAATTTTTGTGATTAGATTGGATCTGGGGTTGGTTCTTTATTGGATTATCAGCTTCATACACCAGGTATTTTCATGTCACGATTGTGAATTTCCCATTTTTTTTAGCATCTGTGTTTCTTAATTATCATCCCTTTTGCTGAATCCATTAAAGTAGACCACAATTTTGGTTCCTCTGTGGATGTTTGACATGTGGGGTTTTCTTGTTCGTATTGAAAGTAGCAAGATTTTGTTGTTTACAGTTTTTTTTTTGGTTTTGGGTGCTCTGGGTTTGATCTGGTGTTTTTAGATTGGTCCTTTTATTGATCTTGGTTACGTTAGCTTATGTTGGCATTGGTAGGCTACTTGATCCAGCCAAAATTGCATCTTTTGATGTGTGGTTTAGTAAAATATTGTTTGTTTTCGAATTTCGATATTCTGGAAGGTTTATTTTGTTGGATTTTCAATGTAGGTTTGGTTAGTATTTCGTTTTCTAATGTTTTGTTATAGAGTTTCTCGTCAAATTCTTCTCTTCTATGAGTAGTTTTGCTTTGATCATTGATTGGTGTGCCAAATGTTTTCTAGTTGTGATTCCATGTTTTGACTCACATATTATCCGGGTTTATTGATTTCATATTATGGCATTGTCTTGGTTTTTGTGTCATTTTTATAATATTATTTTGTCTGGGATTTTGCCATTTATTGGTTAGTTGCCTACTTAATACCACCATGCGAGTATATACCAAAACATTGAACTGTTTGATGTACGGTTCTACTTAGATGGGCAGAAAAGGGTTGGTTTTTGTTTTTGTGTTATAATATGCTTTTCAAATTATTTTTCTCCTAAAAAAACATTAAATTAATGTTTTTTGGTATTTTTGAATGATTTTGATGTTTTAATATTAAAAATAAAAAAAATAAAAAATATTTTTTTAATACATTTTCAATTGAAAAACATTTTTAAAAAGTATCTTATATCACAATACCAAACACGCACTAATGTGATTGGCTTGAGTAAATGGGAGATAGAACCAATTGACAGACATACCTTAGTTTGAGGCTAATTTCACATTTCAGATAGCCATGCTTTTGGTTGGATTAGTTGATATGCTGAATGGCATTGGCATGTTGTGTTTTATTAATCTAAAAACAAGTCTAGAATTTATAGCATTGATCTTCCAGTTGCTTGCACCATCTATCCTGCTGAGAATGAAGTTCTTTGATACTTTTTGGAAGCTAAGAACTTGAGCAAAAAGCAAATGATCGTAGTATTATGAGGTGACTAAGGATGCTAGAATGTGATTATGCAGTTTCCTCTAGAGATGTGATGATAGGAACTTAGTTACTGATATCTTAGAAATGGGAAAACATGTTGAATTGCTGAAACTGATACTCAATCTGCAAAAGGTATGAGTAAGTACATATGTATCTGGAATTTCATAGTTTTTAGTTTCTAAAAATTGAATGACAATATCATCCTCCAAAGTTCTTTGTCTGGGATTCAGGAATAGGATACAACAACATGCAATGTGAAAACAAATTTGAGACTGCAAACTTCTGTTGAAACATCAGAGTCAGAAACAGATTTTAAACAGATGCATGCATCTGTAGAACGTTCTTATGGTAAACTTTGAATTTGGCTATGAAGCATTACAGTGTAAATGGGGCTATTCTCAATTCCAGAATTATTTTAGATGACTTACCTTGGGAAATTTTATACTTCCTGAGCTTCTGCCATTGACACACATCCTTGAAGGCATGTGTTTCCACTGTTTAAGAGGTTCCTGCAAAGTGTTATTAAACAGTTTCCTGTTAGTGTCCTCCTTTTCCAGAGACAAGTTTTTTGTATCGATGCTGAGTGTTGGAGATGAGATATGTTTAAGCATGCATTGTCGGTATTGAAGGATTCATGTTGAGCAGCTAATCAATCTGGAAATGATTCAGATCTGTCATACTTATTAAAATTAAGTCACACAAGCATGTTCAGATTTATTATGATCCTTTACCTATTTTGCATGTTCTTGCTTTAAATTGTACTAATAGGCATGGAGTCTGAATTGTTTTTGACTTTGTTCTATTTTAATTGCGAAGTTATTTTGTTTGCCTCACACCAAGAAGTTTCTGAGTCCCACCTCCTCTCCATTCTATAGATTATAGAGTCGTTGCCTGAAATTGTTTCATTACTTGTGCCTTTTCAAGTAGTTTGTATCCTTTCTTTTCCATTCCATTAACTAATATAAATGATGCCAATTCATTTCAGGGTAATCCTTTCTCTATATTCAGCCTGAAGTTGTGGCCATCCAAATAATTGAAGAGCAGAAACAGTATGGCTGTTTCCATGAGAGATTTAGACTCAGCCTTTCAGGGAGCTGGACAAAAGGCGTATCCTTTGTTTGACAAAATATGAAGCATATTTGAGTTATCTTTGTTCACTTATGAAATTCTTTTTTGCGAGTTGCACTTTCTGAAAGTTCTGATTTCCTTTAATGTGGCTTGTATTTTAGTTGCATAGTAACTCAAGGGGTATGAACTATTACAACCACCTGTGTTAATCTTAGATAGATATAGTTTTCAATTGTTCTATCTCTACAAGACCATTTCCTTGACAAATATAGTGGACTTGAAATATGGCGGATTGAAAACTTTCGTCCTGTTCCTGTGCCGAAGTCCTCTCATGGAAAATTTTTTATGGGGGACTCCTATGTAATTTTGCAGGTTGGTGTTTTGTTTCCTATTCATTGTGCTTCTTGTGTGTGTGTGCATGCATCTGCATCTGCATGTGTTTGTTCTATAAATGGTTGCAAAAGGAGAAGGGTTCATATGATCATATGATTGGGTAAATTGTTGGTTATCTGATTTTGTTTGGAGCTCTCTCCACTAGCTTTAATAGTGAGAAAGAAGATCAACCAGGTAGAAGTTGGGGGGGGGGGGTCTCTAAGAGGGTTTACCCATGTGCATTGATGTCCTTTTTAATGTGTCTCGTACTAATTAGTAAGTTGACTTAGTGAATATGGAAGAAAGTCGTGAACAAATGATACACTAAGAAGTAATTTTGAGTGAGCAGAAAATAGAATATAGCTTTTGATAGACAGAGAAATGGGGGAAACAAGAATTGGCTGATTTAGGTCTTGCTGAGTATGAATGGGAAGAAGGCTTATATGAAAGACTGTTTCTCCAACATTTGAATCTGAAAAGAGAAAAGCAAAAGAGACTGGCAGGTGTTTTGCTTCTCTTTTGAGTCTTCGCTGTTTGATATCAATCATCCATTCTGTTTTAGAGGATTCACTTATTATTCCTATCGATGGCGTAGACTGTTCTTTTGAGTGAGTGATATAGTTGTTTCTTACTCTCTCCCTCTCCCTCTCCCTCTCTCTCTGTTTTTATCTTTTGGATCTTCAATTTTCTGTGATATATCAGAGTGAAGCTTTTCATGAATTTGTATTGTATGATGCAATGTTTGTTTTCTCTCTGCAGACGACTGCACTAAAAAGCGGTTCCTTGCGTCATGATATTCATTATTGGCTAGGTAAAGATACCTCTCAGGTCAGTCACTGTTTTTCATATTCTAGATGCTTTGCACCAACAGATTTGTGTCCATGATTTTGGTCTTGTGACCACACTCTTTTTAAATAGGATGAAGCAGGTGCTGCTGCCATTAAAACAGTTGAACTAGATGCCGCTCTTGGAGGCCGTGCTGTACAGTATCGTGAAGTACAGGGCCATGAAACAGAGAAGTTCTTATCTTATTTTAAACCATGTATTATACCACAAAAAGGTGGAGTTGCGTCTGGCTTCAAACATCCCGAGGCTGAGGAACACCAGACGTGCTTGTTTGTTTGCACAGGAAAACATGTTGTCCATGTGAACGAGGCAAGTCTGAAATTTGATTTTGTATTTATGAGGAATAATTATTAATATTATCAATCATTATGTCTCTATATTAAGCTTCAAACTTTGGCAGGTTCCTTTTGCTCGATCCTCACTCAACCATGATGATATTTTTATTCTTGATACGAAGTCAAAAATTTTTCAATTTAATGGTTCCAACTCATCCATTCAAGAGAGAGCTAAAGCTTTAGAAGTGGTCCAGTACATCAAAGATACTTATCATGATGGAAAATGTGAGGTGGCTGCTGTTGGTGAGTGGAGAATTAGACTGGAGACTCTATATTTGATAGTTTAACGGCTATTGCTTGTTGAGTCTTAATTATTTGTCCTTTTCACATAGAGGATGGAAAATTGATGGCTGATGCTGAAACTGGAGAGTTCTGGGGTTTCTTTGGTGGCTTTGCTCCACTTCCAAGAAAAACAGCTAGTGATGAGGATAAGACTGATGTTTCTCTTTCTACCAAGCTGTTTTGGTAATTTCTTGTTTCGTCTCAAATTTCTTTCCCCAATGACATGTCTTTGCATGCCATAATTCTTCTCTACTCTACAAATTGTTATCATTTAGTGGAAATAGATATATCCTTGTGCATCATTTCCTTGAATGGTAGCTTTCTCCTTTTCATCTTCTCTGAAGTGTTTGAGGATTTTCTATGAAAAATAACATAACAGCTAGCGTGAATCACATTTCTTTCCTGCAAAAAAATTACCAAAACTGTATAATTAGATACCGAAACCTTTCTTTTGGTCTCTTGCGTTAAAAATAAGATTTAGTGAATTACTGATTATTGAACCCAATAGTAATATCTATAGTTTTAACAGAATTACTTTATTCTAATTAACATATGTGTTGCCTTCCAAGTTTTGGAAGGGAGAAGAACCTGATGGGGTTGATTATTTGGAGCTAATGAACGAAAATTACATGGCAATCAATACCTATGATTTGATTTTCTCCATTAAGATAGATCTTTAAAGATGTGGTGGATGAACTATCATGTACAATAATGATGTAGTTCTGACAAAAAAAAATGTTTTCAATGAAAGTGTTGAGAAGGGGCAGGCAGAACCTGTTGAAACTGATTCTTTGACAAGGGAGTTTCTAGACACCAATAAGTGTTATATTCTAGATTGTGGAGCGGAAGTGTTTGTATGGATGGGGAGAAACACTCCTCTTGATGAAAGGAAAAGTGCCAGTGTAGCAGCAGAAGTAATACTTCATCCCATCTTCTTCAATGCAGAGATTATAAAATGTCTGCAATGATATAACTTCTCAATTTTCTTTGCTTGTTGATCTTGCTGATCAGGAGTTAGTCCGAGCTGTTGAACGACCAAAATCCCGCGTTGTTCGTGTAATTGAGGGGTTTGAGACTGTGATGTTTAGATCAAAATTTGAATCATGGCCCCAAACGACTAATGTGACTGTGTCTGAGGATGGTAGAGGCAAAGTTGCAGGTCAGCAGTTGAATTATCTCATAGATCTTATTCTTGTATCTTGTTTTCATTCCTGAAGTAATCTTGATCATCATTAGTTTTAACTACCATTCATTCTTGTCACCATTTTCCAATGCTCATGGATCTTCTTTTCAATGAATCTGCAGCTCTTTTAAGACGCCAGGGGGTTAATGTCAAGGGTCTGTTAAAAACTGCTCCTGCTAAAGAAGAACCTCAACCGTACATTGATGTTACTGGAAATTTGCAGGTGCTGTATGTGTTGTCCTAGTTTGTCAATCTATTAGGTGTGGACTTTTGATTCTAGGACTGGCATGAGACCCATTGTTTATAATTTTATTATTTAAAAGAAAGAAAATCCCATCCTTAGTTGAACATGAGTTGGAGCTCACATACTGCTTCTCTGGGATCCCTTACCTGCATGCCTTCAGAAGCAGTAGGGTAAAAGATATATGGGATACATGAAAGAGTAGTTCTCCAAAAATTAATTTTGGAATGTGTAATGAAGTAGCGAAACTAGAGGATATATTTTCAGAATATGCAACTTATCTCAAACAAAAAATGCATGAAAAATATAATTTTAAGAGATGCATTTTGTTTGAATTTCAGAATGATTAGAGCTCAAGTCTTTCGTATATTGTTTTGTCAGAAAAACAAGGGTTCCAAGTATTTCTGAAATGCTTTTTAAGCATTTTAGATATGTATGTTTGAATGCAGTTCCTCTCAAAAATCAAATTTATGTTCTCTCTTATTCCTCTCAACTAACCATGCTTCATAATACACAAGTCATATCCACAGAAAATGCTTTTTGATTAAGTTCTAATTATAGCTCCATTGTGATTGCACAGGTTTGGAGTGTAAATGGCCAGGAGAAGGTTCTCATTCCTGCTGCAGACCAGTCAAAATTTTACAGTGGAGGTTGCTACATTTTTCAGTATTCATATCCAGGAGAAGACAGGGAGGAATATCTTATAGGAACATGGTTTGGGAAGAAGAGTGTTAAGGTAAATTTCAGGCATCCTATACTAACTTGTCCCCCCATTTCATTTTGAGTATGTGGTGCTGTCACTAATACCTTAGGAACATGTCACAATAGGAGTGGGGCATTCTAGGGTCCACTGTGGAATGCTATTATGGCTTCATTTGTTTTGTTTCCATTTCACACATTAAGCTTTGAGATCTCATGCTTATTGGGGAAAGTGAAAGTGTTTGAGCATAAAATATAGCTTGTTTATATGAAATTTTCTTAGCACAAATACAGCTTGTTCATACTGCTCACCAATGATTCTGTTTAAGCCAGAATCTTCCTGGACTTTTAATACAAATAAATCTTTGCATTAATGTGCATAATTAATTGTGGTATTGGCATTGTTGAGACAAACATTTGGTAATTCGTAACATCCATATGTGCATCCTTGCATAAGGTTTCATGGCTTTGCTTTCTTGTCTTTTTAACTTCCACCAGCTTAAGAGTTTTTTTTTTTTGGCTCCTTTGCTTCTTTTAAACTGTTTTTTTCTCAATAACTCTCATTTTGAGTGGTATAGACACTGTTAAAATCTGTTTATCATCATATATTTGCCAATTCATTGGTCATGCGTCTGCTAAGCTAAATCGGTTGTGGAAATAACTATCAATTTTGGTTCAGAAAAATAAATGATTTCTATTTTTTAATCTCAACAGTTGTTTCTGTTGAATGGAAAATGGTGCATTGTCATACGTTGGAAAATTAACTCTTAAATTTGAATAATGGATGATTACGTATGCACACTTTTTTTCTGCGTATAGTATTCTGCTGAAAGCAGAATTGGTGCTCTGTGCAGGCTAGAATTCATTATTTATGTGCAAAACCCAGATTTTTATATACTTTGGTAAACATGAATTAGAGGCCTTGTCTTGCCTTCTTTGCCCTTTCTAGAAGTTTTGTAATGCTACATCTTCTATGCACTGATATATGGTACCTATTAGTTTACCCTCATATAATATATCTCACATTGAAAAATAGGAGGAAAGAGCTTCTGCTATTTCACTGGTGAGCAAGATGGTTGAATCATTAAAGTTTCTACCTGCCCAGGTGATATTCTTTTTCCTTTAATTATTGCTGTCTTGTAACAAGGAGATTTCTGTTCACATTTGGTACCTTTCTGATTCTATTTTGTTATTAATTCTTAGGCTCGAATCTATGAAGGAAATGAACCAATTCAGTTCTTTTCAATCTTCCAGAGCTTCCTTGTCTTCAAGGTTTGTGATACACCCGATGAAAATTCAATCAAGAATTTATAGTGACAATAGTTTAGTTTTTAACTTTTTTTTCCAACTTTCAACCAAATCAGCTAATTGTAAACTTTATCAGGGAGGTCATAGCTCTGGATACAAGAATTATATTGAAGAGAATGAACTCCCAGATGAGACATACAAGGAGGAAGGCATTGCATTATTCAGGGTTCAGGGTTCTGGACCTGATAATATGCAAGCTCTACAAGTTGAACCAGTATGTCATGCCTTTATCATTGTTGCTACAGCTTGTTGTTCAGTGTAATATTGAATGTCTTAATATTTTTAATCTTTACTCTATTTTTGTCCTGACTCTTGATTGCCTTTTTTCATCCCTGGCCAATTTATACTTCCAGGATACAGATATCCATAATCTTTTGTTCATTGCTTTTGAGTTGTGGAAGTGGCCATGAATGTATCAACACATTTCCTGAATTGAATTGCATGACCAGGCTGAGTTGCACAAGTCTTCTCATTAGGAAAAGGGAAATGGAGAAATAAGGAAAAGGATTCAAAATTAATTTGACTTACCAAAATTAGTGTAAAATTCTTTGCTAAATTTACTCAAATTTTAATAAGACTCGGTTATATTAGAATCTATTTTGTACATTTCAAAGTGAGCAGTTTAAATAACTAGTGTATACATTTTTTAACAGGTCCTAGTAATATGGTATTACCAAAAATATTTCCCCTAAATGCCTCTTGGTCTTATTATTATTATTTTTTTAATACTTCTTGACATTATTCTAGCCGTGTCAGGTACAATTTGGAGTTTGGTCATGAGCTACATGTTGGTTATGGATCTAATTTTTGTCTAGTATTTAGATTTTCAAGTTCTGTATTGTTGTGTATATAAGATATTTATTTTTCTTCATCTGTACATTGAATCCAATCAGGTTGCATCATCACTGAATTCCTCCTACTGTTACATATTACATAATGACTCCTCTGTTTTTACATGGTCTGGAAACCTTACTAGTTCAGAGGACCAGGAACTTATCGAAAGGCAGCTGGATTTGATAAAGGTTTGATATTTCTTCCAAATAAGTTCTTTAAGTAAATTAATATAGCGTATCAGATTTCTTCTTGTTTGCTTAACTAATTATCCGGAATGGATAATACAATTACATGGAGATACATCATTTTTCTGGGTGAATGTGCTCATCAACTCATCTAAGAATTATTTTATATCAAATTAGATTCTTGTACTACTTCATTTTTAAAAATTGTATGTTGTATGCATAAAGCTCATTTTTAGTTCTCAGATTATTTTGGTGTAATCTGGCCTCTTTTAATAGTCATCTCTTGTTTGCCTGTGAAATTTCTGCAGCCAAATATGCAGTCAAAACCACAAAAGGAAGGTTCAGAAGTTGAACATTTTTGGGATTTGTTAGGAGGAAAATCTGAATATCCCAGTCAAAAACTTGCAAGGGAAGGTGAAAGCGATCCACACCTATTCTCATGCATATTCTCAAAAGGTAGGGAAAATGACCTTTCTGGTTTTGAGATTTGTTATGCTGCTTTCCACGTATTTTAAAAGTCTAATTCTTTCCCTTTTCTCCCATGGTTTTGTTACTGCAAAAATTCACGCTCATCTGCAGGAAACCTGAAGGTATATTTACTTTCTAGTCAATCGATTCCAGGGCCATACAACTCTCTAGGTGTTATCCAAACTCCTGCTTATTTTAAAGCTGTGATCATCTTTAAAATTCTCATTTTACTTTATGTATTCGTGCTATGGATCTGGAAGGGTAGTCAGTTTTCAGATTTTTCTAATGAGTACTTTGTCACAAGACTCTTATGTACTTTAGTTCTGTGCGGTGGCTATTATAACAAGTTCTTGTTATTGCAGGTGTCTGAGATATACAACTTCACCCAGGATGATTTAATGACTGAAGATATTTTCATCTTGGATTCTCACTCTGAGATCTTTGTCTGGGTGGGACAACAGGTTGACTCCAAGAGCAAACTGCAAGCCTTAACTATTGGAGAGGTATCATCAATTAGATAGTTAGATGCAGTAATTATGCATTACTTTGACAGTTGAAGCTTGCACTTTTTGCAAGTTTTTGGTCTGATGGCCATTCTTGACTGCCACTCAACCAGTTAAATCATTTATAGCTCTAAAACTAAATTAAGTGTGACTTGGCTTGAGCCTTGGTTAGGTTGTCATGCAACCAGTTTACAATAATTTACTGCTCATATCAGCTATGTTTTAATTTCGTTTTTGTTCCACTTTCTACAGAAATTTCTTGAGCATGATTTTCTGTTAGAGAAGTTATCTAGTGAAACTCCAATATATATTGTTATGGAAGGGAGTGAGCCACCATTCTTCACACGTTTCTTCACATGGGATTCTGCAAAATCTTTAGTGAGTTAAATTACAATTCTTGTTAAGCAATCAGCATATATTTTAGGTTTCTGTGTGAGATCTTAGAGCTTTCATTTGGATGCAGATGCATGGAAACTCATTCCAAAGGAAACTTGCGATTGTGAAAAATGGGGGTACTACACTTTTAGATGTAAGATACTTACAGTTCTGTTATACTGTGAACAAATATCTCAGAATATCATGTAGTTAGTTTTCCTAGTTGCATATTTGCTTCATGCATCTTTAATCTATATTGGTAGGATGTTCATCTTTCTTCACATCTTTGATCTTTTCAAGAATCTCATTTCTTTGATCTCAAACATGGATCTCTTGTTGTTTAAAGCAATAGTATGTAGGTAATCTTAAATTCTTACTGTTGTTGATTTGGAAACTTACTATTTTGATTTTAATTTTCATATATATATATATATATGAAAACAAAACTATTGGTAAGAATATGCCCTTTCCTGCTCAGAACCATACAGTAAAAGGTGTGGAACAAAATACACAGATGAAGGCTGGTGCAATTGTTCTATCTTGATTTATGTTAGGTTTAGATTGATGTAAGTTCACATGTTAGCTCCATGGTTACTGATCTGAGCTAGCATTTTTTTCCACCCCAACAATAAATAGACAACTAATGAATGAGAAAAGAAAAGGATGAAGGCTGGTGCAATTGTTGGATTCAACGAAAAATATATATATATATGAAAACAAAACTATTGGCAAGAATATGCCCTTTCCTGCTCAGAACCATACAGTAAAAGTTGTGGAACAAAATACACAGATGAAGGCTGGTGCAATTGTTCTATCTTGATTTATGTTAGGTTTAGATTGATGTAAGTTCACATGTTAGCTCCATTGGTTACTGATCTGAGCTAGCATTTTTTTTCCACCCCAACAATAAATAGACAACCAATGAATGAGAAAAGAAAAGGATAGCTGTGAAATTTCTGAAGAGCTCATAAATTCTACCTTCTGAGCCTATCAAGTTTGCAATATCTTGTGATTCTTCGTTGAATCCAACAATCCGTTGACATGCTTTCTGATTTTAGTTCCCATATATTGTTGTTACCACCATTCAATTTAGATTTGATTTCTGATTACATGTACTATGTGTTCTTAGAAACCCAAACGCAGAACACCTGTATCACATGGAGGCAGGTCCAGTGTACCTGACAAATCACAGCGTTCCAGAAGCATGTCTTTCAGCCCTGACAGAGTTCGTGTGAGGGGAAGGTCTCCAGCTTTTAGCGCTCTAGCTGCTAACTTTGAGAGCCCTAGTGCCAGAAACCTTTCAACTCCACCACCAGTTGTTAGAAAGGTATATCCAAAGTCTGTGAGCCCTGATTCAGCAAAACTGGCTTCCAATTCTTCAGCTATTGCAGCACTTACTGCAAGTTTTGAACAACCACCACCAGCACGACAAGTTATTATGCCTCGGTCTGTCAAAGGTATGTATCTTTGAGCTTCTTGTAAGCTATTTTCTGCTGAATCTCAAATCTGTAATTGGTACATAATTTTGATATTGCTACTTGCAATGTCTGAAGCGAGTCATGAGGCACCAAAATTGACACCTGAGTCAAACTCCAAAGAGAACTCTATGAGCAGCAGAATAGAATCCCTAACCATACAGGAGGATGTGAAAGAAGATGATGCTGAAGATGAGGAAGGTCTCCCAATTTATCCATATGAAAGCCTTAAAGTTAACTCGTCAGATCCTGCAACTGAAATTGATGTGACCAAGCGAGAGGTAAAATATGAACAGTTGATGATACTTTTTCTTAAGCTTTCGTTATTGACTTTGTTCTGAGATAGTTCTGTTCAATTGCATGCAGACTTACCTGTCAGCAGTTGAGTTTAGGGAGAAATTTGGGATGGCAAAATATGCCTTCTATAAGTTGCCTAAATGGAAGCAGAATAAGCTTAAAATGGCCCTTCAACTGTTTTGAGTCTCCCTCGTACCTCAGCTTTTCCTTCAGCTCCCTGCTGTTGAGATTGCAGGTGGAAAAGGCTTGCTTGTGAATCTGTGAAATTTCTTCCTGTGCAAAAGTTATATGGCATCGTCAATTAGTTCCATTAATATTCTAAATGCCACACTTTTTGTTTCTTGCTGCAGTGGACGAACTTGGTTTCTCAGAATTTAAAAGGGACGGCATCAGTGCATTTTTAGCTGCTTCTGCCCCCAGGAAGCTTGTTTTCTCGATTGATTAAACAAAATCAGAGATTTTTCCCGTTTCCCCTCCCCCCCCCCCCCCCCTCTCTGATTTTTCCCGTTTCCCCTTCCCCCCCCCGCTATATGGTGGTTTGAATGTCTAGTTTATATTTACTTTTTTCCTTTATTTTTTGGGTTGAGTTAGCTCTATGGTATTCTTTTATGGCCACAGGTTGATTGAGAGCTTGAATTTTTGTTTTTCATTTTCGGATTAAATCAAATTGTTTTCATTGGAGAGTAGGGGCTTGAGAATGAAGAAAAATTAGGTGCATTGTACAACTGAGGATGTGAGTGTGTACAGCAGTGTAAAACTAGTCAAAGCATCATCTATTTTCAATAAAAGTGTGATCTTTTTTAGTCTTATTTTTTTGCTGCTGAGTGCCTTATGAGCTATTTTTCACCATGTCTGGATGTTCTCTTCAATATCTCATGTTTTCTCCTTGAGTGCACCTAATGCATTATCTGTTACCTCTGTGAATAGACGCAAGATATGGGTTTGGACTTGGCTTTATACGGGAGATGGAAACTTAAGGACACCACCTAATTGTAATACTAAAAACAATATAATATACTATCAAACATCCTGATAAAAAAAATAAAATTGTGAAAGATGGCTTTATTTCAAATATTATTTCATTGGATGTTATTAATTCATGTGTTGTTCCAAACATTATTTCATCAGTATTATGAATTCTTTATATATATATATATATATATATATATATATTATATAATTGGCTATTTGTTAAGAATTAAGTAAATGTATTTTTTAACCTTCACTTTCTTTTTTGATGATAAAATTTATTGTAAACGATTATGGAAATTTACATATGCAATAATAGAGATCATTTAAAATGTTTGATTATTATAAGAAAATCACTAAATTGACCCGGTAGAGCTTGTAATAATAATATATAGATTTATAATTTTTTTAGCAATCATATACTCTACATTATACATGATTTGTAATTGAAAATCAAAGAAATTGTAGCGGGGTATTAAATAAATAAAATACAAACCTAAAGGAGGAGGAAAAGTTACTATAGCCCAAGAAACATTTTACTATATATTGGAATAATGAAATAACTCAATTGCTTAAAAAACAAATTTACAAGGAATTTGGGGTAAAATTATCTTTTCACTATGACACAAATATCTTTTATAAATTATATATGATTAGATTAGTTTTTTTTATTGCATAATAAAACTACTAATTTAACTGTAGAATAAACAATATAATATCTATTACTCATAAATGTTTTGATCTTTTCAATTTTTTTAAAATAATATAATTACTTTGACACACTTAAAAATAAAATCAACATTACTCTTTCACAAGGGTTTTTTTTATTATTATTTTACATTGATTTTATTGTATATTTGAAGATTATCCAAGGGCATTTTTATAATTTATATATATTACATATTATTTTAAAAGCAATTATTGGCACGTGTGTAGCACATGCTAGCATGTGGATGACCCTTGTACCATTTAGGTAAGTGCTTCAAAGGTCTTGGTGCCCCTAATGTGAAAGAGTGGTGCATGGACCAACACATGGACTAGATGCGCCTCTGGTTTAACGTCAAAAACTATTTTTTTTCTCTCTACACCTTAAATTCAGCACCAGCCCTTTCAAAAATTAAGATCAACCCTTGTAACTTATTTTCCCTTCACGTTTGGTTGTTGTCCTTTTGATTACTATTTTTTAAATTTTGAATAATCTATGAAATTACATCTTTTTTTCAATTTTATCCCCTGTCATTTTTTAATCTATAAACAATATATCAAATTACAAATATTTTTTAATTTCACCCCTTACGATTTTTTAACCTTTCAAATTTGATCCCCATTCTTTTTATTGCTATTTGTTTTGTTTGAGATCATTTTTAATATTTTTTTACAATTTCATCCTCCTTGGGTTTTTTTTTCTATCAAATTTTACCCATATTCCTTTTGTTGCTATCTTTTTTTGCTTTTGCAAGTCTCTTTGATTAATATATTTTTCATGATTTCATCATTCAAAATTAAATTGGTTGGGAATTAGAGAGTTTTAGGATTTAATCCGGGTCTAGGATATCACAACTTGAGAATTTTAGATATTAGATCAGGTTTAAGGAGTTCGTCCAGGTTTGCTTGGTTTTTTTTTCTTTCCTTAATTTGATGTTTTCTTTTTTTCTTTTTTTTAGTTTTTCTTTGTTATTTGTTTACGATTTGACTTATAAGGGGGATAGCCCTGAGTTCATGACCAGAATCATCAACTTCAAAGGTCAACATAAGTTGACTTTTATTTTTTGTTCTTTTTTTTAAAAAAATTGATTTATTTCAATTTCATCCTTCAAACTTTTTTCTCATACTTTTCTTTTTGAGATTATCCTAATCTTATGTCCACGGTCACGAAGTTTGCGAATTTACCAAGTATAACATGATTTTTTATATTATTTTTTATATATTTTCACCATTCAATATTGAGTTGTTTGATAATCCAGATAGTCTCAAGTCTAGTTCTTTTTATCTTTTTTTTTGTTGTTATTTTTTTAAAAATTTATTTATTGTTGTTGTATTTTCTTTGTTCATATTATTTAATTACCAATTGAGCCAATGACTCAGGTCTAATATTTTTTTTACCCTACTATTTTTTTTTACATTGAAAGGAAAAATTGTCCTTAGTGAAGTGTGGACAACAAATCTAGTTAATATACCATTGTTTAAAAATCTACTATTTGAAAAGTATTAATATTATCTTGGCTAATAGTAATAAAATCAGGTTTTGTTTTTTTCAGTATATGATAATGGAGAAGTTTATTTAGTGGAAAAATGAAAAAAAAAGTTTTGCTTTGGTAGGAGGAAATAAAGTTTTCTTTTAAAGTTAAGTTATTTTATTTAAAATTATGTTAAGGATATAACTTATATTTTTAAGTAAATATGGATATTGTGATTTATAATGAAATATGATAAAAATTGAAAGTAATAATTGTGTTTAGATTATGCTCAAGAGTGCCTCAAAGGTACTATTAGTTAGCTTTTTTTTGTATTATTTTAGTACTGCCAGGATACTAAATTTTTTTACTAAATTTAATCTTGAATATAGATATAACTAAATAGGTGGCTCGTGCTATGTCATGGGTTGGGCTGAAACTTTTTTAATGCAAAAAAAAAAAGATTAAAAAAATCTATGACTTTAGTCATAGACCCAATTGGATAAGAATGGATAAAAAAACAACACAATAAATGGATCGAATCAAAAAATAAAAATCAATCATGATGACTTGCACAAAAAAGAATGCTTGCCAAAAGAAAAAAAATATGAATCTAAATTCCGAGACAACCTAATGATGAATGACAATTGAAAAAAAAAATTAAGTCAGCTCAAGTTAACATGCCAAACCCGAGACCTAAGTCGTGAGGATGGGATAACCCCATGCAAATAAAAAAAATTATAATGCCCAATTCTGAACAGTCCAAAAACAAACAATGAAATCAAAATAAAAAACAACTAAAAAAAAAGTAGAAAGATACCCAGCAAACCCAGGTAAGATAGCAAAATCTCGTGAGCCAGATCATGTGAATGTCATAACCTAATAGATTTCAAAATGGGAAAAATTATGAATCTCAGTGTTCAAACTAATCTAATGTTGAATTATGAAACAAAAAAAATCCAATCTTAAATGAACGAGTTATTTGGTTACGAAGGAAAAACCTTTTGAAGAACTTTCTAAAAGATTAAAAAAAAAAACTATCTAGGATAGTAAAACCCAGGATAGACAACTTTTACTACTTTAGAATATTACAAGAGGAGTATTTATGATTACAAATACTTTGTAATTAAACTACATTACTTGTTAAGACAAACACTCCATTTTGTCTTCTACCGCGATAGCTTGCCAAAACACCTAATGATCTTTGAATTATTGTCATTCTAATTGGAACATCCAATCATTAACAATTAATATAAGAACTCCCCCTAGGAGTTTGCAGGCTCTCCAACTCTTAAGCGAACAATTCTCCTTGAGAATTTTCTTCACTCTCCACTCGTGTGTCAAGAGTATATACTGTGAAACTCTATATAACTCATTAGCTGGTTAGGCACTCTTACTCGACTGCAAGTGCTGCTCTACCTATTATTGTTCTTGCCTTAACTACGCTTCAGATTGTCCTTCCTTATATACATATCCATGTGATAAGGATAAGAATATTATCTTTAACCTTTCTAGTCTGTTATCTTCTTAACAGACTGATATTCATGTTTTATAAAAACACTTCTTTGACAGTTATCTTTGGATAAATTTGTAATTATTTTCTTTTGATAAAACCTATTTGAAGTTCCTAAATAATTTATCCAAACAAACTAGGAAATTACAAAAATAGTCTTGCTATATCCGATAAGATAAACTTGACTAATTCTTTACCTTATTTGGATAAACTAACGATCTAAACAAATTTATATTTAACAATGCAAATAGTCCTTCACTAATCTATGCCAAATATCTTGATATTTACAATCATTCTCTTTGGCTAATTTGTGACAAAATATAATAAGGATGAATTAGTATTCAAGTAGTTCAGATAATTTAATCATAAACAAATACTTCATTGAAGTATTCTTGTAAGTTCAAATGAATAATGTTATGTAGCATGTGAATGATTAATAATATTTATGTAATAATATGCTATTAGTTCCTAACATGTTTCATATAAATAGTTCATAACATAAAAATGCATATGTTGCATCCTAACAGTTCATAATATGTTCAAGAACTATTATGTATTAGATATTGTTATGCAACTACATGCTCAAGTTTAAAATGCATTAAGTATCCAATATAAAGGTTCCTATACTGAAAAGAATATCATAGTTATTATAGACCAGATTATTTAAAATTCAATATTCATTACTAATTAAAACAAAAATAAAATTTCATAACAACAGTTTTTTTTCCTAGTGGGGTTTGGATGGCTGTTGGCTTGCTTGCTTCCTCTCCCTTTTCTTGCATGCATCTTTGTCTCTCCCTTGGTTTGGTACCAATTTTATTCCTCATCATCACCAGCAATAAACTGATGCACTTGTTCGATATCCAAACTGAGTTGAACAAGCTTGTCATTAATCTGTATAATATCTTGTTACATATATGTTAACAACTTATCAATTATATCAATCCTCTGTTCCTACTTACCAGTAAAACTATCAAACTGGTTTGATAGTACTTGCAATTGTTATATTATATTAAGTCAAATTTCTTCCTGATAATTTTCTATGGTCGATCCAATACTTCTTATAAAATTCAAGAAAAGGTGGAATAAGAAAATTTAGATTCTAGCGTAATTGTGTCTATTGTCTATTTCAATCCGACCGTTGAATTCGACTGAAATTTTACGAGGGGTCTCTTGATATATATATATTTTTTTATCTTAGATTAAAATTTCAGGACAATCATAGTTTGGAAAGGTCTTACGAGATTGTCGATGGTCTGACAAAAAAAAAACATAAATTAACGCATTGACTCATTAATGGCATTATCATAATTTTAGCAAAATTCTCCCCACTGTCATTTTTCTAACCGACAACCATTAAAGAGAAGAGGAGGCTTGATTTTTCTTCATTATTCTTCTTCTAATCTAGTGCTTGTTCTTTCAAAAATTTAGGCTAGAGAATGTGTAAGGGTGATTTTTGTTAAGAAAGACCAATTTAAGATATAAAACTTAGAGAGAAAATGAATTAGGAGTGTAAAAAATATAGAGAGAGAAACAAGAAATTTAAAGAAGGAAGAAGAATTAGAGGGAGAGCTTGCATATAAACCTTGGAAATGAAGTTCAAATGGATTGGTAAGATACTTTTTCATAAGCTTTTACATTGTTTTAGTGTTTATTCATAAAAATGGAAGAAATACCTAAATTTTCTTTCTAGGGTTCTTGAAAGAAAAATTAAGAAAAAGTGTGTTTAGTTGTCAAATTGTTAATTTAACATAGAATGAATGCTATATAGAGTAGAAGTTGACTAAAATTGAAGGAAAAATAAATAGAGATGACTATAAGACTAGGGTTTGCCATGATGGATACTTGGGGAGGGGGTGTTTAATTGTTAAATTGATATGTGATGATTGTTATTAGAGGAAAAGATAGGGGAAAATTGAGTTATGTTAGGAATGGGAAAATGATGTGAGAGATATTTTTGGAAAAGAAGTTGTTTAGGAATAAGATTTTTATGTTATGGATGTGTGTTTTGAAAGGATGTGGACTAGAGATTTGAACACTTTGGTAATGAGAAAATATTGTTAAGATAATGGAAGGCTTTGAATTAATAAATTTAGTGGCCTTATTAATTTGGATACTTGTCAGTATAATGTAAAATATATTAGAGAAAGATGAGAGTAAATGTAAGGGAATTGTATATGTGTTTGTGTGTTGTAATGTAAATATGCATAGATTATTGAAAAAGATTAATGGATGAAAATGAAATTGTGACTTGATGTGTGTGTGGTATGATGGATATATGGAAGGAGTTGAATGAGGCTCATAGCTATAATAAGAAAATAAAAAGTTTATAAAGGTATATGAAATAAGAAAATAAATAAATTGGAACATAAAATTAAGACAAGAACAATTGGCTTTATAATTGGAACATTTATGGCAATATAGAAAAAGAAGAAGAAAGGATGTCATAGTTTTATATGAATATTAAATTGGATTGTGCGTGTGTGCATGTATGTGTGAGGATACTTGTTATGATATAATGTTTGGTCGTGTGCTAAGAAAGTTTAAAAAATTATTATTGTTATTTATTTTGATTAAATGGTTAGTTGTGAATGTTAAAAGTTTGAAATTGATTAATCTATTGGAGGATTAATGTGAAAGCAAGAAAAAATGAAAATTAAAGTAGAATTTAGATTTAAATGAATGTTTTGTATGTTTTATTATATGTTAGAAAGAATAAGTATAGTTTTTTAAAAAAACTAAGGTGTATAAATGATTAATTGAACAATGCAAAATTATAGGTTAAACTATATGAAAATAATGAGATAAAGGAAAAATGTTTAAGTTTTATGTGAATTGGCTAATTAAACTTGGGTGTTGCATTTATGTTTTCTTAAATAAAAGTGCTTGAAAGTTAGTAGTTATTATAAATTGTAAATGTTGGTTCAATTGTCTAAAATGGTGTGGTAGGCATGTATGGAAACTGGGTTAAAAATTTTAATGTTATATGTTCATTTAAAAGTGTAGACACGATAAATTATGTTTGGAGAAGATTTTATTAGTATGGGTGAATTTCATGATTAAATGTGTATTTAGGTAAAGTGGAGAGTGTCGGGTGGTGTGTGATATTTTTTTTTATAATGTTAAGTGCTTATGAATGATGGAAAAAGAAAATTTACAAAGAAAATAAACTCTTAAATTAAATGCATGTTGTCATGCTATGAATATGTTGGAAAGTATAGGAAACAAGTTGGAACCTTTGATGTTAAAAGTATTGGAAACAAGTTGGAACAAAAATGAAAATAAATAGTCTAATGAATGTTTAAGAATACTTGAAAATAGTGTTGAATGTTTTAATGAGGATTATTAAGTATTTAGTTGTTTTATATATGTAGTGAAATATTGAAATTTTGGAAATTGGTCAAAATGGATGAGATTGTGTTAGTTTTGATGTTTTAATGGTATTAAGAATACTTAAATGTGATTATCATTATTGTATATTGGTTTTGATATATAGAACATTAATTGGGGATTTTAGGAAGATTGAAATGTATGAATTTATGTATTGGATTGAATTTATTGTTAGATAAATAGTTGGAGGTATATGTTAAATGAATATTTATGGTTTATGTTTGGAAGTTGTAGGAGAAATATTTGAAGTGAGATTTGACTTCTCGAGAGCTTGTATAGAAGAAGCTCAAGGTAAGGGATTGCCCTCCTTTACTCTTTTTAATTATTTTAAATGCTTTAGTAGTTATTAGAATTCCAATGAATAATTAATTGTGTTGCATATAATCTGAAATTTATATGTGTTTTGTAACTAACCACAATGGCGGTAACTAGTAGAAAATTATAATAAATCACAATAGCAACAACTTGTAGATAATTAAAATAAACTGCAACAACGGTATTCAATATATAAATTGAAATTGACCGCAACAACGGTAACCATTACGTAATAAAATTGACCATAACGATGGTATCTAGTATATATATTGAAATTGACAATAACGACAGTAACCACTATATAAATAGAAATAGACCACAATGGAGGAAATAATTGTGCATAAATTGTAATCATTCATAAAGGTAGAACTCATAACACAATATTTATGAGACAACCACATGAGTGGAGGCTACTGATTAGATGTTTATAAGCCGACCACATAAGTGAGGGCTATTGATCATGTGTATATTGAGTCGGTCACATAAATGGAGGCTACTAATCAAGTATATATTAAGTCGACCATATGAGAAAGGGTTATGTTTTGGAAAGTATTTAAGCTAGCCATAAGAATAAGGTAACTAGTTTTAAAATCAAACTTGGTGTAAATATTGCTATGAGACAAGAAAATAAATGGTAGGTGAGATATGCATATAGAATAGAAAAATGATATATGAAAATTAAATGGACAGTGATGGTGGAAATCTTGATAAAAAGAAAATTAACAGCAATGGTGAAATTTAATGTTTAAAAGTTTAAATCAACCTCAATGGTGAGCCTAGTATTTTAAATATTAATCCAACCACAATAGTGAGAGTTATTAGGCTTGAATTATGAGATATGAATTCTTAAAAGAATTAGCGATTATGAATAATGAAGAGTATGAGTTTGAATATAAAAATGGATCAAATGAATTCAATGAGTTGATAAAATCGTTAACAGAACTTATAGACGAATGGATAAATCTAGAAATGCATGGATAAGACATAATTATTATGTAAATGAGCCAAATAGGCATGAAAAATAATTGAGTGGGGAAACAAAATTGTAATGTGCTATAAATGGGCATGAAAAATAATTGAGTTGGAAAAACATTGAAATGTGCCATAAATGGACATGAAAAATAATTGAGTGGGAAAAGTATTGTAGTGTGCCATAAATGGGTAGGTGAAATATTTGAGTTGGAAAAATATTGGAACTTGTCACCAATGGATATAAGAAATATTTAAGTTGGAAAGAAACATTGAAATGTTCCATAAATGATTTTAAAAAATACTTAAAATAAATTAATAATTGTAGAAGTCGGAAGGGCATAAAGTATATAAGAATTGAAGAAATGTATGTAGAAGCTAAAATTGAGTTGAAAGTATATTGAGTTAAAACATTTATATGGATGAGCCTTAAAGGACATAAAAGACATTGAGATTAAAAGTGATATTGATAAGCCAATAATTATATAAACGGATGATGAGATGAACTAATAATTTTAGTTGGTTGGAATGAAATAAATGCTTGGGAAGGTGGAGAAGGCATATGATTGTAATTACAAAAATATGAAATGTTGTATGAATTAAATGTGTTATGAAATAACAACATGAATTAAATATACTTATAAATATGATGTGGAAATGGAATATGATATGGAAACATTACTATTAATTCAATGAACATAAAAGAAGTGAGTGAAAAAGTGTATTGAGATGAGTTATGTAATAGATAGTAAATTAAGGAGTAGTTTACATATGTGATGACAATAATTAAATGTATTTAATGGAAAAGAAGAGTTCATTAGTGGTTGAACCATTAGAGATCATTGCTTGGATAGGATTGGGGTATACAATTTCATTAAGCAAATATTGCAAGTGAATCTTGGGTGTGATAGATGAACCTTAACAAGGTATTATTCATGGAACCTTTCTACGATTTGTGCTAGGTTTAATGAGCCTAACATAAACTCTTTGGTTATTCATTGATATAGATTAATAGACTATTAGTCACAAGTCATGATTGGGAGTCACTAGCTGTAAACATGTCAAGCCACCAAGTATTATTAAAACATAATGATTGAGAGTGACAAAGATGGACCGGCTTTATAATGGTTAGGTTTAAACAAACCACCCATGGTTTAACTCATTATAGTAAACTCACTATCATCCATATAGAAAGACAATTAGTAGATTAGACACAATAGACTGTTAGGAATAGAAAACAAGGTTAGCAATGTAGGATGCTTTAAGGTGATAATATCTTTTTTTTTGCATAAAAGTCCTTTATTATAGAACTTTGTAGATCAATTAAGGTTTTTTATTGACTATAATACTAGGTGAAAATTTCTTTTTATAAAGTTTAGACCTTTTCCCGCTCACTACATGGAAAAAGCTTTTCCTTTCTAAGAAAAGGACGGGTTGTCATGAAATCAGGTATAAAAAGATTATTGATAATCAATCATCAAATTATTTTTAGACCAACATCGTGTTTTTTAATAAGAAAGAAAAAAAGATTGACTCAAAGCAAACAAAACAAATTGGTTTTTAAAATAGTGCAGGTTACGCATTAGGTAGGGTTTGTGCATGATTTGACCTAATTGGTAACCCATTAAACTTTCATAAATATGATAAAATGACAAATAGTCAAAAGTGTGTAAGCTTGAGTAAATTATTTTTGTCCCTAATGTTTGAAAGGGATTATAATTTAATACTTTATGTTTTAAAACTTAAAACTTAAAACTTAAAACTTAATCCTTTAATTCTTCCTAACTATGAGCTTAACAAAAAAATTAAGAAGGTTTGTTTATACTCGAGATTTACATTAATACTTTTATTGGGTTTGTTAAATCCTTACTAAGTTGATGTTTTACAAAGTATCTAAATGGTCAAATGATATATTTTAGAGTTAAAAACTTGTTAATGGCTCGCATTTCTTGTTAGTTGGACCAAGTTTTTTTTAACATATAAAAAAAAAGAATAAACAAACATTATTAACATGTTTTCTAATTGTGAGTTTTTTTGTAATGAATTCAGAAAAATAGTAATATGATTGAGGTAGGAAAAAAATTAAAGGATAAAAAAAAGGAATTACCATTGCAATTCACAACTAACTTATAAAGCTTCACCATGAGTCAGTTCAAAAGTTAATTTCAATGAAAAAATATCTGTAAATGTTGTTAATGTTTTAATAAATTTCAATTAAAATTATATACTTGTTAGGTTAGGGCTTTTTTGACCCGAGTTTTAAACTAAATCAGGTTTAAGATAACCCTTATATAATCCGATCAACTAGTGGGTCAAAGCACAACCCAAGTAATTTAGAAAAATCTGATTTGACTTACAAAAATTTAAGGACGACAATGTGTTAACATAATTTTTTAAATATGAGATGATAACGTCTTAGGCCAAACTAGATTAACCTAACAAATACATGACTTGATTATGTCTAATAATTTTATTTTTTGAGATATTTTTTTATTAAATCATGATAATAGAAATAGACATGTGCAAGATAACGATTGAATAATTATAAAAACATTATGAAGGGTTTTACAAAATATTACTTACAAATATAATAGAAAAGCTATAATTTTAATAAAAAATAAAAACTAAATAGTATTAAATAAAAACAATCTCAAATAAATTTTTAATCAATATATTGTCATGAATCTAAATTAAAATTCCAAGAAGAATAAAAATAAAAATAAGTTAAGTGCGTGGGTCTGGATGGGCCAGGGTGTCCCCTACATGTTAAGCTTCTCTTTTTTTTTTTTATGTAAAAAAGCGTGTCGTCCATCCCATCTTTTTTTTATATAAAAAAATAAATAACATATCGTCTGCATTTCTAAATTCTAAGCACTAAAGAGGTGGTTAGAAAATAAGTTAATTCAAAAAAAAAAAACTATTTTGCAACCTATTTTAATCTAAAACCATTTAATAAACACCTTTAAAACCTCAATGAACCAATTTCTCAACCAAACACTCTCTTAAATTAGTTTAAAAACACAAAATTAAGCATTTTTTTTTTAACTCTTATCTACTTTTATTGATAAGATGAGAGACAAAAACAAATCTTAATCAAACCCACGTGAAATAGATCCCATTAATACCAACAACAACTTTTTTGATCATTGAAACATGGTTAACCAATTATATTCTCTATTTCCTTGTTTTTCAACCTCTCTCCTTTCTCTACCTCCAAAGGTAAACAAAATTGATTTTAAGACCAAAATGTTAAAACATTAGAAAATAAGGATTAGAAATGAAAAAATAAAAAACTTTTTCAACACTGCAGGAAATCTTGGGAAGTTAGTCAAAATAAATTGTCAGACCTAATTCTATATAAATTAATTTTGAAAGAATCACATTTAAAAATAAAGTAAATAAAAAAATATAAAAGAACCAAAAAGAGTAACGGAAATAAGAGAATGAACAAAAAGAGTCAAAGGACTAGGTCCTAATATATAAGTATATTGAAACTCCAGGGACACTTCAGCCAAAAAAAAGAGGAGAAATGCAGCACTGGCAGTATCATTTATTATCAGCAAACCACTCAGCAAACAAAAAAAAAGAAAAAAAGAAAAAAAATACACAGAGAGACAGAGAGGGGTTTGTCTATAAAAAATAAAAAATAAATTCAAGAAAGAAAGAGAAAATAAAAAGAAAAAGAAAAATAAAGACAAGAAGTGCGAGAGAGAGGGAGAGGGAGAGGGAGAGGGAGAGTGAAAATGGCGGCCAGTGGTAGCGAGAGAGTAGCGGTGGAGTTGTGTAAAGGCATCAACGGCCTTGATAAGGTTGTGCTCCGCGATCCACGTGGCTCTACTGCTGAGGTATTATTCACAATAAAAACCCCCACCTTTGATGAATTTTTTTTTTGATCTGATCTGAAATTGTTGCAAAAAAATTTTATGCTGAAAGATTTAATTCAAGATTGGATTCTATTAATCTTTTGGATTATAATAAGAAATGCATTAGGTTTTAGGATAATTCTTAAATTAAAACAGAAAGTATTAAGTTTAGGATGCTTGTTTTTGCTTACTTTTTAAAACTGTGTTTGCACATCAACTTTCTTCCTTGGATTTCTAATGCAACTGTTTCTTTGTTTAATTTTTACTTTGTTTAGTTGTTTTTGATGATTTATCAAGTAAAGCGACTGAAAGATTTCCTACTTGGATTTTTCGTACAAATTATGAAGTGATAGTTTCCATTTAAATTTTGATGAAACTAAGATCTGTGGTGTTTAGGACATCTTTGGCATATGCTCTTTAATTCGAGAAAACCATAGATTGGATCGGGTGCTTTCCATCTAAAACAATATCTTGATCATGGAGAAAATTTTAATGTTGTTGAGCCATGCATAATCATTGTTTTATCGTTCAGTTTTGGTCAAGAAAAACAAGCATTCAAGTTTTGTTTTCTGTTTAAATCAATGATGATATGTTTCTTGTTTCTCCAGGTGTATTTGTATGGGGCTCACGTGACATCCTGGAAGAATGACCACGGGGAGGAGTTGCTTTTTGTCAGCAGTAAGGTGCATGCAATATTATAATTACTTTCTCCCTCCCTTCATTGTTCTGCATGTTTCATTCTGGGATTTCATGAAATTGTTTCCCATTATTAATCCTGAAGCAAAAGTTTTTAATATTTCTTTTCTGTAATATTTGTTACAAACCATTAATTAGATGTAAAGAGTGGTTGAGAAATAAAAAAGTACATTGTTTCCATCCTTAAACTAGAATAGTGGTGGACACTCTTGCACTATGGGGGTGTCCTCTACTCAAACTATCACTTCCAAAAATATGCTCAAAGAAAAAGTAGAATAGGGACATTTAAATCGTTTCACAAAATGATAGAGTATTTAATTACATCTTTTACATTCACCAGGCTGTGTTGAGCTTTATTGTTTTGCTAGAAAATAAACCTCTGATTGCTAAGAAATCATTAGAAATTCAGTCACAGGCGTTGGTTCTCCTTTGTACTGTAGTGAATGATATTGTTTATTAAATCTACTTTTCATACATTGGATATCTTGCCATATTTTGCTGCTTTGGATTTTTGTATTTCTTATGCTGCTATCACAATATTTTCATGTTCTTAGTCACCACTGTGCTTGGATGATATGAGAAAGGTTAATTGACCTGTGAGATATTTCCTGTGATACTTTGATCTCGGTCCTCCCCTCCCAAATACCATATGAAAAAATCAAACTGACAATAATTAATGTCTTGTGCAGGCAATATTCAAACCTCCAAAGGCAATTCGTGGAGGCATTCCGATATGCTTTCCTCAAGTATTTACTTACTCTGCAACTTTTCTTTTTCATTTTTTCAATTGGCTTCATCTTTGCTGAGAAAGCTTGCTCTGAATTTGCAGTTTGGAAGTCATGGTTCCCTTGAGCAGCATGGATTTGCCAGGAATAGGTTTTGGAGCATTGACACCGACCCACCTCCATTTCCCACAAATTCTAAGTCCTTTATTGATTTGATCCTTAAGCCGTCTGAAGAGGATATGCAGAAGTGGCCTTACAGGTGAAGTCATTTAATCTTTTACCCCTTGGATCTTTATTTAGCAACATAGGTTCTAGAATCTTTATTATCCTTTCCCCACTCCTCATTCCCAATGGGATAGACAAAGTTACTTATTAGATCATCTTTCTCTTTGCTGTTAGTTATGAGTTCCGTTTGAGGGTAGCTTTGGGAACCGGGGGAGATCTGATGCTGACATCTCGCATCAGGAATACCAGTGCTGATGGAAAGCCATTCACTTTCACATTTGCGTATCACACTTATTTCTCTGTCTCAGACATCAGGTATTAATTAACTTGCTGTATCCTTCCTGATATTACTAAAATTGCATTGTATTTCTATTTACATTTGCAGGTAGCTTTAATCTCTCAAAGTAGAAGTTGCAATTTTCTGCATTATGACAGTATCTGTCTTCTATGATGTAGTTGTTGCTTGCATATTTTAAATTTATTCCCTTATTTACCATTTAGATTCTTGATCTGAAAGTTTGATCTTGTCTTTGACAATAATATGTCATGGAATCTGCTATAACATTCTGTTGCTTGCAATGTGTTTTTGTAGCCATAAGAAAATTTTTGTTGTGGTATATTTTTCAGGAGTCTGTCTTCTAGCATGCTCTAGAGGGATATTTTTGTGCATATTTTTTTAGTATTCTGTTAGTTAGAACCCCTTCTAATTCTTATTTGCTTGTTTTCAGTGAAGTGCGGGTTGAATGTTTAGAGACACTAGATTATCTTGACAACTTGCAGAACAAGGAACGATTTACTGAACAAGGGGATGCCCTAACGTTTGAATCAGAAGTAGGTTAAGGATACACGTTTCCCTTATGCTTGTGTTCTTCTGATTGCAATGTTTTTTAACTTGTGCATTTACAATTATATAGGTTGACAAAATATACCTTAGCACTCCTACTAAGATTGCTATTCTGGATCACGAAAAGAAGAGAACCTTTGTATTACGCAAAGATGGACTTCCAGATGCTGGTAAACTTGACATTCTTGTTAACCTTGTTAAATTTGAGGGATCTTCGAAAGAGCAAGGATCTTTTTTTCCCCTGGTTGTGAATAAAATAGCATAGCCAATGGAGTTTTTAAAAACAAAGATACAAAATCCTCTCATGTTTATTTATCCTGATTGACTTCTTAACATGTTTTTAGTTTTCCATAATGATGTTACAATGTCCTTTTCAATTTATTCCCTGGTTAGCTTCTTCCTACTGTCAGTTTTTTGACCATTGCTGTGTGTATCCAAATTCATTCAGTACCTATTTACCTTGCAAATGGGAAATTAATTGACCATGCATAGTTCTAATCCATGTCTATTCATGATTTTATATCCTAAATTCCAATGTCGAAGTTTAGAAGTTAAGTTACAGATCTTAAGTGTACCTCTAAAGAGGGTGGTATTCTCTCTAGACTCATGCTTCGTCTTATGAGGGGCCCTCTCCTTACTCCAACGTAGCAGTTAAGAGTTGTTTCTACTCTGGCATGTTAGCTTAATTTCTTTTTCTTGCATTTAGTGGTATGGAATCCATGGGACAAGAAGGCAAAGACTATGGCTGATTTTGGAGATGATGAGTACAAGCATATGCTCTGTGTGGAGGCTGCTGTGGTTGAAAAACCCATCACGCTAAAACCTGGTGAGGAGTGGAAAGGAAGACTGGAACTTTCTGCTGTTCCTTCCAGCTATTGTAGCGGGCAACTTGATCCACAGAAAGTTCTTCAGAGCAGCTAAGAAGGGATCCATGGTTTTGATATACATATTTTGTACAGCTTCTTTGGTTGAAAGTTTAAACACAGTACTCTGAATGTGTAGTTGGTGCCTTTGAGGACTGGAATTCACTCACTTTTATGTTGATGGATCAAGTATGCTGTGCTGTGCTGTGCTGTGCTGTGCTTGAGAAGACGTTGTGTAGAAATTTCCATACATCATTGAAATGAGATGGTCCTTCCCTTTTTACTTCGTATTTGCATTGAAATGATTAGCATGCTTGCATCAATGAATCTTTTTATTTATTTATTTATCATTAAATGGTATTACTCCAAAGAATATTGTAATAAACTCATTGCTTTTCTCTTCAATAAATAAATTAATAAAGAAGGTGATATATTTGCCTCCATTGTGCTGTTTTCTGCATGTAGATGATTTGTGACATCAAATTCATAATGAGATCCAATAATGATCAAAAGCTTTTTACCTTTTCTTCTCAAATTATAGGGTGCCTCTGGACAATAATCTCTGAGCTCATATTGAAAAAAAGAATGTCTTGGCGCAACCTACGACAATGTGCACATGCGATGACCAATAATTAAGAAATATGTGAGCCGAAAAAATATTAATTATTTACCCTCAACAATATAATAAATGTATCACTAGTAATGAATGGTTTTAACATAAGTTTTATTTAATTCATAATCCTTTATAATATAATAATACTATAATTTTGTATTTTACAATTTATATATTATAAAGTATTATAAAAAATTAAACATAATAAAACTCAATGGACATTGGTTTTGAAATATTACTTCACATAGTACCATTTCCATTATTTTCAATCATGTATAGTGAATATTAGCTTTCTTATTGAATATAGCGAAGGTGATTGACATAATATTCCATGTGGATAAACCAAATCTTATTCTCTAGAAGTCAATACACTTCGATATTCTAATGAGATCTCTCAAATATTAGTACTAAATCGCAAGAGAATAATAAATCTTTCATAATCATGTATAGTGAACACCAACCTTCTTATTAAATATAGTGAAGGTGATTGACATGATATTTCCTATGAATAAACCAAATCCTATTCTTTATAAGTTGATACACTTCGATATTCTAATGAGATCTTTCAAATATTAGTACCAAATCACAAAAGAATAATAAATCTTTCATAATCATATATAGTGAATACTAGCTTTCTTATTGAATATAGTGAAGGTGATTGACATAATATTTCCTATGGATAAATGAAATCCTATTCTCTATATGTCGACACACTTTGATATTATAATGAGATCTCTCAAATATTAGTACCAAATCATAAGAGAATAATTAATCTTTCATATAATTTCACTAAAAAATCTGTATTGATTTGCATAGAAGTAACAAGAGAATGACCAGATTCTCTAACAATGCAACAATCAAAAGGACTCTTAGATATATGTGTGTTTGTTTTGTTATGTTACAAAATATATAAGAATGTTAATTTTTTTTTCTTATAATCTTTTAAATTTTGTAATTAAATAAATCTATAATATTTTTTTATTAGCATAAAGAATGCCGGTTCATTTGAATTTGGTAGACATAATATTCTTCAATTCGATAAAAATTCCTAATTTTGTCAAATAAAATTTATCATTAATCAACCCAATTTTTTATTTTAGATTTTTTGATTGGAATTTTGTTTACTCACTTTAAATTGAGTATCATTTTCCCTCATTTTACTGCTAAGATTGGAAATCATGTTTTTTTTTTTGAAAGAAAGTGATACAAACCCCACAGATATAAAGATCTAGTAACAATCAAGATTGTTACAATCCTGCAAAGCCAAAAATCAAGTTTTATATAAGCGTGACACAAAGATTACCTGAACCTAAACACTAACATCTTTTGAACAAACCTCCACCCAACAATTAGTGAATCATGAATAAGAAGTTTAAGGAAGATGCCATGAAGAAAATTGTTCTTCAATAAGCCAAATTTAATTCTTTAGAGAACAAAAAAATACGAGAATACCTCACACACATATACAATATTATTCTAAAATCAAAGTTTGTAAAAAAAAACCTAAATATGAGCTATATAACCCTATTTATAATAGATAAATAATATCCTAAACAATTATGAAAAAATAATAAAAGAGTTCTAAACAAAATAGAAAAAAAAATCTAAAATCAACTAGGAAACTAATACAAATTCTTAACTGTTGACCTATGGTTCACATATTAATATTTATAATATCTTATATTTTGATGATAACAATTAAATGGAAAATAAACTAATGATATGCTTGAATGACATTAAGTTTAAACAGGTTTTATATGAAGATCACATCAACAAGCATATGAAATTGAATGAAGAAATCCATTAACAAGTCCAGATGCAAAGCAAGTAAAGACTTAGTTATAAAGGATGCGTTTTAGAGCTATTTGTTAAATATTTATATCTTACTCAATAGCAAACTAAAATGAACTCACACACTTCACATTGCATGCATAAATAGGATTGATATATATTTAATCGGTTCAAGTTTCACTAGGTTTGAAACTGCAAAAACTGGTTTTTAAGCTAAACCGGTTTACTACTTGGGCATACCAAGTTAACCGGTCGACCACTATTCATCCATGATGAACACCTGAGAATTTTGCAGGAACCATTCGACTGAATGATATGGTCATTTGAACCGGTCGACCGCTTTAGGCAACAAAAACATTCTAACAGCTGTAAACGACTAGTTTCTTTTGGAAATATATATAGCTCTCTTTTATGCAAAATTAATGAAAGATTCTGAACATACATAATATAGAAGTTATTCCAAAAGAAAAAACCAATTAGAAATCATCAATCGTGATGTACTCTATGTTGTGCTAAATTAAATCTTTATATTCTAGCACAAGAGTATAAAATCTCACACTCATTACTCATTACACTTACACACCTTCAATCATCCTAACTGCTATTAAGTGAGCTATAGAGATTATAATTTTCAATTATATAATCTATTCTTTGAGAGAGTGAATCTTATTGTAAACAAATCATAATTACAAACACTTGAGAGTTTGGATAAAATCTTGGCATTGGTGAGGTATTGTCACCAAGAGAAAAATCTTGAAGAGGGGACATCTTCAAGTGGTGTAATTTCTTGGTGTGGATTCATTAAGGGCATTGGATCTTTCACTTGGATTAGTAAAAGAGTATAATACTCAAGTATGGTTAGTACTTAAGGTGTGGATGTAGGCTTGTCGAACCATGTTAAAAACTGAGTTTGCAATCTCTCTTTCCTTATCTCTTTACTTTAAGCACTTAAATTATGTTGTTGGTTATTATGTTATATGTGCTTAGTGTGATTATTTGCATTATTTGACATAATTAGTGGAACACCTAATTCAATCCCCTTTAAGTGTTGTTGTTGCTTTTAATCCTAAAACAAAAACACGAACAATAGCTTCTAGACCTTATTTTAAAATATTTGCGATGTCTGATTGATCTAAAATTTTAATCGTATATAAAAAAGACCTTTGAAAACTTATAGTGAAATTTTCTAACAATCAGATTATAATTATACTTGTTAGTGTAAACTATGCATCAGAAGAAATCAACCCAAAACTGACTTTAACTCTTCTAAATAAGCATGAAAATATTTGTAATAGCTCATGCCCCTTAATTTCCTTGTAGAATTTGGAAACTACCAAAACATTCTTCCAAAACATCCTTATAATGTTAGGATTAATTATTCAAACAAGGATGCCATCTTAATGCTAACCCTAAGTGTATGTTGTGGAAGAATTGGGTCATTCTTGCTCTTGGATTAGGTTGTTTATAGGTTGACCCATATGTATTGTAGCCTCCTTGAAGTTAGCCTTAGCCCAAATATGTCGAATAAGTCCATTCATTGCCTCTTTTAATTTCTTGGACATTAACCATGTGATTGACCTAATTGACAAATCTAATGTATCCTTTGTGTTGGTGGGTTGGTCTGAATCATCCTTTCTCTTTTAAGAAAGATTCAACCTCGAATCATCACCTACATCAAACAAAGAGAGATCATAAACATTGAAAGTCGCACTAACACTATACTCACCTAGTACACTTTGCAGGTATTGTCGGTCCTCTCAAGGATTTAGAATGGGCGATCTCATCATGGATGCAATTTTGATTTTCAATGGGCCAAAAACCTCTTCTTGTGCATATGCACCCAAATCCAATCACTTGGTTGAAAGACAACCCATTTGCACCTCTTATTTGCTTTGGATGCATATTGGTCATTATTCTTTTCGATATGCTGCCTTACACTCTCATAGAGTGCTTTCATCATCTGTGCTTTTCTATTACCATCAAGTCTAATCCTTTCATCAACAAGTAAAGGAGTTAAATCTAACGAAGTCATTAGATTAAAGCAACAAACAATCTTAAATGGTAAAAACATTCATAGTAGAATGCACACTATGATTATAAGCAAACTCAATAAATGACAAACAATTTTCCTAACTTTTAAGGTTCTTTTAAATGACAATACATAAAAAGTGTAGTTAAATTCCTATTTACTTCTTTTCTAATGACAAACAATTTTCCTAACTTTTAAGGTTCTTTTAAATGACAATACATAAAAAGTGTAGTTAAATTCCTATTTACTTCTTTTCTAATGACAAACAATTTTCCTAACTTTTAAAATTCTTTTAAATGACAATACATAAAAAGTGTAGTTAAATTCCTATTTACTACTTTTGTTTTACCATCTGTTTGTGGATAACATATAGTTGAAAACAAAAGCTTAGTTCCTAATTTTCCCCATAAAAATTTCAAAAGTAGCTAAGAAACTTAATGTCACAATCCAAAACTATACTCATAAGAACCCATAAAGTTGTACTATCTCTCTAAAGAATAAGTCGACTATATTAGTTGTATCATCGATTTTATGATATGCTATGAAATACGTTATCATTGAAAACCTATCTATTGACCTTTGGGTCACATATTAATATTTTATGTATTTTGATGATAACAATTAAATAGAATTGGACTAATGATATGCTTGGATGAGATTAAGTTTAAACAGCTTTATATAAAGATCACATCAACAAGTATATGGAATTGAATGAAGAAATCCATCAACAAGTCCAAAATGCAAAGCAAGTGAAGACTTAGCTATTAAGGATTCGTTTTAGAGCTATTTGTTAAATATTTATATCTTACTCAATAGCTAACTAAAATGAACTCACACACTTCATATTGCATGCATAAATAGGATTGATATACATTTAATCGGTTCAAGTTTCACTAGGTTTGAAACTACTAAAACTAATTTTTAAGCTGAACCGGTTGACCACTTGGGCTACCAAGTTAACCGGTCGACCACTATTCATCCATGATGAATACTTGAGAATTTTGCAGGAACCATTCAACTGAATGATATGGTCATTTAAACTTGTCGACTGCTTTAGGTGACAAAGGCATATATATATATATATCTTTTAATTATATTGTTGTTTAATTGAGTTAAGTGCAGTAGTTGTTATTATTAGTGGAACACACCTAATTCACTCTCCTTAGGTGTTATTGTTGCCTTAATCCTAGAACAACACTATCAACAATTACAAATATAGAATCTCTACCATTTTTTGACATAGATAAACCAAAAACAAAGATCATTGAAATATCTACCCAAAGTTCCTTAGGTACAGGCAAAAGAGTATACAAACTATGTGATTGGACTTTAGACTTGGTGTTTCTAGATGTAATGCATTTATCACATATATGATGTATATTTTTTTATATCCTAGGCCAATAAAAAAGTCTCATGCAACACATTCAAAGTCTTAGCTACATCAAAATGCCTCATTAAACCACCCTCATGTGTTTCACAAACAAGAAATTCATACATAGAACTCATAGGCACACACAATCTATTCTTTTAAAAGAAATATCCATCAATTCTATAGAATTTACCAAAAGCCAAATTCTTACATGTAAGATATACATTTGCGAAATTGCTATCATTCATATACAATTCCTTCACATACTCAAATCCCAACATCATAGCATTCAAAATAGGTAAAAGAACAAATCTTCGCAATAGTGCATCATCCACAATGCTTTTCTTAACTTGCTTGTATTTGATCATGTATGGGAAGGTTGTTGACTTTTGGGTCACATATTAATATTTTTATATATTTTGATGATAACAATTAAATGAAAAGTGGACTAATGATATGCTTGATTGAGAGTAAGTTTAAACATGTTTATATGAAGATTACATCAACAAGCATGAAGAATTGAATGAAGAAATCAATCAACAAGTCTAAGATGCAAAGCAAGTGAAGACTTTGTTTTTAATTATTCATTTTAGTGCTAAATGTATAAACTTCTATATCTTACTTGATAGCACAATTAAAAAGAATCACACACTTCACATTGCATGCATTGCAAGATTGATATATGATTTGATATAATCTAGATTAACCAGTTCAAGTTTCACCAGGTTTAAAACTATCAAAACTGATATTTTTCATGAATCGGTTGACAGTTTATTCTAGGGGTGACCATTTTCGGTTCGGTTTGGTTTTTATAAAAAAAAGTAACCAAACCGATTTTTTTTAAATCGAAACCGAACCAAAACTGATTCAAACCGACCGGTTTCGGTTCAGTTTGGTTTTTTAGGACAAAAACCAGAAACCGGTTTGGCTTGGTTTTTTCCGGTTTGGCTCGGTTTTTTTTTATTTGGCTCGGTTTGGCTCCTTTTTTTTCCGGTTTTTTTCGGTTCGGTTCGGTTTTTTCGGTTTCAGGATTATAAAACCGAAACCGAACTAGTCGGTTTTTTTAAAATTTTAATCAGTTTAATTAGTTTTATTTCACGGTTCAGTTTTTTCAATTTTTTTTTATTTTCTCGGTTTAATCGGTTTTTCAGTTTTTTTGCTCACCTTTAGTTTGTTCAACAAGGATGAACACATGGAAATTTGCAGGAACCGATCGACTAATTGTCCTAACAATTATGAACCGATCGACCATTTGATATGTCAGAGAAACAATAATGACTATAAAATAGTTAGTTTTTGCTAGAAACATATATATAGTTTGTCTAATTGTAGAATTACATAGAGAATCAAAATATATATCATATACAACCTACCTTAAGAAAACAAATACTTCAAAATCATTAATCTCTAATTATAATTATATTTGTGCATTAAAACCTTCATAATATTGCACAAGAGTATATATTCTCATTCTCACAACACTTAAACATTTTCCAATCCATTAAGTGCTATCTTGTGAGATATAGAGAGGCTAGAACATTCAATTGTATTATCTACTCTTTGAGAAAGTGTTGTTACATTTCAAACAATTATAATCCTTTAAGAGTTTAATTGAAAAACTTTTGGTCATTGGTAAGTTACATCACCAAGGTAAAAAATCTTGAAGAGGTTATTTCTTCAAGTAGTGAAAAAAGGGCTTAGTAAGGATTCATCAAGTAGTGAAAAAAAGGCTTAGTAAGGATTCATCAAGGACATTGTAATCTTTGTCTTGGATTAGTACGGAATATAATACTGAAGACTAGTTTAGTGTTTGAGGTGTGGATGCAGGCTTATCAAACCGCGTTAAAAATCGAGTTTGCAATTTCTATCCATATATACTATTTATTTTAAGCATTTTAATTAAATTATTGGTTAATTATGTTTAATTCAATTAATTGTAATATTTATTATTATTACTGGAACACCTAATTCAGCCCCCTTCTTAGGTGTTATTTTTGCCTTAATCCTAGAACAATAATTGGTATCAAAGCCTAGTTCTCATTTATATAAGTTTGAGTAGAATGAAAAGCACTAGTTATAATGTTCAAAATAAAGGATCATCCACCTTTCGGTCATCTTTCTTTGATAGTAATGACTATGGCTATTGGAAAGTTAGGATGATTATATATCCATTGAAAATGGATGTCATAAGCTTACTAAAATTGAAGATGGTATAACAATTCCTAAAGCTAGGGGATAAGTATAACGATTGTTATAAAAAGCTACTTTATATGGATGCTAAAACAATGAACACTTTGTATTATGCATTGAGTATGAGTGAGTTCAATAGAATATTATCTTGTAAAAATTTTAGCAACATATGGCATGCTTTAGAAATAACTCATGAAGGTACTAATCAAGTGAAAGAATTCAAAATATACATGTTTAAAATGCTTCCAAATTAGTATGTTTACTAGAATGGCAACTATAACTAATAGTTTAGATGCTTTTGGTAAAACTTATACTAATGCCGATATCATGAGCAAAATTCTTAGGTCCTTACCAAAAACTTGGAAAGCAAAGGTAACAACAATCTGAGAAGCTAAGAACCATACCAAACTTCTATTGGAAGAGCTCATCAATTCACTAATAACTCATGAAATCACCATGGAAAAGCTAGAACTAGAAGAGAAACCAAAGAAGAATTTGGCATTCAAAACTATACACCATGTTCACAGTGATAATGATGATTAAGAACTTGGTACCAAAAACCTCATCTTGATTTTGTATGTGTATGAATCAAGGGAATATAGGGAGTGGTTATTGGATAGTGCCTGCTTAAGACACATGACCGAATATGATTTATTTTTCTTAAGCATTACCAAGATCAATGGTGGGAAAGTCATATTTGTAGACAACTTGAAAGGAAAGATCATTGGAGTTGGTAATATTGGATGTAAGTCCTCTCCCTTAATGGAAAAAATGTTTCTGGTTAATAGTCTAAAACATAATTCGCTAAGTATTAGTCAATTGTGTGATAAAGGCTATACAATTATGTTTGACCATGCATGTTGCTTAATCCTTAAAAATGACAAAGTTATATTTGTTGGAAATAGAAAAAGAAAATGTTTATAAGATTAAGATTGATGCATGAATGAGTATAGAAAGTTGTCTCGTTGTTAGAATTAATAATAATTTTCTTCGGTATAGAAAATTGGTCATATAAGCATGAACATCCTTTCTAAACTTGTTAAAAATGAATTAGTTAAAGGCCTACCTCATATTGCATTCAAAAAGGAAAGATTGTGTGATGCTTGTGATGCTTCCTATATGGGTAAATAAATAAAAACATCTCTTAAGAGCAAGAACCATATTTCAATCAAAAGACCTTTAGAATTGCTACACATATATCTATTTGGATCAACTAGAACTAGAAGCATAAATGATAATAGATATGTGTTTGTGATTATTGATGACTTTAGTAGATATACATGGGTTTTGTTTTTTAAATCAAAAGATAAAACTATTTGTGAATTTGTAAGGTTTTCAAAGAAGATTGAAAATGAAAAAGATTTTTCGATCATAAACTTAAGGAGCAATCATGGTGGTGAATTTATAAGTGATTTGTTTGAAATTTTTTGTGAAGAAAAAGAATATCACCATAACTTTTCAACACCTAGAACTCTCCAATAAAATGGAGTTGTGGAAAGCAAAAAATCAGTCTCTTCAAAACATGACAAGAACTATGTTAAATGAATTGATAATCTTAAATGTTTTTGGGCAAAAGTCGTAAACATATCTTGCTATATTTTAAATCGTGTAGTTTGATATTCGAGTTGAAAAAACTTCTTATAAGCTTTAGAGAGGTAGGAAACCCGACATCTTGTATTTCAAAGTTTTTGTTTCAAAATGCCTTATTCTCAATATCAAAAATAATTTGGATAAGTCTGATTCAAAATCCAATATTGACATTTTTTTTGGTTATTCCTTCTTTAACAAGACTTATATAGTATATAATAACAGAACACTTTGTCTTGAGGAATCCATGCATGTTGCCTTCAAGGAAACTCAAAATGAAAAAAAAATGTTGAGATTCTAGTTGACATCAATGAAAGTGTTCAATTTGAGTCATGCTGATAAGACCCCTATGAAGGCTAATAATGAAGAAATGGACAAATACCAACCAAGCTCAAGCAATCAACAAGAGATGGAAAGTAACTCTTTTGTACCACCAAATGAGCTAAGGTATGTAAGCTCTCATCCTCTTGAGTTAATTATTGGTAATCCTTTTGAAGGTACTAAGTCTAGAGCATCTCTTAGGAACATTAGTGAGCATTGTGCATTTGTTTCTCATATAGAACCCAAATTCTTTCTAGAATCCAAAAAGGATGCAAATTGAATTTAAGCCATGCAAGTTGATTTAAATCAATTTGAAAGGAATGATGTGTGGGAACTAGTCTCTTGACCTAGCAATCAATCCATTATAGGAGCAACATAGGTTTTTAGGAATAAATTTTATAAGCATGAGACCATAGTTAGAAATAAAGCTAAACTAGTTGCCAAACGTAATAATCAAGAAGAAGGCATTGACTATGAAGAGACCTTTGCGCAAGTAGCTATAATAGAATCAATAAGAATGCTTTTAGCTTTTGCATGCCATGATAATTTTACACTTTTTCAAATGGATGTTGAAAGTGCATTTTTAAATGGTTTTATCATGGAAGAGGTGCATGTTGAGCAACCTCAAGGTTTTGAAAACTTTTATTTTCCCAATCATATTTTCAGACTAAAAAAGGCTTTATATAATTTAAAACAAGCACCAAGAGCATGGTATGATAGATTAAAATGTTTTTTTATTGAAAATTGTTTCAACATTGGAAAAATCGACACCACCCTTTCTACATAGAGAAAAGGTAAAGATATATTGCTTGTGAAAATATATGTTGATGATATTATATTCAATGCTACTAACAAATCTATTTGTAAGGAATTTTTAAAATGCATGCAAGATTAATTTGATATGAGCATGATGAGAGAATTGAACTTCTTTCTTGGATTGCAAGTCAAGCAAAAAAGAGATGACATCTTCGTCAGCCATAGCAAGTACATTAAGGATCTACTAAAAATATTTTGGATAGAACGTGTCAAAGAAGTCGACAAACCCATGGAAACATCAATTAAGCTTGATATAGATGGAAATGGTAAAAATATAGACATCATCAAATATTGAAGTATGATCAGATCACTTTTATACTTAACTGTAAGTAGACCCGATATTATGTTTTGTGTTTGTCTATGTGCACATTTTCGATCATGTCCTATGGAATCCCATGTTAGTGCTGTAAAAATTATTTTTTTGATATTTGTATGGTACAATTGATTTAAGATTATGGTATCTAAAATAAAGAGAGTTGAATTTAATTAGCTATTCAAATGCTGATTTTACCAGGTGTAAGGTTGATAGAAAAAGTACTAGTGAGGCATGTCACTTCTTAGGATCATCACTAGTATCTTGGACGAGTAAGAAATAGAATTTAGTAACCCTGTGTACAATTGAAGTAGAATATATAGTGACAGGTAGTTGTTGTGCAGAAAGCTTATGGATAAAACAAACCTTAAAAGACTCAGGACTTAATTTTAATTATATACCTATTAAGTGTGATAACACTAATGTAATAAGTTTATCTAAGAATCCAATTTAGCACCCCCGTATAAAACACATAGAAATGAGACATCACTTTCTAAGAGATCATATTATAAAATGTGATATTATACTTTAGTTTGTAAGCATATAAACCTGAATGAAACAAGCTGAAAGAGAACTTCTAGTTATATATTGAATTATAAGTGAATTTAGCTTTTTAGTTAATTAATGTTTTTAATGATCAAACTATTTTAAAAAAATCTTAACTTTTGTTTACCTTTTTATTTATTGAGATTCATATTTATTATATTTTTATTTTTTTTCAAGTGAACTTGCTTTCAAAATAAAATATTTTTGCTTATATCTTTAAATTATTCATGTGAAAAATTGAACTTTTTACACTAAAAAGGTATTTTCCATTAGTTTTGCTAATAAAGGTTGATATAAAGATTTTATTGATAAATAGATGAAATGCTAGGATGGAAATTGATTTATAACAAACTTTCTTGTGATTAATCCATTAAAAAATTATTCAAGGTCCGCGGTATGTTGACAATAATCTCATGCGTCTATGATTGGAAAATAATGCAGTTATTTTGATTTCATGATGACAACATCTCTTAATTATCGTAATTCAACAATCAATCAAATAAAATAAATCAATTAGTCTCAACTCTATTTTTGTATTTGTAAAGGAGGCATTAAAGTAAAGTTTTATTCGGATTTGGCTACTACACTCTTTTGATTTTTTTGATAAAGTGTTGTAGAAACAAAAAAATTTCTACCAATCAAATTTCACCATGTATTGTTTTTATTTTATTTTTACATGAAAGAATAAAATAAAACTAAAATAAATAACATGGAAAATAAATGGGCTTCATATATTCTTGACCAATGAAAGATTGACATATGATATGCGATATTTAAAATATCTTATCATAAATACAAGATCTCATAAATAAAGATCAACCAATAAAATAACATCATGTGAGATTGGAAAAGGACCTGAGAGCCCCTACAAGCCTTTATAAATAGAGGGCGTTACCCTAGACCAAAAAAAGAAAGAATTCTTTGAGATATAAAATTTTCTTCAAGACAAACTTTTCAAACAAGGAAGTTCTTTCAAAAGCTATCAAGCCTCCTTTATCTACGGTTGAAGTCTACAAAGAATGAAGTTCTGTTGGATCATGCCTAAACACCCTATAAAAGTTCTTCAACAATACTTTGAAAACAAATCAAAGGTACTTTTCAAAGTATTAAACCACTAAATCTCACTTCGCAATACACTCCCAAATTCATGTTCTTAAAAAGCAAAAATCTTGGCTTGATTTCATAGATAAATCAAGTCACCACATATTAAATCCAAGGAAAGAGTCAGAAGATTATTTTATTATTTTTACAATATTCTAAATAAAGATTGTACCCAGTTATATATTTTAATAAATCAAATATTTGTACACATATGTTTGTCAAATTTTTGGTGCTCAAAATTATGTCTGGCGACTCCCCTAGGGACATGTCTACCTATCATCTCTTCCTTTCAAGAAAGAATTTTCAACAACCTCTTAATGGCAGCTAGGAAGAATATGATCATTATTGTCGGTTCCAAAAACAACAAGACCACTAATTGAAGTCGTTGATATATTATTGAAGATTCTTTAACCCTGCCATTGAAAACAAAATTCATTGCTGAGTTGTATGCACAAACTAAGTCGATTCTCGAGCTGATGTCAACATCAAATGCAAAGGGGACATAAGAGCTCGCTCCAAAGCTGAATCTATAAGTAACTCCACCACAAAAGTAAAGTGGGATGCATGGACTTTTCTTCGACCCTCAAGGTGATTACTTCAACAATTCATCCATCGATACTTCTCTATGTTAATCATCAAGTAAGGCTTCGGGTTTTGGTACCATGTTAGCGATGAAAACCAAGGCTACATCTTTAGAGGATCAAGTGACTAACTTAACAAAACTCATTGAAGGCCTTTCAACTTTATTAAATGCAAAAGACCATAAGATAACAAAGTTGATGAACAAACTTGAGAGCATGAACAAGGGAGACCAAACTTCAGTTACCAAGGATGTGCAAGTAGATCAGTTGGATGTCGTTGAGGGTTCTACAATTAGAGCTACAAGAAATATTCATGGTATTATAAATGGCATCTTAACTATGAATCAAATAAAAGAACATATCAAGGGAGTCATCATGGATTAAGTAGAAAGTAAGCTCAGCCTTTGTATTCTTATACGAAGTCACGCCTAAATGATCAATTTGCTAAGGATGCCTTCGAGCTATCAACCACTAAAGTTTCAATAGTTTGATGGAAAAAGGAATCCAAGGAAACATGTGGCTCAATTTGTACAGACATACACCAATGCCGAAACCAGTGGTGATCTTATGGTGAAACAGTTCATCTATTCCTTAAAAGGTAATGTTTTTGACTGGTACACTTACTTGGAATCTTGCTCAATTAATAGTTGGGAACAATTGGAACATGAGTTTCTTAATCGATTCTATAACACTCATCATGTGTTTAACATGATTGAACTCACCAACTCACGTCAATAGAAGAAGGAGCTTGTCATCAACTGCATTTATTGGTGGAGAAACCTGAGCCTCAATTATTGAGATCGACTCATCGAAACTTCTACGCTAGATACGTGTATTCAAGGGATGTATTAGGGACTATGCTACATTTTGTAAGGCATCAAACCAAAGTCTTTTGAAGAATTGGCTACTTGAGCACACGGCATGGTGAATTTAGGTCCACATCAATCTCTCCCTACAATAAGTTTTAGATCCTTTGAATCTATAGAACTTGGTGTCCTTTTGCCTATGAGCTTAACTGTGTCCTTGAGTCAAGCTTCGCTAAGTTGGCAACTTGAAGCTTAATTTATCTGATAATTGTGACAATAAATGATGAACTTTAGTCACTCATAAAAAAGTAGTATATATGATAAAGCCAACTATAATAAAAATCTTGATGGTAAAGAAGGAAATTGATAAACCAATGCGTTGAAAGATGCAACGAAGGTCCATACCAATTAGAGATTAGGCTTTTCTAGCTCAAAGCTTAAGAAAGCTTGTTACACTAAATGAGTACATGCTAAGGGATTTAAAAGGGATGGAAAATGTATTCGCCGCTTGCTATCAAGTTGATGAAGAGAAAACTCCTCTGAAGAAGACATGAAAGAAAGCCATAATGACTCTCTAAACTTATCTCATAATGTATACACCATAAATGGATCAAAACTCCATAATTATCCCTTTTTTTTTCAAATGATACATTAATAAAAAGATGATAAATTATATTAATATAGTGGATTATGATTTAGCTGTCAATATACTACCTCTTAAAACCATGAAAGAGCTTGGGATTTATATGGATGAACTCTTTCTAAGTCATTTAATAATTCAAGGCTTTTGTCAAAGAGGGCAAACACTGAGGGAAAGATAAGACTTGCTACATATATGGAATATATGGAATCCAATGCACTTTTTCATGTTATAGATGTCAAAACTACTTATAACATGCTACTTGGATGACCATGGAAACATGAAAATGATATTGTTTCCTCAACGCTCCACCAATGCTTTAAGTATCGTCAAAATAGACAAGTAAGAAAGATCATGGCAAATACTGACCGACCCCTTTACCATAACTGAAGCCCACTTTGCCGATGCAAAGTTCTATTTTAAGTCAATTGTGATGGAAGAACTACAATCCCACTTGACCATCAATGTGAGGAAAGAGGTGACTCTAGGAGATTGAACGGGCATAAGTCATCAAGCAAATGAAGGAATGACTTATCTAATAAAGAACAAAGATAAAGAAAAGCTAGTAGAAAATTTTGTTGATAATAAGGTATCATGTAAAGCCATGGTACTAAGATATATCCTATTGTCATCAAGAGAAGAGGATCAATCTTCTTTTACAATGATTGAAGAGAAGATCACCAAGGGGTTTAAAAACTTGACATTACCGACTACTAATCTTACATTGACCAAGGTCTCAAAACCTTTATTGAAAGGGTTTGTTCATCAAACTGAGTCGGTGGTTACAAATCTTGAAGTATCTAAAACATGTACTCGATCACCAACCAATATTGGTTGAGTGTTTAAATGATCTTTATATTTAAAAATACATTTACACATGAAAAGACAATGTGAACGAGTGGTATGTTCTAAGCAATATTAAAAGGGAAAAAACACATAATGCTAATCACAAACCTCTCTGATGAAGAAAAAAGAGGAAATGATGTATCTCACTTCAAATCATAATTATTGAAGAGGAGAATAATAATGAGTTTCTCATAAAAAAAAATGTTAAGGAGTTTTCGCCTGCCTTTGAATAAGAAAATAAGTCTATGATGGATAAACTTAAAGAGATTAACTTAGGTATCATTGAAAACCCTCGTCCAAAATTTATCAATGCAAACTTATCACGTGAAGAAAAAGAGGATTACATGAGACTTTTAATGGAGTATCAAGATATCTTCGCCTGGTCCTACGATGAAATGTCAGGTTTTCCCCAAAGGTTGTTGTCCATCAATTAACAGAAAAAAATGGAGTTAGACTTGTAAAATAAGCTTAGAGTCACTTTCGTCCTAAACTTATCTCACAATTTGAGGCCGAAATTAACAAACATATCCAAAAGAGTTTCATCCATGAGGTCAAGTATCCTATATGGATTTCAAATACATGCCGATAAAAAACAAGAATGGTCATATCCGTGTTTGTGTAGATGTTCGAAACCTTAACAATACTTGTCCCGAAGATGACTTCCCACTTCCAATCACCAAGATCATAGTTGACACTACCATAGGTCATAAGAGATTAACCTTCATAGATGGTTCATCTAACAATAATCATATTCGAATGGCACTCACAGATGAGGAGAAGACAACCTTCCAGACTCCAAAAAGAATATATTATTATAAGGTTATGCCTTTTGGCTTGAAGAATACATGTGCCACTTATAAAAGAGCAACACAGAAGATTTTTGATGTTTCACTAACACATTGAATGCTACGTTGAAGATCATGTGGTGAAGTCAAAGGAAAAAGAAAATCATTTGCAAGATCTTTATTTGGTATTTGAATGGTTACACTGATTCCAATTAAAAATGAACCTGTTAAAATGCGTATTTGGTGTCTTTTCGGGCAAACCTAGGATTTATAGTTTTATATTGAGGAATTGAGATTTATCAGTCTAAGATCAATGCCATCTTAAAAATATCAGTGTAACACCCTCTATATATGCATGTAATCATTTTTTAGTTTCTCATGAATGTTACAACTTTTAGAGGGAATTTTTTAAAAAAATCTACTAAAATTTCAGCAGGGTTTTCTTTATACTGAAAGATCCCAAAGTTATCGACTAAGGCCTGTTATACTTTATTATTCAACCAATTCTTATTTCATTCATCATCCAACCATCATGGAATCATCCAATCACATCTTCACATATCACATCCATCACATTTCATTATGGTTCATAATATGCATACAATTTCCAATATAAACCCTCAAATCTTCATAAGATTTAAGAAATACAAATACATAGTAATTATCTAAGACAAGATAAAAGAACTAATATAGTAACATAAGTATACATGATTACGTTAAATTTTGAATGCATAAACCTCATGATAATTAATACTTAAGCACATGACCCATTAGAATGCAAAATGGGTATTTAATACAAGTTTTGAACAAAATTATCAAAAGATGTCCTATACATATGTAACATCCTGCTCGAGGCTATGAGGTACTTGTAAATAATTTATAAATATCAATTAACTCTAGACATGTAATTTACATTAAATAAATAGAACACAAAAATATTATCTTTAAGTTATATCTCATCATTGTTAATTATACTAATTTATTTAACAACACAATCCCTATATTCATCTATGTTATTCACTTGCCATATCGAGATTTCTTGTATGACATAAGTTTAACAAATCATCTTGTCTCGATGATAATATCTTTTTTTATTGAAATGTTAGAACCATGAAAAATATTATTTGATGGTTCAACATTATAAAATAGAGCTAGAGTTGGGATAATCTTTATCACACTTGAAGGAGATGTCTTGTCGTTTGCCTTCTCACTATTTATTGATTGTTGTTCCAATATTTATATTCTGTCTATTATTTATGAGATCATAATTTTGAAAATCCATATCCATTTTGAAATAATACACATCTACAAAAATACCAACTCATTTGGATTCAAGTTTAATTGACATTCCTGGTTAATAGCTATAAAAAACAAGATTACAATTGTCTCATGTGTCCTTAAAATGTGATTAATGTTTGTCAAATCCTAATCTTAGAATTTTATTTTTGTTCTACGATAAGGATATCCTTGCATGTCAAGCAAGATTAAATTTCTTCTAAGATAATTTTATGGATATCCTTAGCTTGATGTATTTAGAAAATTTTAATAAATTATCTTGAATACTAATCTCCAAGTTTGAACCCGAAATGTCAAGGAACAAAGCAAACCACCTAGGGTAATTTCTTGGAGTTCTAACCTTTAATTTTAAATAAATTGTTGGAATTTAATTGCACAAACTAAAAAAAAAAGACTTGAATTAAAATGGAAATAAAGATTTAGTAGCATACTCCCTCTCTCTTCTTTACCAGATTACACTAAACATTTCTAATAAGAAAAATCCCACAACATAAAAAGTATCATAAGGCTAAAACTCTTCCGAGTCTCTCTCTCTCTCTCTTTTTTCTTTTTTTCAAAAAAAAAGAAAAAAAAAGTCATGACCAAATTCCAATCCATAACAAACACCTTTTGCATGTAACAACAAATGGTCGATGTCATATTCTTTTTTCTTATTTAATTAATAATTCAAATTGACTAATTAAAACAAAAAAATAAGAGAATAACACTCTACCTTTCTCTCTCACATCAACACCTATAACCTTGAAAGGTGTAGCTCAACTGGTTAGGCCTTGGATTTGCTCCCCAGAGGTCACTAGTTTGAATCCCACAAACCTCAAGGCCAATGGAGGCTTACATGGTCGTTAACTTCAGGGCCCGTGAAATTAGTTGAGGTACACGCAAGCTGGCCCGAACACCCACGTTAATATAAAAAAACAGTGAAAGCAAATATACTTTGAATTTACACAACCAAATCCATATTTGTGCAAGACAAATGATAACAAGTATTTGGTGCCCCCACTTCCAAAACAGGAAACATGACAAATTTGATAGCAAGTTTTTTGTAATAATTTGTTCTCTTAGGTGAAGTAACAAAATAATCATTATCTACTCTTGAATAATAATAATAATAATAATAAATAAATAAATAAATAAATAAATAAAATTTAAAAGAAGATATACAAACATTAAATATGCAAACTCTCATAAGTTCATTTTCTATGAGAATCCAATGATATACCTAGGAGAAGATAATTGGTCATTGATGATACATGCATATGTTATTGTTGCCTTTGACTATTATATATATCTAAGTCCACTCACAAGGGACCTAGACATATATATATATATATATATATATATATATATATATATATATACACCTTTATTTCCGTAATAGAGATTGTATTGAATAGGAAAACTAAAATCCTTCTTTGTATAAACTCGAAGGTACTCTATTATGTAGGTTAAGCAATATAGAGAAAAGAATAAAAAGAAGAAACTTACAGACTTCTAAAGTTAACAGGAATACAAGATCACACACACACACACACACACACACACATATCTTGTATTCCCCGTTAACTTTAGAAGTCTGTAAGTTTCTTCTTTTTATTCTTTTCTCTATATTGCTTAACTTACATAACAGAGTACCTTCAGGTTTTATACAAAGAAGGATTTTAGTTTTCCTATTCAATACAATCTCTATTGCGGAAATAAAGGTTTCCCTTAACATATGGGATTTCCTTTACGTAACAGTGTCCTATTCTTGCTCTAATTTCTTTATTTTGATAGCTCACGCCAACACTCCCCCTTAAGTTGGTGCGTATATATCTCTTATGCCCAACTTGTCAAGTGAGTTGTGGAAGATTTTAGAGGACACTGCCTTTGTAAGTATATCCGCCAAATGGTCTTCTGATTTGACGAAAGGAAACCGAATAATTTTTTCATCCAGGTTCTGTTTAATAAAATGTCGATCCACCTCAATGTGTTTAGTGCGGTCATGCTGGATAGGATTGTGGGAGATGTCAATGGCTGCCTTGTTATCATAAAACAAATTCATTTCAGAGCTAGGAGCAATACCAATCTCCGTGAGCAACCTTCTAAGCCAAAGAAGCTCACAAAGACCCTTAGCCATTCCTTGAAATTCAGCTTCAGCGTTGGATAAAGCCACCACCTTTTGCTTCTTGCTTCTCCATGTAACAAGGTTGCCTCCTACGAATGTAAAGTAGCCTGATGTGGATTTCCTATCAGAAACATTTCACCTTGATCGGCATCCGTGTATCCATCAACATGCACTTGATTATTTTTTTAGAACATAAGTCCCTTTCCAGGAGAGGACTTTAAGTAGCATAGAATCCAAATTACAGCATCCATATGGTCTTTACTAGGACAGTGCATGAACTGACTCACTACACTTACAGCGTAAGCAATATCTGGGCGGGTATGAGATAAATAGATAAGTTTACCCACTAACCGTTGATACCTCTCTTTGTTTGCTGGCACCTGATATGTATACTCTCCAAGTTTGTGATTCTGAATAATAGGAGTATCAGCTGGTTTACATTCTAGTAACCCCACTTCTGTCAGCAAGTCAAGTACATATTTCCTTTGAGAAAGGAATATGCCTTGTCTTGACCTGACCACTTCAATCCCAAGAAAATATTTGAGCCTGCCTAGGTCTTTCATTACAAATTCGGTTGACAATTGTTCTTGGAGTCTGGATATTTCTTCTACATCATCTCCTGTAACAATCATGTCGTCTACATAAACTATTAAAGCAGTTACCTTTCCCAGTCTATGTTTTAGGAAGAGTGTATGATCTGAGTTGCTTTGTTGAAACCCATATTTTCTCATAGCTGAACTAAACCGACCAAACAATGCATGAGATGACTGTTTTAATCCATACAATGCTCTTTGTAGCTTACATACCATTCATGCCTCTCAGGAAGACAAGCATCCTGACGGAATGTCCATATAAACTTCCTCCTCAAGATCACCATGGAGGAAGGCATTTTTTACATCAAGTTGGTGCAGTGGCCAATCTAAATTTGCTGCAAGAGATAGCAAGACTCTAACAGTATTTAGTTTGGCTACGGGTGAGAAAGTTTCTTTATAATCTATGCCATATGTCTGTGTATACCCCTTTGCCACCAGTCTTGTCTTGTGTCGATCGATGGAGCCATCTGCTTTGTATTTAGTGGAGAAAATACACTTACACCCCACGGTCTTCTTCCCCTCAGGTATTTCCACTAGTGCCCATGTTTTATTTTTTTGCAACGCCTCCAGTTCTTCCTTTATAGCGTTAGCCCAGTGTGGATCTGTTAAGGCTTCTTCAACGTTGCCAGGTATTTTACACAAGGACAAGGTGTATGCAAATGCTCTTAGGGGTTCAGATAACCGTTGTGTAGACATATAGTTGGTAATTGGATATTTGGAACGTCTGTCTTCTATGCCTGGACAGTACCTGTTTGGTGGCTTGCCCCAATTGTGTCTGTAAGGTAGAACATGACTGGTAGATTTATCCATGACATTAGTGCGTAGAGGTGTAGTAGGAGAACTTACCTCAGGATTATTCTCAAGAGGAGGGTCGTCGGGGTCAGGTACTAAGAGGTGGGGAAAGTCATCTTCAGATTCTGCATTTATCACTGAAGCTGACTCATTTCTTGGATCCAGAGGAACCACTGAAGTACCCTGATCCTTCGGCTCAATTCTTTCATCTTCACTATGCAGATACGTTGGATTGTTTCCAACATTCAGCTCTTCACTAGCCTGTAGGTGTTGCTATCTTGACAGCCCTTCACTGCCTAGTAGGTGCTGCTGTCCTCCCAACCAATTCTGCTCTTCATCACGGTGCTCCCCCTAAAGAGTGGAATTAGATGCTCGTGATGGGAAGAAGGTGTCAGATTCTAAGAACGTGACATCCATGGTAGTGTAGGTGCGTTTGGTGGTGGGATCAAGGCAGCAATATCCTTTCTTATGTACTCCATACCCCAAGAACAGGCATCGGACTGCACAAGGATCCAACTTAGATCTCTGATTCTTATGGAGGTGTACAAATGCAACGCAACCAAAAATACGGGGAGGGAGCAACAACACAGTAGGCAATGGGACATGGTCAGATAGAACCTTTAAAGGAGTCTGAAACGTTGATACCTTAGCAGGCATACGGTTCAGCAAGTGCACGACTGTAGCGACAACATCAGTCCAATAACGACGAGGCACATGTGCCCCGATTAATAAAGCACGTGCAGTTTCTAAGATATGTCGGTTCTTTCTTTCAGCAAGGCTATTTTGTTGTGGGGTCCGAGCACATGAGGTCTCATGGAGAAGACCATGATTCTGAAAGTATGCTTGAAACTACTGATTAACATATTCCCCTCCATTGTCAAAACGAAGGACCTGAATCTTCGTAGAAAATTAAGTCTGAACCATGATATGGAAGGATTTGAACACACTAAATACTTCATCCTTGTGTTTCAGTAAGTACAACCATGTCATTCGAGTGCAATCATCGACAAAAATCACAAACCAACGATGTCCAGAAGCAGTAGTAATAGGGGAAGGTCCCCATACATCAGAGTGTATCAATGTAAACGGAATTGTGCTTTTATTCATGCTCACAGGATATGAAACCCTATGACTCTTTGCTAGAATGCAAGTATTACATGTAAAGTTTGAATGCATTCCATTAGAAAATAAATCTGGAAATAAATGCTTCAAATAACCAATTGAAGGATGTCCTAAGCGATGATGCCATAACCAAATTTGTTGTTTTTTCTTGCTAACCGCATGATCCATGAGGTTTGCTCTACCTGAACTAAAGTCATCAACATAGTATAATCCCCCCTTCTTAGTACCACGCCCAATAATCTCCTTGGTGAGAATATCCTGAAGGAGACAAAATGTAGAGTATATTAATACCACACAATTGAGATCAGCAGTAACTTGGCTGACATGCATTAGTTTGTGGGAAAGGGATGGAACAAGTAACGTATGAGGTAAGGATAAAGAGGGAGATAGAGTCATAGTTCCAGCCCCTGTAACCGGACAAGGGACCCCATTAGCAGTAGCAACATGACTTTATCTTGGCAGAGTGGTATGGGAAAAATCATTGGAGTCAAATGTCATATGGTCTGTAGCCCTAGAGTCAAGAATCAAGTTGTCGTCAGCATTGTGAGTAGAGCTATGAAGAGCGTTACTGTTGTTACCTGAATTATGTGTGGTTTCTGCATGGGAGGTGAGTGATAATGAAGGTTCCCTAGTGGCTATAGCAGCTCTCCTTGTGCTGCTATTAGGAGTGTCTCGTTTCTTTCTTGTCTGAAGTTCATGCCACCAATCTGGGTATCCATGTAACTTAAAGCAGGTTTCACGGGTATGTTTGGCATTGCCATAGTGAGTGCACTTCATTCCATCTAATGGAGCCAGCATTTTTTCAGATGGATTTGGTCTGTCATTATTCAAGGAGAAAAAACTTGTCTTCATTGGAATGTGGTGGCGACCTACCTTGAGTCCTTTGGAATTCATAACCAATCCAGGAGCAGTCTCGGCCCCTGAAGTCATTATTGTCTGCCTTATTTCTTCCCGTCTGACGTGAGCATAAGCCTGCTCCACTATAGGGAATGGTTTTAGCTGAAGTACATCGCTCTTGGTCTTGTCCAGCCGGTCATCCAATCCATCAAGGAAGGTATACACTCGATCTTCCTGCAAGATTAAATTGTATTTATGAATGTCCACAGCACAATCCATTGGGTTAGGACGTCAAAAATCTATTTCTCGCCATAAGCCTTGAAGATTATTATAGTATTTTTCAATGGATTCGCCAGCTTGTTTCATCCGAGTCACACGATGGTGGAGGTCATAAACCTGAGACGTATCTGTCCCATCAAAATAGGTTGTAGCAAAGAGAATCCCACACTTGTTTTGCGGTAGGGAAGCGAATAAAATTAGCAACTAGGGAAGGGTCCATTGAATTAATCAGCCAGCCCTTGACGATGGCATTCTCAGTGCGCCATCTTCTGAAGGTTAGGTCGGTTTCTTGAGGCTGTGGAAAGTCTCCATTAATATATCCCAACTTGTCTTTGCCAGAGATATACATCTCAACAACTTGGGACCATAAGGCAAAATTTGAGTCATTCAATTTGATGCCGATTGGAGTAGTCGAAGAATCAGCAGGTGGTGGGTGTTGGGAGGTCTGTGATCTAGAGAGAACTTCTGTCATCTTGGTCGTCAGGCTAGTAAGGATTGATTCGGTCTGAGGGTTGAGGTCTTCCATCAATTCTATTGATTCTGCCATGGAGTCTAGGCTGTTTGAGTGTTTTTTCTGGTCACAAGGTGGGTTGAGCAGAGGTCCTAGGAACCCGCCACTCTGATACTATGTTAACTTTAGAAGTTTGTAAATTTCTTCTTTTTATTCTTTTCTTTGTATTGCTTAACCTATATAACAGAGTACCTTCAGATTTTATACAGAGAAGAATTTTAGTTTTCCTATTTAATATAATCTCTACTGCGGAAATAAAGGTTTCTCTTAATTTATGGGATTTTCTTTAAGTAACAGTGTCCTATTCTTACTCTAATTTCTCAATTTTGACAGCTCACGCCAACATTTCCAATTATAATCGATGGTGAGTTCAAATTTCCTTGAAAAAATGATGTACAAGGGTACAGATATTGCTTTTGCAACCTCGTTTAGTTAGTCTACGGGAGCAGATGTAGGAGCTCCCACAGTCCCCTGCAATGGGATCTGTTGTGTTGTTTCGCTCACTACCGACTAGGATTTTCTTAAATGTCCGTTCTCTCAACAAGCAAATTACTTTCGAAGTGTGTTTCGAGATCGGGTGTCCAAGGATTAGAACTGAGAACCTCAATGGGACATTTGATTTTAAAATGTTGAAAATTCAACAGGAGGAGCTTTCCAGCAAAAATAGTTGCCAAGTAAAGCAGCACTGTCTGCCAGGGACAATATATGATTTTGAGTCTTCGACAATGAGATAAATAATTAAACTAAAGATGCCCACATGCAGATAAATTCATAATTAATGATCTAGAATGAAGCTTCTCATTCGTCCTCCTCCTCTAGTCAAAGCAGATAATGAGTGCCTGTTCTAAGAAACGTTAAAAGTACAAACTTTTTGACAGCTAGGGAAAGGGAAGTGAGAGTTTCAGCAATTCTAAAATGTTATTAAAGCTGTGAGAACTCTATAAATCAAGTGAGCATACAAAAAGAAAAGGTACAACACTTAAAAATAGCTTATAAATAGGGAAGGTCAAGTTTAACAACCTAAAGGGACTGTTGATGGTCTGTGCATGAATCTGCAGGAATAGCTGTATACATATAACACATGTCTATTTCTTAAATCCAAACCTAAGTATTCAAAAGATATGCTAAATAAGGTCTTAGAATTGGGAGTTGGTGAAGGTTTACAGATAGAACAACAAAATTTCAACCATTTCTCTTGAAAAACAAAAAAATCACTAGTAAATTGTTTCTGAACTGTGTTTTTCACTGTATGACCATTTTAGCAAAGTGGGGTCTCGGGTATGTTTACAAATTCTGCTATATTTTCAATTTGTAAGTACGAACCTCGGATTATGTGGCTTTTAATCTGCACAAGGAGCATGCTATTGAGGGGAAAAGCATAAAGGAAAATTAAAAACTAAGTTGCAAGAGTTTTAAGTCCCTAAAATGATGGGCATGTTTAATTATAGTATCTTCCTTGTCTTATCTATACTCCACCGTTTGATCAGTAGGACGTGCAAGTTGATCTTACATGGATCATGGGTTGAGCAACGCTGTTTCTCTCCTTTATTGGAGAGATAATGGATACAGCAGCAAAGAAAAAGAGAGGGTTGTGTTTTGGTCAGGACCATCTGCACTGAAACACTTTGAAATAAGAGACAAGGATTTGAAGACAAAAAACCATATCAATGGCATTCCTTCTGCCCCACTTCACACATTCTGACAATATTTGTGACTGCAAGAAGCACAATCTGTGATATTAATCATTGTGAATTTTGCAATTCGACTACCTGTTGCTTTCACAACATTAGTTAGAGGAAAGAAAAAAAAGGGAGACAAAATTTTCTTAAATTCTTATCCCCAAGTTGGTAGTGATAAGCATCCTTGAATGCATTTGAGTGCGGCCACCTATTTGGTCATCATCTCATACACGCCTCTGCTGGTTTGCTTTTGTAGGATAACATATTACTCTCATAAATTTCTTTCTCCAATCTGCTCTTACATATCTGAAATTGGAAAAGTTTACAAACTAAGATGGGTGCAGAACAACTAAAAACACAAAGTCTGTAGATCGAGATTTCAAATATTGAACTGGTGGACTTGAAAAGAAAAGGTAGCTAGATTGACGTGCAGTAGATGTCCTATTCACAACCAATGTAATACCCCAGATAAGGGTTCCTCAAAATCCATTTAATAGATCGAGGTTGGAACTGAATCAAGAATCTCAATTCAAAGACCATAGATTTTTGTTGGTCCGAGTCAAGTGGAGTTTTAGAAGGACACACACATACATATAGTCAAGTCCTATTTATACTTAAACTTTTTGGAAAAGCCAATGCGGCCGCTTTCTGTCCTGACCGCATGTTGCACTAGAGCTGCTCATTGGGGTTGTTGGAGTTCTGTAATCCTCTCCTCGTTCAGATATAAACGAGGCTGGAGAATCAAGCTCAAGTGTCTGGTAGTTTTTGGATATCTTCTTGCTTGTAGTGCTACCTCCGATGCTTAATGTCAGCTCCACTTCACTATCTTCATCAGATCCATCTATGCTCATTTTTCCTTTTTGGGGTGCACAAGTGCTTGGCCCAGCTTGGTTCTCGTCCACGGCTCCAACTCCAGTTGATATATGCTCAGCAAGCCTTTCAAGATCGAATCCCCTTGTTAATCTCATCGTCTCATCTGAGCAGCTACCACTTCTTTCTCTTGAACTTGGATCATCTCTCGGTCTTTGAACAAGGAAACTATAACCACAAGTGGTTTGTTCTGTTGATTTTGGCCGGTTAGCGAATTGAGAGTAGTTAGTATATGAACTAGTCATTGGAGTCCAGTACTTCCTGTTCTGTTTAATTTCATTCTTGTTCAACTCATCCATCAACATCTTTTGAACACTGTACAGCCTATGGAGTTCCCTTACCTGCAAGTTCCACTTTACAGTTAGTTAATAATATTCCTGTTGTCAGCTTTCAAGTTCCTTGCCATAGACAGTAATCAGTAACTTATATCTGTGGGGCTAGCCAGTGGAAAGAAAAGGGAAATGCTTCTGTAATTAAGATTATTTATATATTGCTCAGAGGGTTCTAGGTCTGAATTAGAGTGATGAATAGATAACACTACCCTGGCCTCAGTAGTTCTAGCTGGAAACTATTCCCTGGAAAGTAGTGATGTCAAAATGTCCAACTATGGGGAAAAAATATTCTTCAAGTAAAAAGGTTTCAGCTAACACATTGATCTCCACAAAACATGTACGTTAAACTAGACTTGAAACTCACCTGTTGTTTGAAGATATCATCATGCAACTGCATTGTCTTCTTGATGAAGTCTATGTTGTGTTTCTCAGGCATCCTGTCCATAGAGCTGCAAAACTTGTCTATCCCACTAACTTGAAGGTCCTTACTCAGACCCCTGGTCTGCAAATATTCCAGGTCATCCACACAACGTACACTAACGCTACTGCTATTGTGTGAAGTTGCTAGAAGATTGATGGCATATTCAAGTTTGGTTCCCATCCCTGAAATTATATGATAATCACACTTCAAGCTAATATAAGAGAGTACAGAGAATCTTGCAACTCCGATTTCATCAAGAAAAAATAAAACAGCAAGAAAATTATAACAGAAAAAGAGATCAATCATGGAGATGGATCACATGTGATCCATCATAAACTTTGCCTTCTTTTTTTTTTTTTCCTTATCTGTTTCCATTATTTACTCTATAAACTGTGGTGGATTTATAAAAGGCCACTACATAGGGGTGGAGACAAAGGGCCGTTGACCCGAAGTTTTTATGGGATATCTGGGAGCAAAAGTGATATAGAAAAGATTTGGTAAATTTTGAGTCATATCAAATTTTGATAAAGTAAAATTCAAATGCAAGAAACATTCAAACGAACGAGATCTTCTTCAATCTTGCTCTAGATGCAAGCAATTATTACAAAGATGAAATTGCCTTGCTATATTTTAAATCATGCCACCTATTTTTGTCTTCGAAAATGTGAAGGAGGATTTCTGCTGAAATGGAGGGGGAGGGGACTGCTCACAACTGCATTGGGAGCTCTGAAAGTGTAACAAAACAGTGCCTTGACAATGAAGAAGGAGACGTAAGGAGAAAATGGGATGTAGGTAATAGAAAGACCAAGCATGGATTGTGGGTCTCTCTCTCTCTCTCTCACTGGTGGGACAATCACTAGCCAAAAGGGTGGTCTTCGTCTCCATGAAATTTGTTCTAGAAAAGTGTTCACACTCCTTTCTGTTTCTTCCAAAACCAACCCTTTTCGATAGCCACATGATGAAATCACACAACAGTTAAAAATCCTTCTTTTGATACAGAAGCTTATTTTAATTAAAGCATAAAGCAATCAACAAATAGACAAAAATGAACAGCAAACTGGATAACTATGAGATGGGAGACTGAGAAGACTGCAAAACCAATTTTGCACTTTGTATTCTTAATTATATGCAAGAGATTTATTAGCAATCATGAAAATCACAAATAACCAATACAGCTAGCAAACAAACAAAATAAAAAAAGGTCATGAATGCTGTCCTTATAGGCCATCTTTCAGAACTCGGAAGAAAAAAAAAGAAAAGAAAAAACTCAAGTTTCACGACCAACTCAGTACAAGAACAAGAAAACTACTCTATAATTATATATTCATCACCTGAAATATATAGTGACCAGATCGCTGTACTTTCCTACAAGGCTCATTGAACATCTCCCTCCTTCATGCCACAAGGTAGTCTATTGTTGACAAAGAAAAGCTGAGCCCTTATACCACTCATGAGCTTCCATAACTCATTGTTTTCTTTTAACAATATGGACGGAGCAATCTATGGAGTGCAGCTGTGGTGCTGAATTCGGAGAGTTATTATGGCTAGTAAACACCAGAAAGACTCCAATATTTGAATTAGCCTAGCTAGCTCTCCCTTGCTTAGAAGAACAACAAAGCAAACCTTAAGTTAAGACATGTTGGTATTCATGTTCATAATAATTCAAGCTTGACAGGCTGTGAATTAAGGAAGGAGGCAAGAAAAGAGCTGGGCTAACTTGCAATGTGTTTGAGAGTAATATTTTGATGAGAGAGAGAGAGAGAGAGAGAGAGGGAGAGAGGTAGGTTGTTGTGGTAGAGTTATGTATTAATAATGTAATGTGATAGAGGATATGATAAGGCTATTTATGGTATTGAATAATATTGGTTTTGCAAACTGTAGCCTACAAGTCGGGTCCACAGAGTTACATGAATAATAAAATCAAATGGGCGCTCGTGACCGTAAGCCAGCGTAGGCCAGTGAACAAGATATTCCAGACAAAGTCTTTGCAAGAAATCAATATCATATCATATTATATAATATATATATATATATATATATATATAGATTAATTGATCGCTTCTTTAGGACAACTACGACAATGTTAATGCTGATCTTCCTTTTATTATTATTATTTTTATTTTTGGTATAAAAATACCTTTTGTTTTATTTTATTTTTTGGGAAATCCGATGATTCCCCATTTGATTATATTTTCTCTTCGCTGTGTGCTTACTACCTTGCCCAATCTAGTCCGCTACTATTTTGGTTGAGATTTTGGAATTGCTTAGTGCAGCGGTGTTTAGTTATTTTTTAATTTTTTTTATTTTAAATTACTTTTTTATATATCTTTAAATTGTTTTGATGTTAAAAATTAATTTTATAAATAAAAAATATTTTAAAAAATAACTTTTATCACTCTTTCAAGCATCCTTTTTAATCCTGGTACAAATTTTAGGTGTTGGAATTCCTTGTGTATGTGTATATGACAAGCACTTGTTTTGTGTTACATATACATACATGCATGCATGCATGCATGCATAGCCTATATATGTTCCCATCAATACTGTAAAATAATTCAGCGGAGTAAACAGCTCAGCTTTTTGTATGCTACGTGGATTGAAGAATGCGGAAGGAAATCGATTGCTTGAGAATGTTAATTATTAAATAAGGAGGTATTTATTTTTAGTGATAATTACTTACTACATGTTATTTAAGACTAATAATTTCTCCACATTAAATATTGATCTGCTACCTTAAAAAAATAAATTTCTTTAGATACTATTTCTCAAAATTCAAACTCAAGAAACCAATAAAAATAGTATAATTTATGATCATTATCGTGTCTGCTAACCATTAATTAATTAGATTTATTTAGAGGGTAAATTATATATAGTATTAATTGTGTATATTTAGAACGATTTATTTTTATTTTTGTTAAAAACACTTGCATGCTCCTTTTTATTATCTACCGTTTGTATCTCTTGCATGCATGACTACTACTCTCTTTTTTTAATGATACTTGGAAAATTCTTGACTTCGGCCTCTCTATCTTAACTTGCGTATTTGTCTTATAATTATATGTTGCCAGTAAGATTTTCCGGACGTCCTTGAAGATCCAGTAATATTTTATCGTTATTAATTTGACATTTAATTTTCTATTACTTGTCCAAGGAGATCTAAGAGACAAACATAAAATACCTAAAAACACTATTAGAAAAATAACAAATATAAACTGATAATAAATCGATAGAAATATTCTGTCAGTAAATTACAGTGAGTTTTTCCAACTGAATATGCAATCACAATAGCCATTGGTTAGCACTGTCAAAAATATTTCATTGGTATATACTTAGAAAATTACGGTGGAAAAAGAAAAAATGAAAAAAAAAACCAAAAAGTATGATGAAGTGTTATTTTTACACACATAATTACCGATGGATTTAAATTCACAGATTAAATCTATTGGTAGATCCATCTGCAATACTTAACGTTGAGGAGTTAAATGATGTTTTGAGAATCAACATATATACACAAGTCGATGAAGATGATGATAGAGAAGAAATCAACGTAGAAGATTGTGATGGATATGACAATGATAAAATTGAAGAGGAGGATAATTTTTATTAATTTGCACAACACGAATGTGTAATGCCATAAACTATAATGTAATATTTCTAGATGAAATTAACTTTAATGTAATGATAATGATAATGATATTTATTTATTATTAAATCACAATGAAACATTTATTTTATGTGATTTTATTATTATACATAGAACCTATAAAATACAAATAGATACATTAATAGATTAAGTTTGTCGATATATTTCAGAGAACATTGAAACTGTTCCATTCTCACTAGCATTGTTCATTGTGCACAATACATACGGGATCACTAACAATTAATGACCTTCGATATTTTCTCGAGCGCTAAGGTATTGTTCACTTTACACTTGCACTGTTTATTACTATTCAATACATATGGAATTACTGACGGTTAATATACATCAATATTTTCCCGAGAACTAAGGTAATGTTCACTTCTCACTTGCATTGTTTATTATTAATCAATACATACAAAATCACTAACGAACAAAAAATGTTGTCAGTGATATTGGTGGATTTCTAAAAAAAATTATTAAATTAAAATTCTCAATTAGACTTTACAGACAGATACACGACAAAAGAAAATAAAAATATTAATATTTAATTGTCAATCAGTAAAACCGCCGGTAAATAGACCCCAAATTAAAATACTAGAATCCCTAAAATCAGAACAGATGATCACATTTCTCTTCTTCTCTCTTCCTCTGCAACTTCTTCTCTCCTCCTCCCAAATCTTCATACCTTTCTTTCTCTTCTCACTCTACTTCTATCCTCAACCCATTATCTTCTCTTCTCTGCTTCTTCACGCACAGGTATGTCTTCTTCTCTTTTTTCCTTCTCTTATTCACTATTCATTTAATGATTTGTTTGGATTTTTTTTCTTCTTATGATCGGAAAAACTCAACATTTTATATTTTTTTATATTTTTGTGTTATTGATAATTGTATAAATGTTAATGAAAATTTTTAATTTTTAAAAATTTTTCTATTATAAATAATTGTATAAATGTTGATGGAAATTTTTTAATTTTTTATGCTATAAATAATTGCATAAATGTTGATGGCAATTTTTTAATTTTTATGTTCTTTAATGATTGTATATAGATTGTTGGAATTTTTTTTAATTGTGTTTTTAATTTTTATGTTCTTTAATGATTATACATGGTTAGCTAATTGATTTGTTGGTGTTAACAAACAGTTTTAAATTTCATGAAAAATAAAAATTATTTAAAAATAATAAAAATTAAACAAAATAGTAGCCATCATAAATAAATAAAGATTAAAAATAGCTAAGATAATAGTTAGGACAAATGAATAGTTTTTAATGTGAAATATTGATACTATAGATCTTTTAATGTGTTTATATTAACCTCTTATGATCATTTTGCAAATGGTCATAGCAAAACTAATTAAAATTTTGGTTAAATTAACATAATTAAAATTATTCAATTTACATAAATTAAAATATAATCAACTGGTTTGTGACAATCCAATTTAAATTGTTGTGTATTTGTAGGTTCAAAAATTTTGGACAGTCTCCCATATAAGTGAGGTGCTATCAATTTTTTTAAAATATGAATGGTTTAATGGTTTATAGTACCTTAATCCTTTAATTTGTGTAGATGTCTAGGGAAATGTCAATAGCACGTTGTACAGACAGGATCGCTGTTAATTCTTCTAGCAGCATTTCTCACGAGCATGAATCATTAGGTGTCGACCAAGATCAGACACGTGAGACACAGCATCCACTCATGATGCAGGCTCGTCGAATGTGATGCCACCACGTCGTAGGGGGTTCCTTTACAACGAGTTCCATTTAATAAGAAGTACCAGGCTTAGAGGAAAAATGACCTTTTAATGTAAGTTTGTATTCTCTTAACATCAACATGTTAATAATTTTTTAAAAAATAATTTTAATTAACGAATGCAATTTCAGGTTTACAAACATTGAGGCTGCTAGAACCATAACATCGGCGGTGAAATCGTTGATGGAAATTCTATTATTTCAATGGAGCCAGGTTTTCAAATATCCTGAATGGAAACCTATGATTGATTCATAGTTCAGAAGGTTTAAGGTTAGTTTATTAACTTAAATATTTTTTTATTATGTTAATTTGGTTAGTTTATTAACTTATTAATGAAATTTTTCTTGTACAAATTTTAACTGCACGAAAAAACTTGAATAGGATAGAGCTTACAACACTATTGTAAGGAGAGTTTGGAAGAATCACACTGCAACTAGGTAAGATTGAAATCAAGAGTAGAATTTTTTAATCTTTTTATTCAATTTTATTGTTCATTTAATAATAGATAATTCATTTGTATCATATAGATTGTGTGATTTTTTTGTACGAGGCATAATAGAAAGACAAATAAATATGTGAAAGAGAGTGAGCTTCCAAGTTAGAAGGAGGTGGTGGTTTAAAAAGATTTCAAACCTCTGTACATCTTAAGGGCTGTGTGGGCGGAATATATTCAACTTTTGATGTCCGATCATTTCATGCGACGATAACACTCTAGTACGGAGAACCAGAAGCCAATGTGTTCATGGTTCCGTTACCATGTACATTGGTGGCTCTGTTCCATTCATTTCGCTTGCAAAGCGAATGGTAAGATTTTTTAAATTACATCTAATTTTTTATCTATTGTTTCTTATAAATATATTTAACTAACTACACTTTTTTCTTGCAGGATATAGTTCTTAGATGCGAACCAAGCCCAATGGAGATTTTTGTGGAAACGTACGTGTAGATTAATGACTACCAAAAAAGGGTTCAACAACTTGTGGATAGTCAAGCTCAACACTTTGTAGTATGTAGTTTTCAACCATTTTTTCTTAAGTTATTATTTTCTTGAATTTGCTGACTTTTTTTTTTCAAGATACATATAACACCAGGTTGAAGGAGAGATATAGTGAGAATCCTTTAACCCATTCATATCTCAATCCAGATTTGTGGTTGGAGGCAGGATTGTCCGTTGACCCGATAAAAATCAAGTATGTGGTCTCTCTAACACTACGACCAAGTTCTTGTGGATGACCCAGTGTTTCAACCGTTGGATGCTCTCAATCGGTTCCGAGCAGTTAAACTCTAGAGTTTGAGGTGATTTTAGACTAGCGAGTTAAACATCAGACGACCCATCTTGCTACTGATTATGAATGACTCAATGCTGGGATGACCAAAATCCGCCGATTGGTAACGGAAATAAGATCACAGATGGGTGGTACATGTGTTCCTTTTTATTCACCCTACGGTCTAGGTGAAAACCCGCTTCCTCCTCCTCTTCTATTGTCTCTATGCTAAATTAATTGTATTTGAATTTATAAATGTTTAAATTTATAATAAATATTTCAATTCTATATTAATTTAATTTTTTAATTATTTTTTGTTTTTGTTTAATATATTTTTTAAAAATATATGTTTTTAAATTATTACTGAAAGGGTTACTTATGAACAAAATATGTCAGTATATATCAGAGAGCTAAAAAAAAATTACTGCAAATGTCATTGTCAATGTTTACTTACCATGGAATAACAAACAATTTGTTTGGCGGTTATATGTCAAATTCACCGATAAACATATTGTCAGGTAAAGTTTTTTTTGGAACGCTTTGTTCGTTAGTAAATCCATCTATAAAATGATTACCGACAAACTCACTAATGAGAGTTTTTCTGGCCAGTTATTTTCTTCTATGATCACGTGTGCAAGTTTCGTGCTGACAGATTGTGAGTATAAATACCAATAGACAATTCCATTGATAAATCTAAAAATTTGGTAGTGCACCTAATTATCACCCCTATAATCATTAATTAAGATGCACTAAATAATAAAATGTTAAAAAATTATGCGACGACGACGACGACAACAAAAACAACAACAAATGTTTTAAATGGAAAATATTAGCACAACTCATCAATTTAGAATGATTTATGGGCATAAGTGGAGTGATGAGGAGATCCAAAACTGTCAAAGAAAAGGGAGTTTTAATGGCAACAGATTCAACCTAAGATGGTAGTTCAACTAGATAAGGAAACTCCATCAAAAATGGTGAATCAGCATATCTAGAATTCAAATTAAATCAAAATTACCTTAGGTGGTATTTGACACGACCAAAAGATTGATGTCTTCTCCCAAGTGCAAGAGTGTCGAAGTAATAAATAACCCGGCAAGACCGGGGTCGAACCACGAGGGAGGTTAATTGTATAAATTATAGATAACAATAATACAACAACAACAATAACAACAATAATAATAATAATAGTGAAGAAGAAGAGGAAGAAGTTGATGAGAACTTTGAGATGGAAGATTAACGTAAGGATTAAACAATGATAACAACAAATGTCAAGGTTAGAGGATCCACTAATGGTATTTCAAACAAGTATAGTATAAACTCTTTTTATTCAATTGGAAACCACACACAAAGGAGGTTCCAATCAGATTATAAATTGTTAACATGATTACATTAGTTATCTTATTCGAATAATGCTAATACTTGTAAATGTTGTCGGCATTCATGATTATAACTTATGTTAACAACAAATCAAGTTCCTTTCATAGCTCGGGTGTCGGTTATACCATACGGTATGGGCTATGAAAGTGCCAAGTATTTGTTGTACCAAGTGTTATACAACATAAATCTAGATGAACCATTTAACAAGCAAAGTATTAAAAGTGAACAAGATAACAAATATAAAGCATGTTAGTATCCAACATTAAGGTCCATGTTAAGTTTATATTATACTTATTCTTACACCATTAGTGTACCCTTTTCACCTTGACATAATTAACTTAGTTAAACATAATGAAAGAAAGAAACATAAATAAACAAGGAAAGGAAATGAAAAACATAAGCAAAAGATTAATATAAGCAAAACTTAAGCATTACAAAATATAAAGAGAGAGCAAGAGCATGATCTTGATCTGAAAACCAAGATGCCTAAATACATGGCAAATGCCTCCTTTTATAGGCCAAAATTCGGAACTATTGATTTGTTGACTAATTGATGAATGGGTGGCCACATCTTGACTTGATGACAATTCTTATCTTCTTGTCTGCTAAAAACGTCATTGATGACGTCATAATTTGAACAAACTTCAATCATGAAAGTTCTAGGCAATTGTCTCATCTTTCCAGGGTAAAAATTTGAGATCATTTAGACTTCTAGAACTCGAGATATGGGCTGAACACTAAACAGTGTCTGGGCTGCAGGACAGATTTGGACTTCTTCGTTGTTGCTACAATTTGGACTTGAAAACGGCCTTCTTAAATCTTGGACTCCTCATGAAAGTTGTAGGCCTATGTCTTAGCTTTCCATCCATATAAGGTAGACCTAAATCAGATATCTACAGCTCCAGATATGACCCGATTACCAAACAGTGTTCCAGTTTGGACTGCACCAAAGATCTCTTTTCAAAGTTTGGCCATCTCTTTGTCCTTTCAATTTCAGTACTTCAACTCATCAATCAATTCTTTCATTTATGTGATAGGCCTGCATTTAAGATGAACATTTACCATAAATTAAAGGTATCTTATATTATTAGATATGTTATTATAAAACATGCTTTAGTTAAGGAGTTATTGATACTTCAAGTGCAAAATGATGATATAAAACCTTGATAAAAATACACTTTTAAGTACTAATCACACCCCCAACCAGCTTATTACTAGTCCCTAGTAATCAAAGCGTTAAAATAGAAAAACAATTTGCAACTTTCACAAAGCAAGGCATTCATCATTCAACTTCCATTAATCTATCCGATAAACAAACTCTCATTAAATTTTATATATCTTCCTCAATACCTCTTAAACAAAATATTAATAAACCTTTCTTGTTATGTGCTCAATGTATGAAACATAGATGATGGGGCTTTTATTGGAAGAAAACAATATTTTGTTCTAATGTTTAAGGTTAACTTCCTTGGGTTGGGATTATTTTATTTTATTTTACTCTTTTTTTTTTTTAATATCTATACATATAACACAATGCATCTTTAACCCATGTAACGAGCTTTCGGCTAATGACTCCCAGACCAGTTGATCTTAGGGCATTAGGTGTTGAGACACCCCTACGAGCTTAGTAACTCGGGTTGCGGATACTGATACGTAGATAGTGCAATGTTTGATTCCCTTAAGCTTTTCTCCTTAACCCATGTAACAAGCTTTGGGCCAATAGCTCCCAAGTCGATTGACTTTAGGGTATTAGGTGTTAAAACACCCCTTCGGGCTTAATTGCTTAGGTTAGGGAGGCTACGAAACCAAACTTGTCTACGTTTTTATTATCATCATTTTTTTTTCTTTTTTTTTTCTCTTTTTTTTTTTTTTTTTTTTTTTTGGAAATTATAGACTATCCCTATCCCTTAGTTGTTACCTTTAACAAAAGAACATAAATAATGTAATAATCCAATGTGCAACCCACAATCATATGTTACAAGTGTGTGTGTGAAAATGAAGGTTTAAGAATACTTGTTAAATGAGTATATGAGCGGGAATCAAGTGATAACAATGTGAGAGTTTGTAAACCCGAATATTTCAAGAAGTATTCTAATAGGCCTTGTTATGAATATTGCAAATAACCATTAGAAAATGTTTACTAAGATGCGTCTCAAGAGTCAATAAAATTCCCCCTTACTCGCCATCCTAGTAATAACAGTTTTGTCAAATGGCTTTAATAATAGCAAAAAAAGGGTTAGTAAGTTAGGGTTTTTTTTTTTAATGTCAACTACTACCCTCTCCCCCCAACCAAAACGAGACATTGTCCTCAATGTCATAAGATAGAAAGATAGAGTATAGAAGACATCACCTGAAACAACGAACACTGACAATCCCGAAACACACTTGAACAAATATAAGAGATAACAAAACAGAAAGAAATATTATGCTATTAATAAAACTGAAAGACATAAATTTTTACAGACTCAGACTCAAATCATAGTTGTGATTGTGGCTCACATCTTCCCTTGGTTTTACGTCCAAGAACGGCTTAAACGCCCTCTATGGGTCGGGGATAGGCTTCCCATCCAGTTTTCTTAAAACTGGCAAACAGGGTCTTTTACAGTCAGATCCCCAAGACTAAGTTGATCACGTTCTTTATGGAAATGGGGTCATAAGTCTTGAAATGCACAATGCACATCTCCACCAAGATATGTCTCCAAAGTAAATAGAAGATTATCTAAAGATTCCTTATGTTTTGAAATAAATCCTGACTTTTGACAATTTTCACAAGCTTTGCGGAATGCATGCGTGTCCTTGAACATGGTGGGCCAATAAAATCCATTTTGAAAGATTTTCGCAATGGTCTTTTTTGACGAGAAATGACTCCCACATGCTTCGAATGACAAAATTTAATGACATTACTTACCTCATTATCGGAATGCATCTTCGAAATATTTGATCGACAATATTCGAATAAGTAAGGGTCATCCCAATAAAATTTCTTCACTTCGTTCGAAACTCACCTTTGTCTTCGGTACTCCAATGAGTTGGCAAATCTCCCGAGGCAAGAAAATTGATATTTTTAGCAAACCAAGGCATTGAACTAAGAGAAAGTAAGGATTTGTCGGGAAAGTAATCATCGGTTGGTGTGATGTCGATATCGAATCTGTTGTCACTCTTGACAAAAGATTCGCATCAACATTTTCAATGCCTTTTTCATCCGTGATTTCTTCCCGAGAATAAGTCATTTGCAAATCTTCAAATTCATCAAACTCAGTATTACTCAAAGTAGATTCAAATTGATCATAAACCAATTCTTCAATAAAATCTACTTCTTGTAAATCATTATCATCTCCAGGTTGCTTGCAAATGTTGAAAATATTCATCTCCAATGTCATGTTTCCAAAAGATAGCTTCATCAGTCCATTCCTACAATTAATCAATGCATTAGAAGTTGCAAGAAATGGACGTCCTAAAATAACAGGAAATGAATTACATGCTTCAACAGGTTGTGTATCCAAGACAATAAAATCCACGGGGTAAATGAATTTATCGACTTGTACTAACACATCTTCAACTATTCCTCTAGGCACTTTTACGGATCTATCGGCAAGTAAAAGAGTTACGAAGTTGGTTTTAACTCACCTAGATTGAGACTTTGAAAAACCGAATATGGAAGTAAATTCACACTAGCTCCAAGATCAAGTAAGGCTTTTTCAATTTTATGCTCTCCAATAAAGCAAGAAATTGTAGGACAACCAAGGTCTTTATATTTCAAAGCATTATTGTTTTGAAGAATAGCACTTACTTGTTCGGCTAAAAAGGCTTTCTTTTTCACATTCAGTTTTCTCTTCACAAAGTACATGATCTTTCAAAAATTTAGCATAAGAAGGAACCTCGTTTGATAGCATCCAAAAAAGGTATATTGATCCTTACCGTTTGAAAGTTTCAAAGATTTCGAGTTGTGATTGACTTTCCTTTGTTTAGTCATGGCATGAGGAAATGGAAGTGCTTGACGGAGAATCGGTCTTTTCTTTGCAATGATCGATTCAACCCCTTCCTTACCCTCGAGATTGACTCATCGTCATTCTCACAAGGTTCAAGACTGGGTTTTTCAATAACCTTACCACTGCGAAGAGTGATGACTGATTTTACATGATCCATGTGTTGGCTTCCAGAACTACTTGCATTCACATTGTATTGCCCCTTTGGATTTTGTTGTGGTTGAGATGGAAACTTACCTTTCTCTTGGAACGAGAGCGATGTCAATTTTGCAAGAGTATCTTTAAAATCTGTCATGTTTTGAGCAAGTTGAGTGTTAATTGCCTCTTGCTTTTCCATAAATGCATGCAATGTTTCCTCAAGATTTCTTCTAGGAGGTGGAGCATAAGGAGGTGCATATCCATGAGAATTTTGGAAATTATGGTGTGCTTGAAACGGTGGTCGTGAAGTTTGAGCATTATTGTTCTCACTCTTCCAACTGAAATTTGGATGATTTCTCCAACCAAGGTTATATGTTTGTGAATATGGGTTATGGTTGGGCCTTTGAAAACTGTTTAATGCATGGGCTTGTTCATGGAGACATTCTTTAAAAGAAGGCAAGGTTGGACAGTCATTGGTTGAATGTTCGTTGGTTTCACAGATTTGACACGCAATGTCTTGAACGCATTTTAATTGACCACTCTTTTTCAATTCTAGTGCCTCAACTTTTCTAGCTAAAGATGCAAACTTGGCTTGGAGGTCATGATCTTCCCTAAGGTTGTACATACCTCCACTAGATGTATGAGGTTGGGTTTTACTTGGTGCCTCATAAGTACCTTGTCTGTCCCAATTTTGTGCATTTTCAGCTAGCAAGTCTAGGTATTCCATAGCTTCATTAGGGTCTTTATCCTCAAAAGTTCCATTGCACATCAATTCAATCATTTGCCTATCTCTAGGAGTTAACCCTTCATAAAAATGTGACACCAATCTCCATGTTTCAAAACCATGATGGGGGCAAGTATTAAGCAATTCTCGATACCTATCCCAACATTGATAAAATGTTTCTCCTGGTTTTTGAGAGAAAGTAATGATTTGTCTTTTGAAAGAGTTCGTTCTGTGGGATGGAAAAAACTTCTTTAAAAATTGTTGTTGCATATCATCCCAAGCACGAATGGATCCAGGTCTCAAATTTTGTAGCCATGTTTTAGCTTTATCTTTTAATGAAAAAGGAAAAAGCTTTAACCTAATGGTGTTCATGCTACAATTTGAGTCATTATAGGTGTTGCAAACCTCCTCAAATTCCCTTAAATGCAAGTATGGATTTTCTAAATCTAAGCCATGAAAAGATGGTAAAAGTTGAATAATGCCTGTCTTAAAATTAAAATGAGATGCATCAGGAGGAAAAACTATGCATGAGGGTGCACTTGTTCTTGTAGGATTCATGTGGTCTCTAAGAGTTCTAACCCGAATATTCTCATTATTCTCATTATGAAGCGATTGGTTATCTTCTTCAGCCATATTTTCTGAAAATGATGAAGATACCCTACAAATTCTACCACTTAATGTACGTGACCACACTCTCATGCACGTGTAAAAAGAGAATAAAAAGAAAAACAAAACAAAAGAAAAAGAAACAACACAAAAGAAACAAAGTTAAATACAATAAAAGTAAAAGAGAAAATAAAATAAATACTATAATTTGTACAAGAATTTACCTCCCCAGCGCGCCAAAAACTTGACACGACCAAAAGATTGATGTCTTCTCCCAAGTGCAAGAGTGTCGAAGTAATAAATAACCCGGCAAGACCGGGGTCGAACCACAGGGAGGTTAATTGTATAAATTATAGATAACAATAATACAACAACAACAATAACAACAATAATAATAATAATAGTGAAGAAGAAGAGGAAGAAGTTGATGAGAACTTTGAGATGGAAGATTAACGTAAGGATTAAACAATGATAACAACAAATGTCAAGGTTAGAGGATCCACTAATGGTATTTCAAACAAGTATAGTATAAACTCTTTTTATTCAATTGGAAACCACACACAAAGGAGGTTCCAATCAGATTATAAATTGTTAACATGATTACATTAGTTATCTTATTCGAATAATGCTAATACTTGTAAATGTTGTCAGGCATTCATGATTATAACTTATGTTAACAACAAATCAAGTTCCTTTCATAGCTCGTGTCGGTTATACCATACGGTATGGGCTATGAAAGTGCCAAGTATTTGTTGTACCAAGTGTTATACAACATAAATCTAGATGAACCATTTAACAAGCAAAGTATTAAAAGTGAACAAGATAACAAATATAAAGCATGTTAGTATCCAACATTAAGGTCCATGTTAAGTTTATATTATACTTATTCTTACACCATTAGTGTACCCTTTTCACCTTGACATAATTAACTTAGTTAAACATAATGAAAGAAAGAAACATAAATAAACAAGGAAAGGAAATGAAAAACATAAGCAAAAGATTAATATAAGCAAAACTTAAGCATTACAAAATATAAAGAGAGAGCAAGAGCATGATCTTGATCTGAAAACCAAGATGCCTAAATACATGGCAAATGCCTCCTTTTATAGGCCAAAATTCGGAACTATTGATTTGTTGACTAATTGATGAATGGGTGGCCACATCTTGACTTGATGACAATTCTTATCTTCTTGTCTGCTAAAAACGTCATTGATGACGTCATAATTTGAACAAACTTCAATCATGAAAGTTCTAGGCAATTGTCTCATCTTTCCAGGGTAAAAATTTGAGATCATTTAGACTTCTAGAACTCGAGATATGGGCTGAACACTGAACAGTGTCTGGGCTGCAGGACAGATTTGGACTTCTTCGTTGTTGCTACAATTTGGACTTGAAAACGGCCTTCTTAAATCTTGGACTCCTCATGAAAGTTGTAGGCCTATGTCTTAGCTTTCCATCCATATAAGGTAGACCTAAATCAGATATCTACAGCTCCAGATATGACCCGATTACCAAACAGTGTTCCAGTTTGGACTGCACCAACGATCTCTTTTCAAAGTTTGGCCATCTCTTTGTCCTTTCAATTTCAGTACTTCAACTCATCAATCAATTCTTTCATTTATGTGATAGGCCTGCATTTAAGATGAACATTTACCATAAATTAAAGGTATCTTATATTATTAGATATGTTATTATAAAACATGCTTTAGTTAAGGAGTTATTGATACTTCAAGTGCAAAATGATGATATAAAACCTTGATAAAAATACACTTTTAAGTACTAATCAGTATTTGAAATTAGTAAAGATGGAGAGCATATTGTTGGGATATTGCCTATGGATTTCATGCAATATGTTACTATACTTTTATGTTTAAAATGAATTCCTCTATAATAATTTAAGATCATTGTCGAGTGTTTATATTTTTCAGTTTCTTTTTATTCAAACACGTCCATCATTCTCAATTTTCCTTCTTGGTGTCAGAGTAAGTGTGAACACATGGCACAACCCAGCAACTCTCTACAACCATGACTTCATTACCTCTCAATGTTGGCAACTTCATTACCCTCAAACGCAGTCCTGTAAATTATCCCTTATGACATGAACAAGTCTTGGCTCTTGTAGAAAGCTAAGAGTCAGTCAACCATATTACAAATAAAGATCCTACCCTCACCAAATACACCATATCGAATTCAAATAACACTATGGATGCATAAATGTTTGCACCAAGATTAATTGAAGTATACATTGTCTGGAGAAAGGTGGATCATCATTTTCATGGGTGGATAATTGGAACACACTCTAAAGAAATACTCAACCTAGTTGTTAGCTTAAACATAGCCTATGTTATTTGGGACACACTTAAGAATGCATATGCAAAAGATTTACAAGAACATGAATTCACACTTAAACAACAGGTAAAATATCTTCATGAAGTAGATAACAAAACCATTAGACAACATACTCGCACCTTCAAGGGTTTATAAGTTGGTCTTTTAGCTATCGGGAAACCTATCCCAGAAAAAGAAAATATTGTATTCCTTCTTATTAGCCTTGGCCCTCAATATGAAACTTTCACCATTACCATGTTGAAGCCACCTAGGTCATCATACTCTGAGCTGGTCTCCTAACTCCAAAGTCTTGATCAGCGATGTAATTGGTTATTTAATCATGAAAATGACCCAAACTCATTCACTCCTTAAATGACATTTTATGGACAAAAACAAAAACGCTTCCAATAATTTCCCTCACGATATCATGGCAATGAAAAAAATTCATATCAACTAGGAAAGGATTTCAAGCACAATAACAAAAAGAATGAAATAATTCTTATTCTTCTAGCCCTAATCAGGCTCTCAACAAAGACATCATCTACCTAGTGAACGTCGTATGACCTATACAAAAAAAGATCTTTATCGCGAATAAAAATTATAGTACTATAGCACAATGATATATATTGTAAATACAATTTTAAGAGGTGCCAAAACAACCAACTCAACATGATGACATACCATAAGCTCTTATAGCCCTCACATTGGACAACACCATCACTAAAGTAGAGTGGACAGACACAGAAGCTTCCAACACATGACAGGAAAGTCAAATATGTTATCTAATATCCACAACTACTTTGTCAGATTCAATTCTTATTAGTGATGGATCTTCTCTTCAAATTCTTGGTATTAGAGATTATAACATTAAGAAAAAAAAATACCTTATATTTTTACAATGTCTTACTAGTTCTTAACTTAACAAAAAATTTACTTTTGATAAGTCAGCTACCAACTCAGTTTCTTGTTAATTATAAATTCTCTAATGTTGACTATTGTATTAAGGAACAACAAACAGGACAATCGATGATCATAAGGAGGTGTAAAGGTGATCTCTATATTTTTCTCACTTTATTGGAGCTCTACTTTTCTCATTGATTCAAATATGGTTCAACAAACTTTTGGCATCAACTCTTAGAATATCCTTGGCTTTATGCTTTACAGTTATTAAAAAAATAAAGCCATGATTAATGTTATAGGAGCTATAAAACCATAACACATTTGTGATACTTGTCAATTCAGGAAGCTTAGTACATTATTGTTTTTCTAATCTTAACATTTAAGTGTTGGTACATTTTAAAAATATTCATTGTGAGTTATAGGTACCTGCTCATATTTTATCATTAGGAGAATTCAGATATATGTTTGTTTGGTAGATGACTTTTCTAAGTATACTTGGATCATTCTCTTACAACATAAATCTAATTTTGCAAATGCTTATGTAGCCTTTGAATAATATGTTACCAGACAATTCAACAAACAAATCAAGATTTTTCACTCTAATAGAGAAGGAGAATTCAAAAACTCCAAGCTATCATCTTATTTTCTTTCCACTAGTATTATTCATCAAGTATCGTGCCTATATACTCTAGAGGAAACAAGTATGGTTGAAAGGAAAAATGGGACAATATGAGAACTAGGCATGACTATGTTATTTTACAGTGGTGCCACTTTATTTTTATGGGTAGAAGCTTTCATTAATGTTATCTACCTTATTAATTAGTTGCCTTTGTTTGCATTTAATTTTTAAACTTCATACTTTACACTGTATGAAACTTATCCTGATTATACTTCACCTGGGGTACACGGTGACACAAGTTTAATCCAAAATTCATACTTTGCATCTTTGTACGCTATAATGATAAACATAAAGGATAGAAAAGTTTACATCCCTTTAGAAAAAAATATATTTTATCTCCTGTAATATGGTTTTTAACGAGTTATTTTTTTCCTTATAAAGCGCTCGAGTCAAAGCGTTACTCCTCCTACATCACATGTCATTAACATATTTGATTTATGGTTACCTTATACTCATTTTAATCCTACTGCATAAACTTAGTTGCCAATATTGATACCATCATGTTTGAGTCCTTTACTGGCAGTGCCAATATTCACTCCAGATTCATAAACTTCTATAGGCTCCCTCTCCCTAACTAAAGATACAATTAGTATGGAGCCTAACAGTTTAGGTCTAAACTTGAGTTCGGGATGCAGCTGGCACCATTTGAGCACAAGTCAGTCTAGCTTGAGTTTGAGATGCAGCTAGCATAACATAGGCATAAGTTATCTCATCTCGATTTTGAGATACACAAACAACCCATACATTCTTCATAACCTGAGTTTTAAAATTTAATAAATTCAACTTCGATAAGTTTGGTTTGATTAGTTTAGTGTTTTGTTTCTTAAATATGGTTTCTTTTGTAGCCTATCAGACCCATCCTTATTCATATTCATTCTTATTTTTGTATATTAACTCTCTTTCTTTATATAGATGATATACTTCTTATACAAACCTCTGCTACTTTAGTTAGAACATTCATTTATCTTCTAAATTTAGAATTTACAATGAAAGACTAGGACCAGTTAATCACTTTTCTAGGATTGAGATATCTCAAACACTTGATGAACTCCATATGTCCTACTCATATTATGCCTTTACCATTTTTGAATGAGCTAGCATGGTTGATTATAAGCCCATGAGCACCACTTAAAGCAAAGACCAGGACCTCATCAAATGACATTTTATTAGAAGATCCAAGTTATTTTTGAGGACTTGTTGGTGCTTTTCAATATCTAACACTCACACAACCAGATCTTTCATATAGTGTTAACTATGTATGACATGTTGATCCTACTATTGTGCATTTAATAATAGTTCATTGAATCTAAAGATACATCAAAGGCACTATTAACATGGGCTTACACTTTATTTTGAATACTATATTTGATCTATATGCTTTTTTATATGCAGATTAGGTAGGTTGTCCCGCCGTAAGGCACTCATATTTTTTTAGAGGAAATCTCATCTTTTGGTGTATAAAGAACCAATATACCATCTCTTAATGCAACATTGAAGTAGAGTATCAAGCCATGGCTAGCATTGTAGCCGAACTCGCGTGGATGACTTTTATTCTAAAAAATCTTCATATTCTACTTACCTCTCCTCTAATTCTCTAATACGACAACCTTAGTACTTTTTATATGATAGTTAACTTAATGTTTCATGCTCGTAGTAAATATATTAAGTTGAATTATCATTTTATGCTTGAACAATTTACACTTGGACTTCTCATCACTAAACACATATTTATTATAGATCAAATAGTAGACCTCTTCACTAAATCAACGTCAAAGGCTACTTTAAGTTACTTTTGAACCAAACTTTGCCCCGAACCTGACAGAGTTTGAGGAAGAGTATTAGCATAACAACTCAACATGATTTATTGGAACAAGTGGAGTGATAAAAAGATCCAAAACTATCAAATAAATAAGAATGGTTACTTCCATAAATATATCTATATTAGTGGAGAGACATTGTAGGATGGAGTTTTAATGGCAACAAATTCAACCCAAGATGGTAGTTCACCAAGATAAGAAAACTCCAGCAAAAATGGTAAATATGTATATCTTGGATTTAAATAAAATCATATCACCTTTGGTGGTGTTTCAAATCAGTTAAGATATAAAGCATATCATCGAGAATATTGCCTATGGATCCTATGCAAATTTTTACTTTGTTTTATGTTTAAATACAAATCCTCTATATTATTTTAGGATCATAGGCCTAGTGTTCTTTCTTTTTTTCAATTTCATCTTATTCAAACATCTTCATCATTCCTAATATTTCTTTTGAAAAAAAGGAAAACTTCCACTACAAGAAAATTAGAAAACACCGATAAAATATTCCATCAACACGTAAATACCATTCCATAAGCAATTTATATCACTAGCAGATTTACCTATAAAAATACATTATCAAAACAATATTATCAGGGATTTGTTATCCGTCAGCATTTCATCAGTAATTGGTAATATCAATGGAAATAACAACATAATATTGGTGCCAAAAAAATAAATTGCACTGACCAATTTTTGTTAGTAATTAAGTTACCAAAAAAGTATCCCCTCGCTGATTTTGTTAGTAAAACAATTAATGATAGAATCTCCATCGTTGATTGACATGGTTTAGCTTATGGTTCAGCCTTGGGTTACTCATGATGGGGATTCAGCTTGGGAGCTTGGTTAGAGGGGAAGACCATTTAGCCAAGTGGGGGTTTTTCCTTGGGTTTCAACTTGTTTTTGATTTAGCCATGTTGATTTTTCACCTTGGGATGCATTCAGCCAAATTGGGTTTGTTAGTGTTGATGGGTTCGACCCAATTATAGAGAAGTTAGTTTTGGCTAGATCTGATTTGAGCCTTGTGGATGCGCATGGGCTTAGGCTATATGGGGTCCAAAAGTGGTTAGGATTAATTAAGGTGTTGAGGTCCTTTTCCTGTAAGGATTTGTCAAAAATCCTAGCTAAGTTTGAGTTCATGATGGGTGGTTGTAAAGTTGAATCGGAGAGGGATTACCAAGTCTCTATATTAGATAAGGATTTCATATCTAACATGGAAACCAAGGGGTGACAACATTTGAGAGTAAATTCCCCTATTTATTTGTCCATTACATTCAAGAATTTTTTTCCTTACAATGAGAACAAGAGGTGATTAGATTTGGTGGACTTTTCTTGTTGTTTTTTTCCTTTCTCTTGCAGGATTTCTTTACTTTAAAGGGAGATTGTGTAGGGCTTTTAAAAGGAAAGAATTCAACAAATCTCTTTTCTATTTTTGAGAGCATTAATTTGACCAAACAAGGGAAGAACATCAAGCATTCAAGGCAACATGTTCCAAGTATGGAAAGAGGTCTAAAAGGGGCGGCAAGCACACATTATTTCTACGCAAGTCAAACCCAACTACACAAGAAAATTAATCAAGATAGGGATAGTTTTGGGGGCTGATTGTTTCCTTGTATTATTCTAAACATTTTACGTAGTTTTTATATTGTTTTAAGCATTCTTTGAACTGTAATATTTCATTAAGCTTGTGTTTGCTAAAAGCCCAATAGTTTGCAATCCAATATGGGTCTATTAGGGTAAATTATCTTAAGACTATATAATATTTTTCTTGCTACAAATTTTAGCATCTTTCAGATTAATAATATTATTGTGTATTGCTTAAAGCAAACATGTTCTTTGTTGTGACAAAGAAAAAAACTTGACGTATCAAGGTATAATTAACCTTGTAGCGTGAATTCGTGAATTCCAATACCTATGGTTCTTAGCTACAAGTTGACTCTGGGTCAAGGTTCTCAAAACCTGATTTTTAGCTTTCTTGGGGAAGTATCAACTTTGTTGGGGGTTGCTTGACCATATGATCAAGAAGTTCGCATCATTAATTTTGTTGGTAATACCTAAAAATTATCGATGGAATAGCCAACGAAATTCCAAGATTCGCAACAAAATCTCTATTGCAAATTCCATTGGAAAGTTCTATAACTTTTGAACCATTTTGTAACTTTTCAACGAAATGATGCTTATATTGCCAATGACATAAATCTCTATCGCAAAAAAATTTCATTAAAAGTTTAGTAAATTCATTTTTTAGTTGTTAATTAAAAATATTAAAAATAATATAAGTCATAATAAAACCAAAAACTATTAATTTTATTGAACATCAAGATTTTATTAATTTCATTATTCCTTCAAAAATAATCTCATAAAAATAAATACGTCGCTACAAAGATGAATATAGAGGTAGGGGGAATCCCTGGTCAAAAGATCTGAATTGAGAAGCGCTATAATGGAAAGTCATATATTCCATCATTTTTACCCAATTCTTCCTATTTTCTTCTTCTAATTTGGCTTTCATTTATTATTCTAATCTAGCTACTCAATCCTTGACCTGTTTTAGGACCCTCGCTTTAAATTTTAGCATTGACTAGCTTAAGCAAGATTATTCTGTGTGTAGAGTTAAAGCAGAACGACCCAACCTCATTTCATAAGCCAATACCATAGGCATCCCAGAAACCCAATTCATATCTTGTCCATCAGTTGCTTCAACCTCCAACCATAATCGAGGATTATGAGGAGGATAGGTGCAAGGATTTTCTCCATGTTTTTCAACCATTGTGGTGTTATAAGTTTTTTACCAAAAAACAAATTCAATTATATTTAAAAGAATTCTAAAAATTACAAGAATTAAAAAAAAAAACTTATAATGAACATTTTCTCTTTGCTATCTACAAAGCTTTTTACCCCTTTTCCCATATCTCCTTTTTATATATGTTTTCTCATATAACTCCATTAGAGTAGGCTCGCACCCAAGTAGTCTTTCCTGAAAAATAAATAAGTTGTAAAAAAATTCCAACAAATAAAAATTAAATTAAAAATTAAAGAAAAAATAATTTAAAAAGTCTTACCAAGCATTTTTCATGGTTAGCAAATAAAAGTGTTCCACCGGTGTGCTTGCTCATTCAACCATGTATTTGTTTTTGTTTTGGTTTTAGTTTTGCAACCCGAATCATGAGCACCTTTTAAAGTCTTCCGATGCCAAAACTTCTTGAAACTTTGCCTAATTACTTTTTATGACGTGATTCGGTTTATACTTTTTCAATATTGTGACGTCATTAGAGCCAACTTTTTTTTACATGTTTGTGGAATCATATCACAAATCACGCAACTTGTTATAAAAAAATTGTTAAATATAGATAAGATTTAATATTACAATTTTAAATATAATTTTTTTTATTGCTTGAAACTTACCTAATTACGTTGTGGTTTTCCCACACTTTCCTGACTACCCTCTTGTTTTCCCTATCCCTCCAAAATTTCCCTTGCATTGTCAATTTGTACATTGATTAGTTTTTTAAAATTTAAAATAAACTATATACTAACTAAAGAAATATTAACTTTATCCTATCTTAAACAAATCCTTACCAAGCATTTATCATAATTATCCATCCAGGATGATCTTGAAGTTAACTCTATTGAAACAATGGTTCCTCAAATGATGATTTTATCACACTTATGATAAAAACAAGTAGCTTCAATATTTGTAAACCTAAAAATAAATTCACACAAAGTCTATCATTTTCATTTAATGTAAATTTTAAAATAACCTAATCAAAATAAATAACTTACATGGATTGGTTGACCTTTTATTTTCAATAATTTTATCAAAATATGGATCTCTTGAAGATGAGATTCCACTTCTACTGCCTAAAATGGACGAGCTTTGGTTAGTATCGTGTGCATTAGGTGCGTCTTCAAGATCAACATTTATATTAACATCATGATCACTGACATCACCAACACTACTGCTATTTGAACTAGCAGTAGCATTAACGCTTTTAAATGTCTTTGAACTTTTTCTTGGCATATCCAAAATACAACACAAGTTAATTCTCAATTTCAGTATAATAAACTCAAACCATTGTCAACACATGAAATACATGTAACTACTCACACTAGTTCAATGGTAAGGTATATCTCCGAGTGAACTTTCAAGTACCAAAACAAAGGTTTAATTTTAGTCATCCATCTTATAAAAATATACCGATTGTTTCATAAGTGTGAGCTCAAATCTTATAACAAAATGGTTTGTTCATTTTTTCTTTCTTAGCTTTTGAATGCAATCAAATTTAGAACCAAGTAACCACATGCCCTAAAATAGCTATATACACTTATTTAAAAGAACAAATTTCCTAACAAGCACAAAAAGGATACAACAAAAGAAAAAAACATAATTTACAACCAGCTGGAAGAATTACTACCACCATTATTACCCTTATTTCTCATAACTTCTTAGCTTTATTTCCATTAGCTCTAGTTTTCCTAAAACACTAATATAATCATCTACTCAAAATAACACCGTCATCACATTCATCACCAAGATCACCAGAGCCTTAATGTTACAACCAAATCTACCAGTAAACTCAAACCCCAATACACCTACACCATTTTAAAGGTAGTTAATACCGACACTTATATCCCTATAATCTAGCCTTCGAAAACCATAAAACTATCAATCTAACTAACAACACCACTCTCAAACCACAAACATTACCACTTAAACCCCATGGTTGTTGCCTAGAGCATCATATCTAGTAAAACAAGGAAGAAATCTCACCACCCCATCACCACAACCTTAAACTCTACCAACTTCACTACCACATCACTACCAGTCCAAATATCAAAGAATCACCATCTCTAACAAAACCCAAATGTACAACAAAGATGGTTTTTTATCATTACAATTTAAAACCCACAAAAAAAAAACCGGTAACAAGTAAAACAACAACAATGAACAAACTAACAAAACTTATAATAATGACACAAAGAAACACAATCAAATTCATATTCAAGAAATATAGATAATAAAAGATTAAAAAAAGTAAGAATATTACTTACTTGTTTAATAAGAGAAAGGAATAGACAACAACAAGAGATGATAGTGAAAGACAACGGTGAGAGACAATGACAAGAGATGATGGTGAGCGGTGACGACGAGAGGTGGCAGTCAGAGGCGACGGTGAGAGCTCTATCAATTTTGGTATTTTTAAATTTGCTAAATATGAGTTGAAATGGTGAGTGTTAAATTGTCAAACTATAACCTAGACTTACTGATACAAATTCTATGAGCAATTCCATCGATATATTAACATGTCAATAAATACTAATGGACTTGCCAATGGAAATTTTATTATTTTTTAATATTTTTAATTTCATTGGCAATGATGTTGCCATTACCCAAACTTACTGTGAGTTTTTTATGAAGTTACACATCCATTAGCAATACAGTCGCCATTTTCTAATCCTACTATATTTGTTTTACAGAATTGCTTGTTTGTCGCCAATTTTATCATCGTTTCCTAATGTTTTTGCAATGTTTTGACAAAATTGCATGTATGTCAACAATCTTGTCGACTTTTCACTAATTGTTTATGGCTTGTTATATACTCTAGCCAACCTAGGTACACGATAGCAAAATACCAAGCAATTTCAAGCCAATAATTGCCAACATTAAAAAAAAGCTTTTAAAATATATATATATAAAACATAATGCATTATAAAGTTGCAATAAATGTAAACCCCAAAAAAATTGAAACAAACTTAAAATAAAATGAATAAATAAATGATAAATTGGCAGGAAATAATGGGCTTTATTTTGAATGTATGAAATTTTACCAGAAATGATACAGAACTCCGAGAAAGGAAATTTATAAGAAAAAAATAAAAATAAAAATAAAAATATTATGGCATAAGAAAATGGTCACAAGGACTTAGTGGAGTAATTGAAATGGTTCGTGCAAGGAGGGAACAAGAAAATTCAAATTTTTAGTGTAAAACCACATAATAACTAGTTTTACACTATCACGTCTAACTCTCAATCCAATCGTTGGACTGGACTGAACTTTTATGAGAAGTCACTTGACATATTGTTTTATTCCAGGTTAAAAGTTTAAGAAAATCAGGGATTGAGAAGGTCATATGATAATATAAGACTAATTAATGTTGTTTTTTGTAAATAAGATGATGAGCTGGAAAATTCCAGTAACTTCTTCTTCTTCTTTAAGTCATGGCAAAATAGGAAAAAAAATAAGAAAAGAAAGGAAAAAATATAAACTAGAGAGATTTGTCTTGAGAGAAATCATGTTTCAAGTTGGGTAGATAAGAGGAGTGATTAAACACAAAAAAACAAACGCCAGAATTAAGAGAAAGAAAATCAAGTGAGAGAGAGGAACTAAAAGGAGAAAGTCACAGCAAAGTGAAAAGGAGGAGGAGGAGTGGAATAAATACAACTGGTTAACTTTTGAAGTTCATTTCCTTATTGGGTAAGGAGTTTCAAACTCATTTATACAAGTTGAATGAAAAGAAATAAATTTAAATGCATGATTCTTAATTTTTTGAAATTAAGGTTCTTGAAAGCCAATTTGGGAAAAATGGAAAATTGATGGAGTTGATGTAATTATGAATGGATAGGGTATAAATGACTTAAATTTATGCATAAATTAAAGGAAAATTTCAATGTTCCTTGAAGGGTTAGGGTGGCCATTTTTTTAGAAAAATGAGGAATAAGGGAACATCATGAAAGCTTATGAAGTTGTGTGTGTTTAGTAGAAATTGATGTATTGATGAGAAATTAAAAAGGGTTGAAATGAATTTGTCAAGTGGTAATGAATATTTAACGTACTTTGAATTTATGAAATTATATAAGGTTGATAAGAAAAAATGGTGTATGCTTGCGTGTGAAGTTATGGATGATGATTGTAAATGAGTTAAGCTATTTCACATAATGATGATGAATTCTAAATGATTAGAAGATTTAATCCCTTGAGAAAATTTTTGAATCTAAAGATTAAATTGTTGTTTTTACGTTGATTTTTCATGAATAAAGTATTTTTAAATAATCTTAAGAAAATTACAGAATGAAATGGAGGTTTATTTGAATATTAACATTTAAGTACAACTCAACATAGAGAGAATCAACAAAATGATACAAAGATATTAAAACAGATGATTATGATGGATAAATAAATAAATTGAATTGGTATTATGATATGTATAAGAAGTATGTCGATATGTGATAATGATAATTAATTGAAAACTCGTCGATAAATTGGAGACCGTTGGGATAAATTAGCAAGCAGGTGGGAACTGCTCAATCATATTGCAATTAGGTACTATGTACCTTATAGTAATTTTCTTTAAAAAATTTCTGCTATTTTATTTGTGAAACTTCAAACTTACCCCACGATTATATATCTTTCTACCTTCATTATATTCTTCAATATAAAATACATATCCATTGATAAAAAAAAAAAAAACCCAATATAACACTGGATTTTTCTTTTAGAACCCAAAAATTAGAACTTCAATCTATCAACATTGCCTTCCATTTTGAAAACCTTGATAAAGTTAATTAACAACCATTAATGATCCTATAAAAAACATAAGTAAATATATTTTTAAGAGATATGAATTTCTAAATACTTACATGTGTTTTAAACATGGAAAATTAATCATCTTGTAATTGAAAATTTTGCATTTTAGTAACATTTGGATTTTAGAATAATAATAATTGATGATGTTGTCTATAAAAAAGTTATTGAATTGAGTCTTTATGATAATATAAGCAAAAATAGTTTAAAACTATATAATTGTAAAACTGACATACCAAACAAAAAGTCTCAATTCATCATAGTTGAATAGTATATAATTATGTGCTTGTTAAGTACCTTTTTCCTCACTACATTCTTTGATAATGGTCATTCAAGATAGTAAAATTTTACAAATTCTCATTTGAAGGTAGTTCACTACCATTATCATGACTTAGAACATGGTTAATTTATGTTCTCAAGTGAGGCTCAAAATAATATGAGGTAAATATTAAAATTTCTTCAATAATATAAGCCTCGTATATCAAAGTCTTAATATGCGCTTTATTTTTAACTTTTTATCTTATGATTAAACATGTATCTACATACAAGTACTTTGAGATGAATAAATAGATGTTTATAAAAAGACAATAGACAATTACTTATGATGCATGTAATCTTTAACATTTTGAATAGATACATTTATTTGTATTGTACAAGCCCTCCAACTTTTATCTCATAAGCTATATGTATCGGTAAATGCTCTATTAAGTCGAAGAATTTGGAAGGGAATATCATTTCAAGTTTATAAATTATCGTAATGATGTTAGTTTCAAGTTGCTCCATGTCCGTATGCAACTTGCTAGAACAAATATCCGTAAAACAAAAAACTAATCTTTGTCACTTCATCGCATTTCTCTTCTAGCAATAAATCATTGTAAGCATATGGTATTCATGACTCTTCATTCCATACAATATGCATTCTCCTAAATTCATCATTCTAGCTATGTTTGAAGTATATCCATCAGAAAGTCATAAACTTTTAAGTCATTCGTAGAAAAAAAACTATGTATCATTATCTATGGTGAAGGTGGCTTTGGGTTTTGTAACACGTAACCTATCATTAAACGACTTTATATTCTGATAATCACAATAGAAAGCTAAATCCATTTTAGCTTTCATATTATCCTTTATTTACCATTTCTCGTTCATGATCATGTTAAAAATATTATCAATTTCTTCTCGAGCATGACATTTATATTATGGTGGATGACATTAGTCTTTCAATAAGAAAGATCCTAAAATATACTCCACTTTATCCAATTGTGGGTCACACCAAAACCAGGAAACTTCTACTTACAAGAATGAGAACCAAATATAATGCCCTTATACTACGAGACTACATCATACAATTCTTCACAAGACAATACTGGTGATGCAACATCCCTTTAATCTCTACTTTTTTTTTATCGATAATGACATGGCAAGAACATCCATTGGAAATTAAAAAAAAGTTTTACCATCATTCATTAAGGTTAAGGCCTTATTATTTTTCATATAGTATGGACAAGCTAATTTTTCAAGTGTGCTCCAACCTGAGACTATCTCATACACATAAAATCATTTATGGTCTACATCAATTATGTCTTAATCTAAAAATTATGTTTCTTTGCGACATCATATATCAAAGACTTGACTGACCATAATTGATTCATCTCATCAATCAATGATAAGAGATAAATACATATATTCCTACCTAGATTGTAAGAACCAGGTATGACCACAAATAAAAACATTAATTTCACCTTAATACACATCTATAGGGGCAAGTTGTAAGCTATTAGTATAATTGACGAACAAGAATATGGTGCAATAAAGGATCCAAATAGGTTAAATCCATCTATACACAAGACAACATGTACATTTCATGGTTCCATTAAAAATTAAGGATACACACTATTAAACTATTTACAAGCTTCATTATTGATAGGGTATATACCATGACTCCATCTACCGTATCATGTGAATAATGTCATTCATATGCTCAGTAGTCTTTAGAGATATAAATAACATTTACATCCTATGAGTGATTAAGAAGTATCTCAGTTTTTTGTATGCAACAAGTTTCCTTCCTCTACCATTATTTGGTTTATACTAAGCAGGCTAATAGGTTTTGCACTTGATAAAATTTACATATTCATCATAGTACAACATGCAAAAGTTTTGACACTTATTGATTTTTTTGATATCCTAGTTCACGAGGTTTCATCATGGATTTTATAACTTAGAAGTCTCTTTCAGCGCATTCCCTTCAAGTAACATGCTTTTAACCTATTCAATTATGCTATCATAATCAACCTCACTCAACTCATAATCTAATTTGATGGTAAACACTCTTGCAATTGTCAAAAATTTATTATGAGTTATGCACCCATCCTGTAATGGTTCGTTGAAATCTTTTAAAAGTTTAAAAAACTTAATTGCTATGTGAACCTTCACTTGAATAATCTTGATTCATTCTCATTGCATCTGTCACAATACTCCTATAAGGATTACTATTATCATCTGCAAACTTATATATGTTGTTAGAACTAGAAATTGAGTCAACCATCATTTCTAACATGGTTTCATGAAGAACATAAGATTCTCCGTGTGCAAACCAACATAAGCATTTCTCAAATAACTATTTTTTAAGTAGATGCATCATCACAATATCTTTATAGTGAAACTTTTTATTCTTACACTTCATATATAAACATCTAATTTTTCTTGTACTTATATTCTTTGGATTAGAAAGTATGGAATTAATAAAACCCTCAACCTTTTGAAGATAATATTGCTTAAATAACCCTTCGGGTGAATCTCAATATATCCAAAGATGATCATTCATTGCTTATGAAACCTATATAGAATAAAATTTATTTTATCAATTCCATAAAAAAAAATTAAATTTCCCTAAATTTCCAACTTAACAATAAAATTGACAAAATATAATGGTACCCATTAAAATAACTCATTTGTTCAATTATAACACACCTAAGTTACAAAATCAAACTCAATTTCATCAAATGACAACAAAATTCAATTTCCCCTCAATCCCAAACAAACCCTAACATACAAATCATACATTAATACAATAAATTTCTCTAGCTAGAGAAAACATATAAAACCCGTAAATATATAAGCAAACTATAAATGCTACAAAAGATTTCATTAAATTAACCTAAAACATAAATGAGTTAAAAAAAAATAGATGAGTTCCTTACTTTGTGTCGAAGCTTCACAAAAAATTCAATAATAGATGCTAATACTATTGATAGATGTAGATTGATGTCCGTGGGTTGGAGTGACTAGATTTGTAAGAAAATAGGAGGTTGCTAGTATTTTTATTTATTTATTTTTTTTTATTTTTTTTGTATGAAGAAAAAGAAGAATAAAGGGAGAGAATTGCCGGTTATAACTTATTTGTATTTGTTGATGGATTTATTTTGTCGACAATTTCATCTATAAATAATGACGTGTCAACTTTTTGATAGAATTGTCAACTGTATTTTTATTGATTTTTCTATTTTAGTATTATGCCCACAATCCCAACGTAGATTACCTACGGAACATATTACATCATTATTTTTGCTGAAAATTACTATCGAAAATTATCCAACACTATTTTTGTTGGAAAATAGTGATAAAATATTCTTTATCAACTTTTTTTTTAATTATTATTTATTAATTTTCTTATAGTGATTTTCCTGATAGTGTTATGATAGATGGCTTTCCTCCAAAAAGCTAAAGAGCTTAAAACATACCTGTTCCCAGCCCCAAGTAATTAAAATATCTAAAACTTTCAATCTGATCCGGGGAAATTACAACCACACACCCATCCCACATGCCTCTGGGTATAATAAGACATGATTGCATCTGTCGTTTGTATTTTTTAATGTGCCGGCATGCCTACCTTGTCTTCTACTTGTTTAAGTCTCTACCTTAAAAAAATATCGTCGAGTAACATGGGCTCATCATATCTACCCCTATAACTCATTGTGAGTATTTCGTAGCAGCACGGAAGCATGTGAATACGCTTCCAAGAAAATATTGCTTCTGCTGATAGGGAGAAAATTCCTTCAATCTGAAATTTTAACTTCGAGTCACCATATTAGCAGTATCTTAAGTTTTGGTACGTATGAGGGCACAGACAAATCTAGGAGGTGGTCAGGGTTGTCCCCTTCGAGTCACCATATTAACGAGGATCACCGGTTTGAAGCAAGACTTTTCTAAAGGAGTAATGGGTTTTGTCCGAATATATTTGAACTACACAAGGGGACCATTAAGTTGAGTGCACATTCATGTCTGGTAAAAGGAGTGGCAGCATCCAATCCAAGTTTACCCTTGCCATACAAGGCCAAGAAAACATCTCATGTATGCAATGGATGGTATAGCAAATTAGACATAACTCTAAGATCATCATGAGTGGCACGGGCATGATCTGCTTCTACGAGGAAAGCTAGTAATTAAGAGGAGAGAGGGTTCTGCCAAATTGAAAAGAACAAGGTGCAATGACTTTATGTAAGAATTTCGAAGACCTTACACTGATGATCAAGTCATACTCTCTCTCTCTCGATCGATCATACTCCGTTTGTTTAATATATAGTATTGATAATGGTATAGTTACGACTGGAAACAGACGAGCCATGCCAAGGCTACATGGATATGGATCAAAATCATATAGCAAATGATGACAAAAATGGAAATTCACAACTCTCCAAAGTATATATATTAATCTATTCTCCTCTTGGTCAAATGGTATGTTAATCACGGCACTAACCCCCAGCTTATGTGATTCTTAATATTAATAATTCAAGATGTTATAACTTTTTTCTCTTTATAAGGCCTGTGATGCTTCTTTAAACTAATACTAAGAGGTGTTTTAACAAGACAATTACTCGTCAAGTCTTCCGATTCAACAGATTAATGAGAGAAGAAGAGAGAGTAGAGGTTATCAATAGATCAGCAACCAGTGGTGAAAGCCAAGCTGCACACCACAGCCAGATCTTTGTAAACTGGACCTCATGATTTGTTGAATGGTCATGTACGTACGTAGGAGAAAAGGAACAAAATAAATCAAGTGGGGGGGAAAAGGACAGAAGAAGTGATGGCATCTACGAGTAGGAAAACGAGGGACAAGCTGAGATGTTCGATTGTTTTTCTGATGGGTATATCTATTGGAATAAGCACGCGTTGTAGCCTATTTGTGGCGCAAACCCTAAGATTGAGGGATCCACGCTCTATCTTCATTTGCTTTCTTTCTTTACTGGCACAGTCCTTGTCATCGCCGACACAACCACCCCTCGCCCTCCCCATGGAAGGAGAGAATCTCTCTCTCTAATTCTCAATTTATTACTATCTGCAACTCTATTTTGTTTATAGGTTGGTCAATTCCAAAATACAGATAAAAAAAATTAAATAAAAAAAAAAAAAAAACTCTTTGTTTGTTTATTATGTAGTTCAAAATAAATAAAAACAGTTCAGAAGAAACTGTTGAGATTTTGTCCCTACTTTCAATTTTTTTTTCTTTTCTAAGCATGGAGACTAAATCTACCTCTTCATGATAAATGCATTTCTCATAATTTAGACTGAAATCTGATTGATGGTTAAGGAAAGAACATGTCATTTTAACCATTTATTCAATTCTCATAAAAATGCTACATATCACTATTGGTTTGCCAAAGAACTTTAAAGGTTATAAGAGTAAAATACGAACTTGAATATTAAAAAAATAACATTTAAAACTTAAAAATATGAGTTTGTTTTCCTTGGATGCATAGTTTTATATTCTATACTTGCACTTGGTTCATAAGTGATGTAGTCGGGTCACTTGAATTTGAAGATTTTAGGTAGTCAGGTAAGGATTTATCTATATAAATTATATTTATGGCAGGGACTAGTAAGTCATGGTTAAGTTCAAGAAAAGAATTGGTCGCACTATACTAACATAACGGCTAAAACATACCATAATTTTTTATATGGTCATTAGATTGGGTTCAAAGTTTTATAAGAGATTTTCAAAGCTCAGTTCTCTATCGATCCACTACACAGATTCCTTGAAATTAGACTTGAAAGATCTTGTTTGAGTCAATTTTTTCAGATTTCTTACTTATTTTTGAATTTTATGTTATTTTATTTCTATGCTTTAGGATTATGATTCTAGTATTTAGTAAAGGTTAGTAAAGGTCGGTTTTCTAGCTACTTAAAAGCATTGTAAATCTCTTTAAGAGGCTGGTTTTATTTAATTTATTTTTAAATAATAAAATTATAAATTTAGTGTTTGTATCAAGTCTATTATTATTTTTTCAACTAAATTATTTTCAACTATTTTTGCTTATCAAGTCTATTATCATTTTTGCTCAAATCATCTCGTCTCTGTGATACCAATGCTAATCTCCAATGTCAAGGTAATCTATTTATCCATGGGCTTTTCTAAAGTGCTTCTTCGTTTTCTTTTATCATGGCTCTAAATTAATGCATTTATCATGTATATGTGAAGATTTTTCTTTGATCATCTACTGAATTTAGTAGTATTTCAATTGCAAAAGTTTGTAATATATATCATTAATTATTATATCCTTACAAATATTCTAGGTTGTAAATAGCTTGCAGATTGTACCAAATCATTGTCTTCTCCTGTATTGTACCAATAATTAAGTCAAATAGATGAAACATATCTTGTAATAAATTTTATCATTGCAAGTCAAGTAACTATTGTGTTTGTATTGATCAAAAGCACAATTAATTAGACAAATTTAGTTTTTTTATAAAAAAAAATTAAAGTGAGTGATTAATTGAACATATATATTTTGTTCGTATTAAAATTCTTATTTATGTGAACTCAAAATATGAATTACTTGAAAAACAATATAGGTCAAAATGGTAAAGCAATAAAAAATTCATGAAATTAATTTCTTTCTTAGTTATAATATTGTAAAGATTTAAATGTAATATATATCATACCCTAGAATGGAACATCATTATGCTTAGTTTTGCACCAATAACAAAACCAAAATGGTACTAACAACATTGCTCATAACCATTGTCATGACTATTTAACCATAGTCCCTTCCATTTCTATTATTACCAAAACTACCACCATGTTACCAGCATAAATATTATTATAATAGCAAGTAACTAAATCTAGATATGTTATCATCTATAATAACATCATCTTACTACTAATTAACTATTTATTTTTAGTATTTTATCGATGAAAGATTTAATTGAAATATGTACTTTGAGGATATAAATAAAAATTCAATTTAATTCATGCAATAATAATTTTTTAACAACTAAGGGACTATTAGATTGGTTGACCTAATATTTGATACATTTATGTTGCTTTTTTCTCAATTTATATTGAGCAAAACATATACAATATGCATCTTAATCTAAAACTTATAACATGATATTTAATTTGGTTTAAACAAAGAAATTAACAATAAATATATTGTGAGAAATTTTCAATCCAAGGTTTTGATTGAAAAATAATAATAATAATTAACTTCTCTCTTCTAAGACCCATGCATTAATGCGATTTTTACATATAATACATAAATTACAAAATAAATGCTCTTATTTATATAATTAGATATTAAATATTATGTATAAATGTCAATCAGATATTGGTTTAGCTAAAAATACATATATTATATGGCTTTTAAAATTTGCCTAATAAGCATGTCTATTTGTCAATCTCATTAACATTTATATTGACTTCGTTTTCATATATTAGGTAAAAGAAACATGTAACCCTAGTAAATACAACAAAATGATGTTTAACTATCGCAAATGCATTTTAAAAATGAAAAACAAATACATGACTTAGATCATAGCCCCAGCTAAGTCAAATAAACTTATTTTAATTCAATTAGGCAAAAGAAATAGGAAACAATAGTAGATGGCCCCATTAAATACAACAAAATAGCATAAAACATAACATAAAAAACTTGTTTTGATCAACTCGAGTTGGCATGACAAACCTGTAACCCTAGTAATTAAGGTCAAGTCAGCCCGAAATATTCTACCAAAGCTGCATTAACTTTTCAAACTCGTAATCCGAGTCATTAGACCCGAAGCACCCAATCTGTCAAAAAATGACAATTAAGAGAATAAGGATCAAAATTGAAAAAAAAAATTATTTGATTAAATGGTGAAATTAAAAATAAAAATAAATTTAGTAAAAGAACCAAGAAAAATCAAAAGAAATCAAAATTGATGTAAAAAATAAAAACAATATTTTGATTTAATGGTGAAATTTAAAAGAATAATAACTTTTACAAAAGGGTCAAGAAAAAAATTAAAAATCAAAACAATGAAGGCTAAATTTAAAAATATAATAATATCAATTTGAATTTAATGATGAAATTGAAAACAAAAAAAACTTTTACAAAAAAAAAACCCAAGGAAAAGAATTAGAAATCAAAACAATAAGGACCAAATTAAAAAATATAGTATTTAGTAAATTATGATTGAAGATTAAAACTATAAATAAATAAAAATTTTACAAAGAAGACAATACCAAAAATTAGAAAAAAAAAATAAGAACTAAGGTTGAAATATCAATAATAAAGAGGATCAAGCTATAATTTTCGGGGAAGATTTATCGGTGACAAATCAGACCACTATTAGAGACACACCTCACACCATTAGAAAGAGAACATGGTGGTAATTTCAATTAGATTTTATTAATAGATGTTATATTGAAAATATATATATATATATATTTTTTTTTTTTTTTTTTTTTTTTTAGATTATCGTGGGTGTCCGGGCCAGCTTGCGCGCACCTCGACTAATCCCACGGGCCCCGAAGTTAACGACCATGTAAGCCTCCGGTGGCCATCATATGAGCAACCACGGGGTTCGAACCCGAGACCTAAGAGGGAGCAAACCCCTTAGTCCCAAGCTCTTACCACTGGGCTACCACCTAGATGGTTATATTGAAAATATATTTGTGTGTATAAGAGAGAGAGAGAGAAAGATTTAGTATTACCCATATAATGCAAGAAAACGAAATCAAGTTTTCAAGTTTCAATACACTTAGTAATCGATATATTTTGTATCATTTTATTTTCAAGCAGTTTGTTTTGTGTTTTTTGTTTCTTGCATTATTAAAAAAAAAATAGTATCTAGTAATAAATATTTGATTTAATAAAAATGATTTCCTTGCACATTCAAGCAAGTCGCTAGTTATCTCTTAAAAAAAAATAAACTTAAACAAAACCTCATGTAAACTTTGGTCATACCCTCTGATTAATTAATTGTTATCGTGGTAATACAACACCCTTTACTGCACTAACAGCTAATTACTAATGTAAATCTTTTTGTTGTCTTTAATTTTTAGTTATAGAGTCTTGTCCATATATGTCAAAAGAAAAAAAAGTTCTTAATCCAATCATAATTACTATTTAAATTAGTTTTTATAAGTGATTGTTTATTTTGTGAAAAAGGATTTCTCAAGAAACACTATCACAATCTTTAGATTTATCGATGGAATTTTCTGTTAGTATTTTCACTATCATTTCATTGGTAATTAATTTACCAACGAAATCACCGACGGAAGTGCTCCGTCGGTGAATCTATCATTGGTAATTTTTTGTCCATCGGTAAGTCCGTTCGTAATAAAAAAAAATATTATTACTGATAGATTTACTGAAGGAAAAAGCGAGCAAAAAACAATTATCCTCTTCATTTCGTCGGTATTTTCCTCGGCAAAATACCGTATGTAATTTCATCGGTAATTATTTAAAAATATTAAAAAAAATCTTTTTACAAAACTATAAAATAATTAAATTAATATAAATCAACACTCTATAATACTCAAAATGCTTGGAAAAAAGAAGAATAAAATCAACTCAAACAAATTTGCAACAAATAAATTCAACTAAAAAAAATCATATGAAAAAAATTTAAAAATCCTATAAATAAATCAACTAAAAATTGATCTCATATGAAAAAAAAAATCCTACAACAACATTCATACAATTATTAAGAACAAAAACAATTAAAAATAAAATGAAAACAAATATAGTGAAAAAACACGACAAAAAAAAAAGAAAAAAGAAATCTTATCTTAATGTAGTTGCAAGTGAAGCTCAGAAGAGGAAAAAAAAATTCGTAAAGTATACTATTTAAAAAAAAATTGAGAAGAAAGGAGAAGAAGACATACCTAAGCATGGAGGAGAAGATAAGGAGTTGAGGAGAGAAGAGAAGAAAAAGATAAAGAAATGGATATTGATATTTTTTACATATGGGAAAGAAGAAGAAGAAGAAAGGAGACGGGTTTCTTGTGAAATTAAGGATTCTAAGCTTTTTATTGGGGTGTTTTAACGATGGTTTTACTGACAGATAATTAAATATTAATATTTTTAATCATTTCGTCGGTAATTATGTCTGTAATATTTAATTAAAATTTTTAATTTAATAAAAAAATTCAGAAACCGCCAAATATCACCAATGACTTTTAAATCCGTCGCTAATTCCATTTGTAATATTTAATTTAAATTTTTAATTTAATCTAAATTTTTGAGAAAACCGCCAAATAACACCGACGACTTTTCAATCCGTCGGTGATTTTGTCTGTAAAGAACAATAATTAACAATGCAATTGGAAAATAAACAGTTCCAGAGCTCTCTGAAAAATACCGACAGAATTTTTCGTCTGTGATTCCCTTTGTAATTGACACGATGAATAGTGTTCACAGTTTACCAACGGTTTTGCAGACGGATTTTGCCGAAGCAATAATTCCGTTAGTAAAATCGTCACTTCATCGTTTTTTTTGCTTTGTTTTAATTATTTTGTTTTCCACTGTAATTCCCTTGGTATATACCTAGGGAATATTGCCGTCGGTAAAATCCATCGGTAAATTTCCGACGGAAATATTCCCTCGGCATTTCCCTTTGTATTTATCAATTTTCTGGTAGTGAAAATGTTCTTTTATTTTTCAATATAAGACTATTAAAATCTAGTACTAATAACAAGATCCAATAAACTTTATAACCATACATACAAGAAAATATACTTCTATTTTTACGGATTGACATAAAAAATCTAGTAAAAATTTCCATTTCGATGAATTCTCTTATTTTGAAGAACTCTTTTATCTTTAGGGATTAACGTCAAGATTTCTTAAAAAAATCTCTAATTGATGAAATCTTTTAATTTTAGAGATTAACGTCAAATCTCTCAATGAGTTTTCAACATTCTTTTTTAGAAAATAAATATCATAAAATATAGGCTTAAAATAGAAATATATAGTTAATAGCTTGCATGGAATAAATTTAGAAATACACTTAACAAAGGTAACATTTTATTTGAAATGATGTGATAAGGGGTAGTGTCTACCTTTCCTTAAGAATAATTAACCTATTACTTGAATTTCTGAGACCAGTGCAATTTTAGAATTCCTAATTTCTTTTCGTTACTAGATAGCGACTCAATTTATTTTTATTTTTCTTTTTAATTCTAGAGAGCCGTGCATTTGTCATGGTGTGATAATCTAAATGAAAACTATGATGTGCTTAGAAGTTCAAAGGAATTAGTACTGATTAGTTATTTGATCCACGCTCTGTCGTGAATTATACATTTGTTTCTTTAAAAAAATTGGATACGCAGGCTTTTTTGATGTGTTTTTTAATTCAATAAATTGAGAATAATTTATGTAAATAAATGGGGGAAAAGTCGTCATGATAACTTGAAAAAAAATACCTTTGGAAACATTAATTTGGATTAAAAAAAAAGACAAAAACAATCAGCCCGAGTCAACCGAAAGTATCATGATAGACATGTAATCTAGGTAATGAGGGGCGAGCCAACCTGTTTAACCCACAAAACATGTGGGCCAGACCTGATAGAAAAGAAATTGAAGAAAAGCACAAACCAATCTTTCAAAAAAAATAGTGTCAAACGATAAAATTAAAAAAAAATAAAAATAAAAAAAAAGATATTGATCTGCGTTAATTTCTCAAACTCATGATCTGAATCATTAAACCGGAAGCACCATATATGAATTAAGAAAATGTGAAACTCAATCCTCAGCAAATCAAATATTGAATAATAAAATTAAAAAAATATATATTAATTAACAAAAGAATCCAAGATATATAGATTTTGCATTTTGTTTTATAGTAATTTTTTATATAATTTTATCAAATTTATTATTCTTATATTTTTTTTGTATTGCTGTATAAAAATGATTGATTCATGATTTATTTTTTTAAGTATTAAAACTTTCTTTTATGATCATAATGAGTTTTTACTTTAAAAACAATAGTTCTTGTAAAAAAAATTGCATGAATAAGAAAATTATGAATTAATTAAAAATACACATTATTCCTATTTAATTCAAATTATTAGAATTTTATGAATATTTTTTATGCTTATTGCTTTTACTATTTATTTAATAAAACATGATGCTAATAAAAAAAACTATATTTTATTATAAGAAATACATGAATAAAGAAAGAAAATTTTGATATAAAAAAAATAATCCATAATTTTATTTATTTTCTTCTCCACAAATATATATATTTATTATTATATAAGTAAGTAAAAAATATATTTCAAAAGGTACCTCATGGGAACACCCAAGGTTAGAATTAGATAAACAAATATTGTTGGTTTGAAAACAACATTAAAATCCCTCATTCCCTTCACATGATATGTATATAACAACAAACTCCACACCAATATACAGTAGATAATTTTGTCACTTTATTATAAAACCTAAAACGAGATGTGACAAAGCACCAAACGCTAGCTTGTGTCATCTGCCATTAACAATTATATAGTTTTAGCATCAATGACCAGTCATGGCCGACACACACACACATATATATATATAGAGGCATCTCTGGAAACATGCACGTATATATAATTAATCAACTCCTAATTAATCTTTTTTATTTTTATGTTTGATATTCCTTTCTGTTTTTAGCTCACCTTGAGAATAATGAACAGTACATCTTGTATACAATTTCACAATTTATTTATTCATGTAAATACTAAGGAAGAAGTTGTAGTAATTTTAACTAAAATATAGTTATTGATTTATTTTATTAGATATACACATAAGTTTTTTTATTTTTACTTTTGATTTTTTAATATAAAAAATATGTTGAAAAAACTTATTTAAAAAACCATGATTAAAAAAATCTAACCCGCAGTAAAATAAGAGTTAAATAGCTAATATTATATTAAATGATGGGCATGGTATAATCGGTGTAATTATTCAAATGATAATATTATTCAAATATTACTATAATATAGATAGTACTTTGTTCGAATTATTCAAATTGATATATATATATATATATAAAGCCTTAGAAAAAGGTGGAGATGGAATATAGGACAAGAGCAATAGCTTGGCCAAATCGGAGAATTAAGTCTCTGATAATGTAATGCCAGGACTTGAGTGTCATTTTCTGTATTCTAACGATTGCTAGCTGTACCCAACACAGTATGGATGTATGTATGTGTGTGTGTGAGTGTGTCATAACATATGTTGATGAAGGATATAACAGAGCATGATTCCCTAATGCTACGGCATAATTAATTGGGACCCACAAAGTGTGAGATCCACCAATGTCATTCGTTCCCTTCTTATTGGCAGCTTGCATGGAGCCAATAGCTGCCTTAGTAAGTCCTGTCATGATCCATAGATGGATCATCCTTTCTAGGTTTATGTGTCGCGTGGGGTCCAAGATTTATCCAAAATGACACTTGTCGAGCACCCAATAAAGGAAGAGGTTTTGGTCCTCCTTGTTTACTAACTATATAATATCAAGTGGAGAAGAAGATCTAATTAATGCTCACTTCAATTTTGATTGGTTGACATCATCCTTCTTCGATTATTAAACTTAAAATTAGTTTTCTATTATCAAGTATAATAAGCATAAGCATCTTTACTTAATTGGAAGCCAATTCTTAGCATAGAAAGAGACCTTCCCCTCTTACTACCTTCAATTGTATTTTATATATTTTAATTTTCTGGTAATGATATGATCACAATATTCGCATCTTGAGATGTATGAAATCAAGCTCTAAATTATTTTTTTTATTTTTAGAAGACTCGATTGTAGTATAAATCTCGTTCTACCTGTCTTCTTCATTCTTTATTCTATTTTTTAAAGAAATAAAAAAATATATATGAAATTAAAAAAATGGATTTTTTTTATTTTTTTTGTATTTTTGAAACCTAGTTTTGTGATGACATTGAAGAGCATAGCATATTGCAATATATATCAAGAGGCCAATTTACCCAATAATTAACCTACCAAAATATAGAGATAAAGACACATGAGCAAAACCCTATTAATGTTTTCTTCCAAGGAGATCACTACGTACATATATAGGCATCATCATTCTTAATTCCTAGAAAACAGGAAAATCCCTTCTTCTTTTTCATCCCCACTTCAGCCCTACATTCAAAGCATCAGATTTGGAGAGTGACTTGTCAACAACCATAAAATAAGGACATTATACAAGCAATGAGAGATTTGGTGCTGAGGACCCAGAAGGAATCTCTCCATTCCTGGGCCGAATTGAGCTTATCTTCTTTGTATCCAATACTCTTCGTCGTTTTACAACAGTATCTTCTGATCATCCCACGTTGTTCTAGCTAGCTCTCGCCTCCTTTCATTATATATATATTCAGTCTTTCCGTTATTGTTGCCAAAATCATTAATAAACAATTTCTTCTTTTACTAGCTCTTAGTACAAAGTGGGTGCACATGTTTGCAGATTATTGGCTCTCACATTATTTTTGTTTCCCTCTCTCACTTCAAATCCAATCCCCATAGGCAGAGACAGCTTGTGTGAGTGCGTTTTTCAACTTCTTAAGTACACTTGTTTATTCAACGCAACTCCGCTTAGTATTTGGATCACATGGGAGAGCATAAGTTGGGACAACTTTGTATTAAGATTTGGAGATGGAAACGGACAAGAATCTTGAGCTTTGCTCTTGGAATGGATCTGTCTGTCTCGGAATTTATTTCAATGACGTGTGTGTGCATGATTGATTTATACCATAATTTCAAGTTACTTGACCCTCTTGGGTTTTTCATGCCATGAAAAAATGGGGTCCTTTCTAAGCTTGTTACCCTAGCTATCACAAATCTTTTAGGGCTTGAACTTGTTACCCTAGCTATCACAAATCTTTTAGGGCTTGAACTGCTCCTCAGCAAAAGATTTTGGGGAGATTCAGAACTTGAGTTTCCCTATTAATTAAGTGCGCAATGAATCAGATACACGTATATATGAGAACACTTGCACATGATCTAACACGAACCCTGTCCTCTTAAAAGGGAAGAAAGCAGGCACAGATTTGAACAAAATAACATACTATTACGGCTGTAGAGAAAAAAGAAAATAAACATTGGATTTAATATGTGTGAAATGGTGATGCGTAGGCTAGCACCCAAGTTTCCAGTGTGGCTCAAGAATGCTTGAAAAACCCCATTTTCTTTTCAGTGGTGTAAATAGACATGCTCGAAGTTGTTTTCAGGGGACAAAATGCTCGACTTCGTTGCCTACCATCTCCTTTCTTTCTTGGTTTTTCTGTGGTAAACACGTGAAAGTAGTACGAAGCAATCCAAACCAAAGGGAGTTCTCATTTTCAACGGGGGATGGGGACACACAAAAACATGTCCTGACTCTAATTCCGTGGCTTGATGATTGCCTCCAAGCTAATTACTTGCACGATTTAAGCCCATCCACTCAACTCCCTAATTCCTATGTTGAATTTCTAGAATGTTTAGGGCATACTTCTTATATATATATATATATATATATATATATATATATAGAGAGAGAGAGAGAGAGAGAGAGAGAGAGAGAGAGAGAGAGAGAGACCTTATCAAATAAATGCTTGGGTCCATGTTTAGGTAAAGATACTTGATCACAAAGCTATAGTGGGCTTTGTTTACAGAATGGAAACAAGAACTACTGCGGACTTCTACATAGTAGGGTTCATCTTTAAGGTTACTTCAAGGATCCAAGAGGTCATACATAGTCAATTTATCCTTCGAGAAGGAGCCCAAACAATATATTCCAAGGTACAGCTAAGTAAGCAGATCAAGTTAGAAAGAAATTCTTAAAAGGCCCAGTAAGAAAGATGGGCTCCTAATTGGCTGGCAATATTTGGTAGCAGGTTTAAGAACATAAGTGGACTATTACATAAATAATTATCGATTCACTATGGTTCTTTTTATGAATATGAACATGAATGTTTGATGTGTTAATAAATTAGAGAGATCAATTAGTTAAATTATTAGTATGATTGGCGAGAGATAAAAAATTATTTAAAGTATATTCTGAGACAAATAGTAGGAGAGAAACTTGAAAAAAAGAAAATAAAATAGAATAATATTTTGTTAGAGAATAATATAAATTATATCTTAAAACCTCATTTAAGAACTTAAGTTTTTGGGTTGAAATGGTTCTTTGACATGGTTTTAGAGTCTTGATGACCAAGTGGTCACGAGTTCGAATCTCACCATCCTTATTTATTTGATAAAAATTAAGCACAAGGTAATGTGAACTTGTGCACGTTTCAAGCCCAAAGGGCTTTTCATTTGAGGGTGTATGTAAGAGAATAATATAAATCATATCTTGAAACCTCACCTAACAGCTTAAGTTATGGGGTTAAGATGGTTCTTTGACATAATATCAAAGCCTTGATGACCAAACGATCACGAGTTCAAATCTCTCGCCATCCCTATTTATTTGATAAAAAAAATCAAGCACAAAGTAATGTGGGCTTGTGCAAGTTTAAAGTTCAAAGAGCTTTCACTTAAAGGGGTGTATTAGAGAATAATATAAATTATACCCGAGGACCTCACCTAACAGTTTAAACTTTTTGGGTTGAAATGATTTTTTGACATGATATCAGAGTCTTGATGACCAAGCGGTCACGAGTTCGAATCTCATCATCCCCATTTATTTGATAAAAATTAAGCACAAGGTAATGTAAGCCTGTGCAAGTTTCAAGCCCAGAGGTCTTTTACTTGAGGAAGTGTGTTAGAGAATAATATAAATCATATCCTAGGACCTTACCTAACAGCTTAAGTTTTTGGGTTGAGATGGTTCTTTGACATGGTATCAGAGTCTTGATGACCAAGTGGTCATGAGTTCAAATTTTATCATCCTCATTTATTTGATAAAAATTAAGCACAGGGTAAAATGGGTATGTTCAAGTTTCAAGCCCAAAGGGCTTTTACTTGAGAGGGTGTGTTAGAGAATAATATAATTATATTCTAGGACCTCACCTAACAGTTTAATCTATTGGGTTGAGATTGTTCTTTGATATATTGCTTTAAGGTAATCATCATCCCCTTTAATAATTCACATTTCCTAAAAAATACATTAAAATAATTTAAATTTATCAAGGGTAAATTTTAACCGACATATAAAACACAACCTTATATTGTGCTTGGAATGGGTATAAAAACCTTAGATTTTATTTTTCTTAAATTTAAAAATGTTTGGTGACATAAAAAGGGAAGGGGGACATTTTAAGGGAGTTTAGATTTTACGACAAAAAATAAATAAAGGGTCTGGTGGATTTAATTATTATATATAGGTCAATTATTACATGAGTAATTATTATTTAAAAGTTGATTTTTAAATGCAAATGAAAAGAGAGAGAAAATAATTATTAATCATGATTAGTAAGATAAAATAAATAAAAAATTGGAGTGTATTTTGATATAAGAAAGAAAAAACCTATATATAGTCTTAAGTTTTATTTGTAACTAAACATAACTTTACTTCAAAAATTAAAACTTAATTAATTAATTGTTTCTAATTCTTAAGATTTTAAAATAATGATAATTTATGCAATATTATTATGACTGGTTATATGATCATATTTTTATAAAAACAAATAAAAATCGGCCTATTTTTCACATATTGTAATGAGTTTTCTTAAGAATTGTCGTCTTGCCACAGATTCCAACTCATTTTTGTACGACAACTACAAATTGGTGGGCCGGTTATAGTTAACGTGTTGGGCCGTAGCTGAGCCCAGTTTTTGGCTTAAAGACTATCAAGTAGAAAATAGCAGCTTAGATTCTGACCACAAACACACCACCTCCTGGTGGCAACTTTGTTACTTCTATCTGATGCTGATCAGCAGCATCCTCAGCCAATCAAAATCCTTAGCGTGTCACTGCTACAAACTAAGACTGGGAAAGTGTGATTCTACCAAATCTGTTCTGCTGAATTACTACACCAGATGAGAATTCGCTGTCTCTGACTATAGAGGAGAGAGATGTTGAACCCTTTTCTCTCTTTAACTCAGAAAACCCAGCAATCACTTTTGTTTAAGGTGCAAGCAAATCTTCATAATCTGATCATTCACATTCTCAGTATGAACATGGGCAATGGTTGTTTGAGCTAATAATTGTATTTCTTTCTGTCTAGACCGACGCCGTTTCAGATTCCTGTGGATTATCTTCAAAGCAGAATGCTTTTCTCAGAGGACAGTTTCAATTTCATAGCCGACACTTTCTTCACTTCAAGTTGAACCGTGGTCGGATGAAATGTACTGGTAAACAATATATTCTTCTCTTCTCTTCTCTCATATATTTTACTCTTGATCATGTTATAGTTGTTCTCTTCGGTTTCTTGGCAGCTCAAGTGACTTTTCATAGTGTACTGTTAAATGTGTAGGAAGAAAAGTGTTCAATGCATGACAGCAAAACATTCATACATGGCTTATCTCTGCATATTACGATGTGGGCAATTAGAGAGAACATAGTGTTTTAATGAAATATTCCTTGCTCTGCTAAGAGATGAGCGACGAGTAGTCTTGAGATTTCAATTTGATAGAGCATGGTGTGGAGGTGTTCTTAACAAAAGCTCTTCTATGCATAAGCACAAGATGCGTTTCGTTCTTGCCTCTCTTTCCTCTTTTTATTGGAATTAAACCAAACTGTAGTTAAATGATGAACCTGATTGAATGCAACAGTTAATTTAGACAGTGGTTGTTGTGTGGTTTACAGGAGTTGTGGTTTCGCCGAGTTGTGTGCTCCCATTGACTGAAGAGAATGTGGAGAAGGTTTTAGATGAGGTACGGCCTGGCTTAATGCGTGATGGAGGTAATGTGGCTTTGCATGAGATAGATGGTCTTGTTGTGGTTTTAAAGCTGCAAGGAGCATGTGGATCATGTCCAAGCTCAAGTATGACGTTAAAGATGGGAATTGAGACTAAGCTGCGGGATAAAATACCCGAAATCATGGATGTAGAGCAGATCATGGACACTGAAACTGGATTGGAGCTAAATGAGGAAAATGTCGAAAAGGTTAGGCTAGTAGTATGTCTATAGCTATTTGGGAACCGAGGGAAAATGAACTACTAGAATTGTGAAGGTTGCTGCATTATAACAGTAGATGTAGAAGATAGTTTTTACATGAATCATCCCGAAACCCTGCCTTTTATGTCTGTCAGTAGATAACTCTCACATCAAAGTTTCCAGTGATCTGTCTACAGCTCTGTATGGTGTCAAATGCTGGGTTCTAGTTTCTATAAGATGTTCCGTATCATTGACAATCTAGAACTGACCTTAACATCTCTTGTATTTTCCATGTGATTAGATGCTCTGCAAGAGATAGGGTGGAGATTGAATTTTTCGCAAACTCTTTCCAGGATGGATTACATCATTTCTTATGAGGAACTTTGCCAGTTCTTTTTTTGTTTATTTATCTGCATCGCTCGTTTGAATGTTGATTCACAGGGATGTTCATCTTATGATTTCCCCGTAACTACAAAGAGCTATTTATTTTATTTGTGAAGAAAGGAACAGGGCATTCCAATCAGCAAGCACTCAAGTAAGTTTAATCCTCCTTTTCAGGCCCTTGCTGAGATTAGACCATACCTTGCTGGGACAGGAGGTGGAGTGCTTGAACTTGTTCAAATCAATGATTATGTTGTCAAGGTTCGGCTTAGTGGTCCTGCAGCTGGTGTTATGACTGTTCGTGTTGCCTTAACTCAGAAGTTGAGAGAAACGATACCTGCCATTGCAGCTGTCCAACTGATAGATTGATAAAGAAATCTTCACAAACATCATCTACCATCTACAGCAAAGGAAAAATAGAATGTACAGAGCATGGGATTTATCTTCCTCACAGCAAGGAGCAGAACTGTAAGATCAATTTTTACCGGAGAAATATTGGTTTCTTGACAGGAACTGATTCAAGCCTCATCTGATATACCTAAGCAGATTAGAGCAGTGCTCGCGAATTGATTTTAGTATCTGTTTTTTTTTTGGGAGTTAGATAATCAAATGTTAATCATAAAATCATACTGGGTTTAACTTTTGGATGCTGTGCTCGTTCATTCTAATATGAACTGTTTCAACTGCTTCAGTTAATGATGATGATTTTTTTTTTTTTAATATAGATAATAGATAGGATTAATTTCTTTAGATCAAATAATTAATAATAAAAAAATCAAAGCAACTTAAGAATTGTAGTTTCCAAAAATCTCCTGGGCTGATGATAAAAAAATAACCCACTGAAAGACCCATCTTCTCTTTTTCACTCTCATTTCTCAAGCCTCCATCTTGTAAAATCAACATGAGATTGAACTCGGTCTCTTCTTAACAATCACGAAAACCTTCTCTCATTCTTTCGACCAGAATGAAGGATGCTTGGGAACGGTGAATGGGATGTCATACAAAAATCCTTTCCTTTTATTATTTTAGCAGAGACCAGGGATTTGGCTCTCTCAACTCTCAAGCACAAGTCGTTAGATTTATTCATAAATAAGTCCCGAAAGAGCATACCTGCACTTGGACATCATTCAGCAAAGTTACATCTCTCAAATGCCAAAAACAAGATAGTTGACGAGAATTATACACCTTCAAAAAGAAGCAACACAGAAAACCTCAAATCCAACAAAATACAGTCATAGTCTTCATTAAGTTTTAGAAAAAAGAAAACATCAGACGGTTGTAGACCGAAACTGATCAAAATCATCAAACTCAACACGCCAATATTTACCCTCAAGCTTTTATTGTTCTAGTTCCAAGCTAAATACCGGCACCACCACAGATTGAAAAGAAAAAAAAAAAAAGGGCTTAAACTATGACGAGACAGCAACTCTCCAGAACTATGACATGTTGGGAATTCTTAATACTTATAGTCCTTGACGTGGAGGCTCTCTGAAGCACCCTCGCCAGGAGCAGCATCACCCTGGTAAGTACCAAGAGTAGCCTCTGAGTTAGCTTTGCACCTGCAAAGGAATGCTGCACGAGCCTTCTCCACATTCTCGGTCTTGCCAGCCCAGGCCTTAAGGGTACTCTGCTGAAGGGCACGTCCAAAGGAAAAGGAAAGAGACCATGGCTTCTTCGTTTTTAGTTTGTTAATGGCATTGAGGTTGCGTGTAGCCTCCTCCTCACTCTGTCCACCAGACAAGAATACGATAGCAGGAACTGCAGCAGGCACAGTGCGTTGAAGGGCACGGACAGTGAACTTGGCAATCACCTCGTTTGCAACCTTTGGTGCATCCGATCCAGGAGTCACCATGTTGGGTTTCAAAAGAGTACCCTCAAGCATGACATGGTGGTCATTGAGAGCTTTGTAGCATGCAGCGAGAACCCGCTCAGTTACAGCAGCACACTTCTCAATACTATGAGACCCGTCAATCAAGATTTCAGGCTCCACAATGGGGACCAAGCCATTCTCCTGGCAGATGGCAGCGTATCTGGCTAAACCATAGGCATTCTCATGGATGGCCAACTCAGATGGCTCAGTGAGACCAATCTTTAGCACAGCGCGCCATTTGGCAAAACGTGCACCAGCTTCATAGTACTTTGCACAGCGTTGACCAAGGCCATCAAGACCCTGAGTTGTGGTCTCACCATTAGTGCCAGGAAGCTCAACAGTACCCTTGTCAACCTTGATACCAGGTAGAACACCACCTTTCTTCAAGACATCAACAAAGAGCTTGCCTGCACAAAATAATAACATTCAAAAAACAAAAGGTAAAAAAAAACCATTATAAAACAAGATCATAGAAAAAAATTAAATTGTTTTAGAATAAATCAATTACTAGCCATTTCTTTTCGCAAGAACAGTCAACAGCAAAGAAAAACACAACAAAAATTGCAAGAACCAAGTTGATGATCATGATACCTGACGCAGTCTTTTGGTAGAGAGTTTCCTCAAAGAAAATGACTCCACTGAGGTGTTGGAGGGCACCAGGAGTGCAGAAAAGGAGCTCACGAAGGGCACGCCTGTTTTCCTCAACATTCTCAACATTAATACTGGATAGACGCTTGCCAATTGTGCCAGTTGACTCATCAGCAGCAAGGATACCCTTCCCAGGGGTGCCAATGTAGGCAGCATTCTTAACAAGCTCATCTGCAAAACAAATTAAAAAATATATATCATTTTAAATTCATGCATATGATGCCCACGAACCGAAACCAATTACAAGTCACCATGTACAAGAAGAAGACCCACGCAAGATTTGGCAGGAATATTTTCAAGAGTGTAAAACTGAGTAGTTCTTAATCAATTTAAGCATAAGCATACAAACAAGAACAGGAACTGGAAATCGGATCTAAATTTACATTAGAGACCAGTGATAGAAATACAGATTTTAAAAAATTTAAACTAACACTTAATTCTATCATGCTTAACTAAGTTTGAACATCAAATTTTAAGATTTTTTTTTTAAAAAAAAACTACTAAACATGAAATCAGATCTGATCAATTGTCGAGGAAAACGATAAAGAGAGCATAAGACGGAGACGGATAGAACTAACCGCAGTACTGAGTTGAAAGAAAGAAGGCTAATTTAATTTGATCAAGAAAAGAGAATTAAACTAAGAGATCTCATAAGAAACAGAACAAAACAGTCACTGTTACTACAAACAAAAAACACTTGATTGGTTTTGTCAAAGAGCAAGACAAAGCTCGGACAAGGAAAAGAGGATCACCAGCGTATTTGTTCTGGAAGCAAGACATTTTATGATCAGAGGTGGAGAGTTGGAGTGGGATTAATGAAAAAGATAGATGCGAGCAGAGTAGGAAAGAGGTTGTCGTTAGGGTTTATATATGAAATGAGGAGGTGGGGCAAACGACATTGTCGCTAACGGATGGCTTTTTCCTCACGAACTGCCGTCTGATTTCACGCCCTTATCTTTTCTCCTTCTCTTTACTCTTTTGTCCTCCTCTTAAATAGTGCAATGTATTCTTTTGAGAGGAGGCACATTCCTCCGCGTTCCTCTTTAAGAAGAAAGAATTGAAAATAACATATTCATCCCTCAACTACCGCTCGATTCTTGTTTAGGTCCCTAATTTAGTCATACATCTATTGATCCCTCTTAATTAACCCTTTTCGTCGATATTTTGCCAAGAAAGAGTGCTTAATTGAGGATTTGTTTTATTTTGATACAGAGTTGGGGACCACGTGAGAGATGGGGGACAGGCATGTCATTCGCCCATTTTACCGTCCTGGATCGTGAGCAAATGGGGTTTTAAGTATTTATTTATTTATTTGCAGGTGGGCCCGAGGGAAGAAGGTTTGACTTCTCAGCTTCAAGCGTTGGAATTGACGGAAGGGTGGAATAGGAAAATAAAAATACAAGTAGTTTTGTAAGGGAGTTTCGAAAAACCAGGTGCCCTGAAAAACGGGGATAAGAAGAAGAAAGGAAAGGGGGCTGTCGACTTTGGTTGAAAAGATCAGGGCAAAAAGATGATGAGGGTACGGAGAAAATCGAGCTCGTTTTTGTTTTTTTGTCGGTAATTATTTTTTAAACTATCTTTAATTTAGAGATATATTAAAATAATATTTTTTATTTTTTAAAATTTATTTTTAATGTAGAAAATTAAAATAATTAAAATAAAAAAATAAATTTAAATAAAAAAATAATTTTTTACAAACCTCCTTTCCAGAGCAAACAGGACAAGCAGGAGGATTGAATGCTGGGACTTAAAAACCGAGAGCGCCGCCACCAATACCTGCGGGTTAGGTTTGCGGTTTTGATAAAAAAAAAAAAAGGGAGTTTCCACCAACTTTTCCAGAACCACAGTCTTTAACGTGATTTCCGTGAATTAGATATAATAATTCATTGTTTTCTTTTTTTGTTTAGTAGGATGGATTAAAAAAAGAAGATTAATGTTATTTAGCAGTATAAGGAAAATAAATCATCTCATATATCACATATTCTTTAATTTCTTATAAGAAAAAAGGCATAGATTTTTATTTTAAAATTAATTAAAACTTCAGCTTGGGGAGACAGCATATTGTATATAAAAGTCAAAAACTTATAAACCTCAGACAACAGAAAGTCAAATTTATATATATATATATATAATAAATTCAAATTGAATCTTTAATTTCTTATTTTTTTTATCTATATTTGGGGTATACATGAGTAATTATCATCTTCTTTTTTTTTTTGTTTATAGAAAAAAAAAAAAAGATCCATGCATCTCCCGAAACTCAAGAACCTGTCTTGGTATTCCTCATGGCTGAGCAATAAAGGTACGCTCCAAGTTTTGGAAATCATAAATCATACTTGGATTGTTAGATATTTTTACAAAAGGGAGAATTGTGTTCCAGTTGGGCGGGACTCGTATATAACAAGAATAAAGACAGATGCAACTTGTATATAAGATGGCGACCTACGCGTTTTAGTTAAATTTAAATTTTTTAAATATTTTTTTTGACGTTTTAAGCTAATAATTTAGAAAATAATTTTAAAAATAATAAAATGTACATATATTATATTGATATATTTCCATACAAAAAATATTTTAAAAAATAACCACAACTACAGTTTCAAATATTTTTTTATATATAATCCCTTATACATGTACATCCAATGCAAAGAAGAAGAATTGTACATCTTTCCAACACAAACAACTTTCAAACAATCATATATTTTTTTTATTTAGCATATTATTTTTGTATTAGTGTTGTTGTAATTATCTACTCATATTTGTTTAACATTTTAAGAAATTTTGTTTGGTTGAAAATATAATTTACTAAAAAGTTTGTTGATGATGTATAAATTATAATGGATTTATTAGTAAAAAGAAAACTTGATTTAGTAACTTTCAATTTGTAGACTATTAAAAAGTAATGAGATAACCAATCCTTATCTTATATTTATAAATTCTCTCTCTCTCTCTCTCTCTCTCAAGAACCAAAGGATATCTGCCAAAAAAAAACTTTAAGATAGCATTAATTGCACCCATTATCGCACAAAAAGAAGAGAATTTTTAGGGAATATGATCCGAAGTTCAAGATAACACATTTAGCATATGTTTACAATTATGATAAATTATACTTTTTAAAATAACTTTTTACTTAAAAATATATTAAAATAATTTTTTTTATTTTTTTATTTTTATATCAGCACAATCAAATCATTAGAAAATAGTAAAAAACATTTTTTACACCAAAATAACTCAAAAGAAGAAGCAAAAGCTTTTTAATATACCCCCTTATACCAATTAACAAAAATTATAAATAATTATAACATTCTTATAAGAATTTATTAAACTATACATAAAAAAACTTAGAGTGAAAACATTATTTATATGAATAGCGAACCATCTTGTTTTTTTATTTGCATTTTTTTTTATTTTAATTGAGTCTTATAAACCTTTATTTACCATTTCAATTTTCTCTCTCTCTTTTTTTTATTTTTTCATATGCATCCTATTTTTATCAGGTCATTCAACTTTTTTTTTTCATTTGCATCTTTTTTTTTATTAGATCCTTTTACTTCTCATTTAACAATGGTAGTTTGGTTTTGCAAAATTAATCATCAATAAACCATGAAATAGTGTTTGAAGTTATAAACACGAGAGATAATGCGAAATGGAAGAAAAATATGATGGAAATGCAACATAGAAAATAGACAAAATCCATTATGGGTTGTAATATGTTCTTTTTTGTATTTTTATTTTATTTTATTGTCTCTTAACTTTTTTATTCTCAATTTAATCCTTTTATATTAAGTTAACTTGAGATTATATTTGGTGTTTTATTTTGGTCTGTTTTATATAGGGCTTTTAAGATGTTAAAAATAGTTTTTCAACATTGAGTTAATGCTCAATTTGATAAGATAAAATTTTATTTTATTGATTTGAACCAATCAAGACTTTAGAAATCTAATTTCAAACTGAAACAAATATTCAACTTTTTCCTCAAAAAATATCATCTTTATCTTAATTTTTTGACTCAATATTTGGTTGGAATCTATGAGTTTTTTTTGTCATTTATTACATATATAATTATCGATTTAAATTATTGAACGCACATATAAACTTTTTATTAGCACATATAATTAGCTACTCGATTAAAAAGAAAAACATAAGGAAAATAAGTAGTCATGTTACCAAAATGCTAAACCAAAATTTGATTCCATGACTCAACATTTTTATTTGTCTTATGATACAATATAGTTTTCTTTTATCATACTTGTGATACAATATAGCATTTTTAACATTGTAGGTTAATAAAAATGCCAAAGAGTTCCTCGCGTTTTAGATAAAAAAAAATTTAAGTTCAAGATTTTTTGATCTGACCCTGTAATGTAGCATGAGAGGTAACCTAGTATATAACTATTAAAAGAAAATAAAATACATAGGTATATCGATGTAGCCATTTTTCCTGTAGTATAAGACTCATAAGCACCATGATTATAATAATGAATCCACATTTTTTTTTGGTTGGTCAAGTTTTGTTTTTGATTTCATCCTTTTTTTCATATTTGTTTGATTCATTATCGGACCTCATTGTTTACTTCAACTAGTTTCACATAGGATTCTCGCAATATTGGGAAACAATTAGGCACGCGATTGATGCTCAATTTAGGAAAATACAATTTTGGTTTCATTGATTTGAAACATTTAAATCTTTAAGGATGAAATCAAAACTTGCCAACTCAAAGACTAATATGAAAGAAAAAAAGGGAAATTAGGAAAAGTTGTTGTCATGCGCCAACGCGTGTGAGAAGCTAATGTACTTGGGAAGCGCATGAGGTGGCCTATGACTTCCGATTCCACCCTTTCTTAGTGTCATCCAAATCATCTCATTGCGGTCTACCTCTACATGCAGCTCGTGTTGATGGAGGGGTTTAGTTTGGCTTTGATGAACCCTCCTTCTTTTCTTTATTTTCCTCTCTCTTTTCTCTTTTCTCTTTTCTTTATCCTCATCTCAATTTCCATGCCTAAAACCCTCCAAAAACCAAAATGGGATGCCAATTTTTCTTGGATGTCAAATGCGGTCCTCATTTTTTTCTGCCATTTTTTCTAGTTTTTTTTTTTCATTTTCATCCCTTAATATTGAGCTTGTTAGGAATTGATCTTCATTTTTTTTCTTTTATGGGGCTAATCCCGGTCTCATGACTCCGTTAATAGGTTTGTCTAATTGACTTGACCTGAGTTTGCTCGTATTTTTTTGTTTTTTAAATAGATTTTTTGTTTCTGATTTTATCCTCCAACATTGAGTTGGTTGGAAATTAAACTTCATGTTTTTTTATTTTTCATCTATAAGGTAATCTCGATCTCATGACCCGGGTAACAGGTTTGAAAGGTTTGTCTAGGTTGACTTAGGTTTTTTAGTCCCTTTTAAAGATTTTTTTTTAATTTTATCCTTTAACACTAGGTTGGTTGGGATTCATGATTTTTCTTTTATCTTTTTTCTATGGGGTTGTCTTGGTCTCATGACCTAAGTCACGAGTTTAGCGGGTTAGCCCGAATTGTCTCAGGTCTTTTTTCTTAATTTTTTTTTTTGCAATTTTATCCTTCAACATTGAGTTGTTTGAAAATTGAGTTTTGTAATTTCTTTTAGTTTGCTTTCTTTGGGGTTATCCGTTCTCATGATCTTTGTTATGAGTTTGTAGGGTTAACCTGAGTTTTTTTTTTAAAAAATTGAATATATTTTTCAATTTCATCCTTTAATATTAGGTTGGTTGGGATTTGTGCTTTATATTTTTTTTTAATTTGCTTTATATGGAGTTATTTCATTTTCATAATCCATGTTGTGTGTTTGGCGGGATAACCAGGTTTGTTTGATTCTTTTTTTTTTGCCTTTTTTTTTAAAAATTTAATGTTTTTTTAGTCATTCTATGTGGTTATTTTGTTCTCATGACTTATGACACAAGTTCAGCGGTTAACTCAGGTTGACTTAAACCACTCTTTTTAATCATTTTTAATTTTTTTTTCCAGTTTTATCCTCCGACATTGGTTATTTAAGAATTGAGTTTCATGATTTATTTTTTTGATTTGCTTGGGTTATCACGGTCTCATAATCCGGATTGTAAATTTTATAGCTGAATCAGGATTACCCCGGGTTAATCTAATATGTTGCCATCTCAATTTAGTTTTATATAAAAAAGATGTCATCCATAATATCACTAGCTTAGTATTTAAAGAAGGAATAGTACAAAATGCATCATATTTTTATTTCATGATTAAATTATTTTTTTTACTAGGAAACACTTTAGCAATGCAATTGGTTTTTTTTTATATATTTTTTTAAAAATTAATCTAACAAGTGATAAAGGACGAACCACAAATCTAGTTTATTAGTAAACTGATAAATGGAGAGATATATGCATTCTAAGAAGAAGGACAATAATGTATTTTGCAGATGCGAGGACTGATATTCATTTGTTTTGGCGCTCATGATTCATGCGAACTTTGGTAGTACAACGCATGGGTTATCTTCCATTAATTTAATGAGCCTCCAAGAACTAGATTGGTGACAAAATCTTGGACCTTCAAGTTGTATAATACAAGGATAAATGGAGAAGGAACTATCATATTATATTATATTATATTATATACTACAAGTGAAGACCTAATTAATGTATCTATTAATAAACAGAAAGAAGAAAGAAAGAAAGAAATCCACCGCACTCCTTTGACAATGAAATCAATTTAATATATGGTATAATAAGCTAATTAACAAAAGCAATAATAATGCTTCATTGTCCGTCTCCTGCCAAGAGTCAAATTTTTATAATCTTATACACTGCATCCAGCCACCTCCCACACGTGCGTCACTTAGCACTCCATAATCTCACGAAGCACGCCCGCCCTCTTTTTTATCCCTTTTTTTGCTTGACTTTTCTTTCTATGGCTTTTTCTTCTTAAAAACTAGAGGCGACACCAGTCCCGCTGGTTAACTAGCAAGTCAGCTGCAGCTAGGGAATTATCAAATAGTTAACAACTCAAGGCTCAGATTCTTCGAGGGTTGAAGAGCCTATATGTATGTATATATGTATTCAGAACAATGAAAAATGAAAAGTCTGTGTTCCACAATAATATGTGCGCAATAATTCTTATTTCTCACGATGTGTTACTGTGTGTGTGTCACATTGTATTATGTTCTTACCCTTTGAGGTTTATTCAGCCTTTGGTGAATATAAGTGTGAATGATATGCTTAAGAGCTTGTTGGAGAAAGATCTATTGGTTCAGATAGTTAAAATAAAACATATATCATACTGAAAACTAGAAATCAAGTTGTGAAAAATGTACTTTCCAGCCTCGTAGTTTGAGCATCAAATTCCCTCAGCATGAACGCAATGAGTTGGGGAATAAAGGACCTTTCCAACAGCCAACAATTATCAAATTTCAGATTCTGTGATGTAGAGAAGAAGACAAGAAGAGAGATAAAAGTGTGTTCCGAGCAACTCAAAAGCCGCTTCTCTCTATCACTTTCTAATCGTTTCTACTTTCTTTTTTAGAACAAAGCTTTTTCAGATTCATGTGCATTTTCTTCAAAGCGTAGCAGCAAATCTCCTTTGCTCACACGGAGGAAATGTTCGGGTTGTAATTTCTCTATTTGAGTAGCCCAAATGGTGTCGACTCAATGGTACCAAATGGAGCTCGTTGTAAAAATTCTGGTCCTTGGCATCATCTAAGCAGCAATCTATTTGCATGCTAAAGTGTGCAGGACTTGAAATCATGAAGTACATATGCATGGTAACAAAAACACAGAGTAAATGGTTTAAGCAAATTGTGATACTGAAGAGAAAGTAGGCCTTCGTTACATGAGAAAGATGTTCTTATTGTAGATTAATTTGTAGTCTTAAAGCTGCAGGGAGCATGCTCAACAACAGAAACTCTGTATGCGGAACAAATCCTGAAACCAGAGGCAGGAGATTGGAGCTAAGCGAGGGAAATGTCGAAAAGGTTAGACACGAAATATATTTTGAGTTCCTCCTTATATAATGCATATCTATGCACTTAAGAAGCTTAAAGTTGCTGCTTTCCAACAGTAGATGTAGAGAGCATACATTTATGTGAATCTTCACCGAGTCCTTCTCTCTATGACCATCAGCAGAAAAGGATCAATCATAATTTCCAATGATATGGCTAGACTCTGCCAAAGGGCTGTTTCTTCCTATCGATTTTGTTTTAGAAGACGCCCTATTTTCCATTTTTTAAATGTAGGGTTGAAGAGTGGAAAATTCATTCTGTACACTAACATGTGACTGGAAATGATTCAAGTAGCTGGACGTGACTGCTTTCTTGGTCTTCTTCAGCGATCTGTTTCCAGAGAGGATGTTCAACTCGTAGAAAAAAGCATATGAAAAACACTAGACAGAATAAAATATAGAAAGGAAAGTTACCCACTTCAGTTTCAAATGAATGAACAACAGTGTGTTGTGTTTTCAGTTGAATTGATGGTTCCTTGAAGCCTGCTAGCACTAACTTTTGTGTTTATGCTGCCAACAGCTGAGACTTTTTTCAAGTCTCCGAAGAGAAGATTGAAGATTGCTCAGGAATTAATTAAGTTCTACATCATCTTTCTGTGGCATCATGGGCAACAATTTGAATATCTGTAAATCATGCAGTAAGAAACATTGCATAATACTTTGCATTTCACAGGATTGTTTCCAAAATTACAATATTGGCCGCCAGCCTACATTGTCCTGGTCACTAACATTAAAACATCTGTATAGCCTCATACATGTACCAACAAGTTTTTCTTGTGATCAGTAGTCATCTTCATCTCTTGATCCAAAGAACCTCCTGACAACAGCCGCCACAGCACCAATAAACACAAAGAATACAAGAGTTTCAAACCCACCTCCAATGCCAACCGCAACACTAGGACCTGGTGCAAAGAATGAAAATGGAGACCAGCCCCAGCCACCGTAGAATGGTACACCGTAGCCATACCCATATCCACCAACTAAAGGAGGGGCCACTGGTGGATTGACATATATATTGGTCCTTCACAAAAATAACCGAAACTAAATCAATAATAAGCAACAAGAATAATTATAATATTTCTCATTTTAGAGGGTTTAACACAAAGCTGTAATCAGAACAAAGAAGGAAAGCAGATTCCAGTGACACATTCAATAGCTTTTTCTTTCTGCTTTGGTTCGTGTAAGAAATATGCCTTTACGTAGCAGCCTCACTTGATGAAACATGTAGTGTCTGGAACAGCAACGTAAGAAATTGCTTTCTTTTCTTTCTTCAGACATTCGTTTTCCTTTCCCCTTCTCCAACATACTTCACATTTTGTGCCTCTGATTCAATTCTTTCATTAATCTGTTCTATTTCTTTGGCTTTCTCTTCTCATTCTGAGCCTGTATGAAACCTTGGTTTCACAAATGGGACACAAAGAACAAGACAACAACCAGCTTTTACTTAACTTCTTTATATGATAACTTTTCTTTATCCCCAAAACAGATTGCTCCAAGTTCCCTCACCTTGATATTTTCATTCTATCAGGATTTCAGCATCTTTGAGTACCAATTCATCTTTGCAGCAGGGCTGCACTTGGCTAACCCCACATCTCACAGTACTGGTTGCAAAATGCCTGGACTCTGCCCTTTTCTCTTTTCTCTTTAATTTTTTCCTTATTGCTCTAGACTAGAGAAAGGTGTCCTGCCCTAGTTTATTTCTCTCATATTACTGTGGCTTATTTCAGAATTACTAATCACACATTCAAGCTTTGTTCAGTAGGTTACAATATTCAAGATAATGCAACTATCTGAATACAATAAAATAAAAAGGAAAACTATAACATCACAACAATCAAATAAAAAGGAAAACTATATATATCCAGCAGACTTGTTTTACTTGTTAATTAATCACAGACCAAAAACAAATTATAACTGAAAAAAAGAGAGGCAAAAATTAAAGCTGTATGGATACGTTACCTCGAATTATTGTTGATTCTAGGAGCTGACCGAGGAGCTGATGACCGGAAGGCTTGACCACCAACTCTGCCACCAGACTTGGCAGCTGATGCATCACCAACAGACCCCACTGCAAGCACCCCAGCTGCTAGTGTCACCACGGCAAACTTTGCCAATTGGTCCACAGTTTTCCTGTAAGAACAAATGCCCAAAAAACAATCTTTAGCCTCTCTCGCACACACGCAAAGAGAGCATGATCGCAAATAAGGAATAAAGGAAAGTCGCTGAGATCAAACAAAACCAAGTTTAGCAGTTACCTGCTGCTGCAAGAATCTTTTGGTCATCTCGGGAGTAGTTGCATGAGACAATGGGAACTGAGTTCAAGAAATTCGTTTTGGGTTTGTGGAGTAATGGAGTGATGAGGGCGTTGGTTAGGAAGCTCTGTTGAAATGATGCTATAGCCATGGACATGGTGTACAAGTAAGTATATGACTACTCTGGTGTCGTGTGAAATTCTTTTCGGTTCTTACTTGTGTTGTTTCCTCGCAAGGGAAGGACCATTCTTTTCTTGTGTCCTAGCTCCACATACATGGTCGCAGATTTTATCCATTTCATGATTGGGAACATGCCACGTGGTGCTATAGCAATGGCTGCTGGAGCTTCCATCGAAGTTTCCAAAAATGGCTGCCACCCCATTTCTTGTTTCCAAAATATAAAAAAATATTTTATGAATTCAGACATTGGATTAATATTTTTAAGAAATTACTTTCTTTAAATATATGAAGTTAACGTGAAAGATGTGTTCTTAAGATTATTAGTTTGTAAATTGTCACAAATTCTCTTTTTTAATAGAATAACGAATGCAATTACCCAATCTTATTATTATTTATTTTTTGCAGAGGAACCAATTAAATACATTATAACTTATCTTTCATATATAACAATCATATGGTATGATCCTCCCAAATATATACTTTTTCAAACTCGCCTGGTGTAGCTCATATTAAAGCGTAGTCTTTTTTATTTTTATTTTATCTATTCAAAAATAAATAAATAAAAACACTGGATGACTTAAACGAATCAAAATTAAAATTGAAAGTCCGTGGATGAAATTTTCATTATAAACATAGCGATAAATAATAATTTTTGAAAGGATGAACAGGGTGAAAACCCATCATCTTTTAGTTTATAATAATAATAATAATAATAATAATAATAATAATAATAATAATAAATCTCATTTAATTGGGCTAGGTCAGGTTAAATGAAGGGTCTTTTTTTATCTATTGGGTACTTGACCAAATATAATTTTTTTTAATCTCTAAAAATAATTATCTTTAAATTTATTTAATATCTCAAAATAATATCCTAATAATTTAGTGTAGAGAATCTCATATATCCAATAATCTTAATTTCATATAGTCAAATTTATAATATCAATACTAGATATAAATTAAGAATATATAATTATGTCATATAAAACAAAAGTGATATCTACTGATTAGTAAATCATTAGTAATTAGTACAATTATTTATATAAATCATTCAAGACATCTTTTATATTTAGAAATCATGTGTATAATATTGAATTGTATACTTATTATTTGTTAAATAACATACTTTTGAAATTTAGTAAGAAAAAATATATTTTTGGAAAGAAAATATATTATTCATTTTGAATATAAGGATAAAAAACCCTACAAAAAGATTAGTATCCAAAATATTTTTCGGGGTAATAATTTATTATTATTCACTTTTAATATAAGGATAAAAAACTTATATTTTGGGTCAAAATCCAAAATATTATTGAGAGTATTACAACTCGTTCACTTCTAATATAAGGATAAAAATTACAAGGAATTTTATCTGAAATATTATTTGGAATAATACAATAGCCAAAATTTCAAGGTTATCTTGAAAAAAACCTTAATAATAATTGAGGATATTAAAACATGTGTTCCATGGTACAAGAGTTATGGATATCCGAAATACCAAAGAGAAAAAAAAAATCACAAAACATCTTTGGATTTTTAGCTATGGCTCATTTGTAGACCTGCCATTTTAGACACCTTTTAGACCAAGTTTTTTATTTAAGAAACTAGGGTTTGCTCATCATAACAATCTTATCATAGATTTACTGATAGGAATAGAAATACAATCATATCATAACAACCATAAACAAAAAAAGGACAATGCAGGTTACCTGAGATAAAGCGTACTAGAGGTGCTAATACCTTTCATTTACGTAACCAGTCCTTTGCCTATAATCTCTAAAGACCTGGTAGGGTTCCTAATAATCATAACATTAGGTGGCAACTCCTAATCCAACCAAAGACCTTTTAACCCGCTCGGGAAGGGTTGTCACGACGTAGCACTCTTGTGAAAGGTATGACAGGATGACGACTCCACTTAGGACCCTTAGAATAGGCTTTGTTTTGTTTGTTTATGCTTTGTGAAGATTGATGTTTGTTTATTTTTCAATTATGAATGTTTCACTTTGTTTAAGAGCTTTAACATGCATTCTCTTTATATCTTGTCATGGATAATATATTGGATATGAATGAAAGACACTCATGCATCACTAATATTATTTGTGAGGGAACACACTGCAAAGCTTTAGGATAAGTGAGGGACTAGTAACTTACCTTATGTCTTGAGTCAATGTTTAAGTTTGTGTAAACCCTAAATATTCGATGAATGCTTAGATTAGTAATGATTGGTACATGTGCCATCTCATTGCCTACTAAACCCCTATATTGCCTTCACGAAGGTGATCATTAACATAATAAGAGACCTTTTTTAGAGACCAAGTAGTAAACCTACCCTTTAATCACATAAAATAATTAGAACCTGCCTTTAAGGTGTATGCTTCATAATACCTATTTTGCATCAAGCCTGTGCCTAACCGTAAAACATCTCGAATTACAGGACTTGTGAACGATAAAAAAGTCACAATTGCTAAATTTACCATTGTAGAATATGGGTAAAATTCTGAATTGTTACAACTGTCAAAAGGAGACTACACTAGATGAGATGCAAGTAAACTATCACCGATCAACAACCTGAACTGTATTGTGAATAAGGTGAAGAAATTGATGGCTTGTGTTTAGAATATTGATGAGGTTGCATTTTTTACCTTTGGCTAGAGATGTGGTTGAAGAGAAAGACTAATGTACCTTTTCTTTTTCTTGTATTCCTTTTCCAAAATAATGAAATGAACTTTTCAATATTAATGAAAAGGGCTTTGACCTACCTTTTATAAAATTTGTCTCTTAATAAGTGCGATTGAAGCAACGACTTGAGTAAAATTACTCTTGACAGAAATATGACAAAATAATCTATGCCTGTTATGCAAACAAAATGGTTCTCATCAATCATTCTTAGAAAGACTAAATCCATATCTAATATACATTGGCATATGCATCATGATCATGCATTTAATATTGCATTCGCTTATAAATTATCATATGCATTACGTATTGTGAAACATAGATCCCCCACCTAAAGTCTACTACACCTAACTAAGAGAAAGAATTAAAAACAAAGAGAGAACTCATTTGAAATCACATTATCAGAGAGAGCTAAAATTTATAAAGAATGAAGTTTCTTGAATGACCAATCTACTCGAGTAACTCTTAAGGTCCAAGAATGGAGAGGGAACATTTGCACAGCCTCATGTGGAAGCACCACCAGCTCATGTTCCCCATACACCTCAAAACTTAAGGGCAAATTCAGTAACTAAGCAGCATTTTGTCCCCATCACTCTCGTCTAGTCAGCTCAAACTCCGGTCACTATGGATTTGATAGCTTAAGGACCTCTAATGATAAATCTACTAGTCCCATGAACTACAATAAGTGGACTACTCTAGAAGATAGATTAAGAATAATTGAAGGAAGTGATTTGTTTGACCCCATATGAGCAACTGAGTATGCTTAGTGCCAAACATTGTGGTGTTGAAGGGATTCAGAGTGTCAAACTTCCACTACTAAAAAGAAGGGTATTTAGCATCGATTTTAGCATCGAATAATTTAGTTGCAATTTTAGTAACAGTTAGCAACGGATTAAATATATATTAATTTTTTAATATTAGCAATGGATTCAGCAACAAAAAATTAGATACTGAAAAAAAAAATTAATATATTAAGAATCAGCAACGGATTTGCCGTTACTAATATAGTTGCTGATATAAAAAATTAAATTTTGACTTTTATAAAATAATAATAATTACGTGTCGCTTTTTTTTTGGTCTATATATATATATATATATATATATACATTGAAAACAACAAAAGAATTAAAAACCCCACAGCTGCAAACTTTATTCATTCTCCGAAAGAACCCCATCTTCTGTCCCTTTCTATAATTCTTTAAAAATCTAATTAACCCATTTCTCTTCCTTTCTATTCCTTTTCCAGGAGCCAAATCCATATGTCCTTTTCAAATCTACATATCCTTGTCATGCGTCCACAAACATAACTTGTGGTTTTCTTAACTTTTTCTCCAGTTACTTTAGAGTTGCTTTACGCTTCCAAAAATTCAATCTTGCGGGGAGAAAACATGGTGTGATAGCAGGTATAATCAAAAACCCATATTTAAAAAAATATGTTTGAAATTTAGAGAGAATAATTTTATAGATCTATTGCAAACTATTTGTTAAATATGGAAGTAGTGAGACTTTTTATAGGGTTCTAGGTTTTTTGGTTTTACTGGGTGTATGTGTGTTGTTTTTTGGGGGAGAAATATGGGAAATGTGTCTTAGAAAAGATGGTAGAGTTTGTGCAAAATTTATGGTAAAAACTATATATGGCAGCAGGGAATGTGTGTTAGCCGGCTTCCTAGCAAAGCTTCCCAACTTCTCAATACAAAGTTTGGGTAATGTGTCTTAGGAAGGTTGGCTAGGCGACAGAAATGCAAAAGAGGGCTGATTGGTCCTGTGGGTTTGATTAATTTTGGGTTAATAAAAATATTAATATTTTTTTTATTTTAGATTTAATTTTGGCTGAATCAATTTCAAGTTTTTGAAATTAAAAATGAACTGGATAATAGTTTTTTTGGATTTTATAATCAGTTAATTTGATTTTTTTTATTTAATTAATATTTGAAGGCTTTTTTTTTTTTAATTTCAAAGCTTTATCGATACTGCATGCACACTTAATGAACTAAAACGTCCAAGCATGCCGAGAGAGGAGAAATTTTAAAGTTTTCAGTTCAGGGAGAAGATTAATGACTCAAATATGTTAAAAAATTTACCTTCCGGCCGATATACTTTCCTGCTTTTTTTGATTTTGCAGAGGCAGCCCATCGCAATATATATAGTTCCTTCATTCTCGATATGGCTTTGGCTTTGTCTCCTTTAACCTCTGTTTTCTCCAACGTGCTACATTTTTCATTTATGCTGGCAGAGGACGATAACGTGCTACATTTTGTTTTTAACTAGTATGTAGTTATATTGATTTTCATTATTTGAAACCAATGGAGACTCATTATCTGAAACAAATGGAGACAAGAACGATGCATTTTAATATTTTGTTTCTTCATGGTGCCATTATCTTAAGAAGTTAAAAAAAAACATGACCTGCAGGATGGATCCAGAATTATAAGTATGGATCCAGAATTCATGAATTAGTCTTTGAATATATTAGCTACTATGCGATTTCTTCATGTGTTGAAAGAGTCTGCTATGTTCAATTCAATCTGAATATTTTAACTAGAAGTAAATGATTTTCATCCAGATGTCTTGTTTTCTGTCAGGATGCTCAATATAATATGGGACTCTTCAAAAGACTATTATTGTATGTGTTACAAATGTGAGTCCAAATTCACCAGCCTCGCCGTCTACAGCCACGAATGCTAACTTTTGTACTATTAATTGCTGGAGGATTTCCTTCTGTGAAGGGTCAGCTGTCATCAATATCAGGTTATTTAGCCTGAGGTTGAGCGGAAAGGTGAGTTGAAATCTACTCCAATTCTGTTCCCCAGTGATTGTCAATTCTCTTTCCAGCCTGTTAAATGATTATTTTCTGACTTTATTTTTGGGTGGGCAAGGAAATGGTAGTGTTTGGATTCTCTTTCCAGCCTATTAAATGATTTTATTTTCCAGCCTGTTAAATGACTTTTATTTTATAAAGTCCTGATAAATCATAAATAAAATGGTTGGAAACATTATTCAATGCTATTCTTGCTCATTACATGCTAATTTCCTTTTTTAATTTTTTAACACTATTATTCTTATTTATTTTTATTTTTATTTTTTTAATTTCAGATTGTTGAACCCATCATCATCACATTACTTATTTGCATTTGGAGTTGCCAAGTTTTTGGGTTGTGCATATTGGTCCTCCAGGTTTGTCAATGTAGCTTAAAACTTTTTATTAATTTTGGAAGATAACTTGATTTGTAGAAAAATTGCATTGTAATTAAATCTTAGCCTCTGTTTGCTAATAATGTTATAATTTGTCTCCAAAGTGTTTTTAGTTTGTTAGTATTTCTTTGTTTAATGTGACGATCTTAAGTAATAAATTATTGATGAAATAAATATTTAATAGTTGGTTAAAAAATAATAATTATGGCATATGTTTGCATGCAAACTTTATTTCTACAATATTACTTGACAATGAAAACGATTATATATTTTTTCCAATAGAATAGTCTATATTACTAAAGTTGAAGAAAAAACATTATGGTGAGAAATAATAAACAGAGCAATTGCTTAGTGTATCCTATTTAGCTAGCTATTTTGCCTACATCATTTTTACTAATCCAATGGACAATCAAAACAACGTATTATATTTCCCTATGATAACTTATAAGCTAGTTATTAATGAAGTTATTTTGATAATTTATTATATAAAGTTTTAAATATAGATTTAGAAATGTATTAAATAATATTCTAATTCTTTTTTGGTTTTAATTATGTTAATTAGATTAATATGGACGATCGATCATGGATATATCGTCGTCGTAGGGACGGTCATATTTGTCCGGAATTTATTGCGGGTGTACGGAGATTTATTAATTTGCATTTTCAATTGATCAAAATGTATCTGGAGGTAAAATTAGATGTCCTTGTGTTAGGTGCAAAAATCAAAAGTTTTTAATGGAAGAAGATGTTTATAAGCACCTGTTTTCAAGAGGATTTTTACCTGATTATGAAAATTGGACTGTACATGGAGAGCCTTATGTTTCAGAACCGATAATAGCTGGACCTTCATTAGTTGGGTGTAGTCATGTTGTGAATGATGTTTTTAAAGAAAATTCATATAGGAATATGGTTCTGCATGCAATGGGGGTTGGTGATGCATACTCTAATGATATGGTTTCTAGTCCTATAGTAGCAGAGGAACTTCCGAATCCGGAGGCAGATAAATTTTATAAATTACTTAAAGCTACAGAGGAGTCTTTATGGGATGGGTGTACCAAGCAATCTAAACTATCTGCTTGTGTACAATTGCTTAATATGAAGTCAACTCTAAATTTGACTCAGACTGCCTTCAACAAATTCACTGAATTTACAAAAAGTTGCATGCCTGATAATGAAAATTTGGTTTCAAATTTCTATGATGCCAAGAAATTTATGCGGCTACTTGGACTTGGTTATGATAAATATGATGTGTGTCCTAATTATTGCATGCTGTACTATGGGGTAGATGCAATGAAAACAAGTTGTGATTTTTGTGGAAGTTTACGATACAAACCTAGAAATCCTACTAGTAAAGTTTCTAATAAGTCAGAGAAACAACTCCGATACTTTCCCTTGACACCAAGACTTCAGAGGCTATTCATGTCTCCACATCATGCCAAAGATATGACATGGCATCATTTTCATAGGTCAGATGATGGAGTTATGGTGCATCCATCTGACGAGGAAGCATGGAAGAAGTTTAATGAAGATCATCAAGACTTTGCATCCGATCCACGAAATATTCGATTAGGATTATGCATCGATGGTTTTAGTCCATTTGACATGTCTTCAAATGTCTACTCTTGTTGGCCAGTAATTGTGACCGTTTATAATTTGCCTCCTTGGAAGTGTATGACCCGACCATTCATGTTTTTGTCAATGATTATTCCTAGGCCGAAGAATCCGGGGAAAAAGCTTGATGTTTTCCTACGTCCGTTAATTGATGAATTGAAAAAGTTATGGCTTGATGGTGTTAATACCTATGATATATATAGGAAGGAAAATTTTCAATTAAGGGCGACTTTGATGTGGACCATTAGTGATTTTCCAGCTTATGGTATGTTATCGGGTTGGAGTACTCATGGGAAGTTGTCTTGTCCTTATTGTATGGAGCATAGCAAAGCCTTTAGATTAAAGCATGGGGGAAAAATAACCTTTTTTGACTGTCATCGACGATTCCTACCTATGGATCACCCATATAGATATCAATCAGATAAGTTTTTGAAAGGAGTAACAGAATGGCTCCCTCCTTTACCTCGTTGATCTGGTTCAGAAATTTTATTTGAAGTGTCTAATTTGACGATGGGACATATTAGAAGTTCATCTCATAATGATAAAATTCCAGGTTTTGGTGTTAAGCATAATTGGGTAAAGAAAAGCATTTTTTGGGAGCTTCTGTATTGGCATACAAATCTAATTCGTCATAATCTTGATGTCATGCACATTGAAAAAAATTTCTTTGACAATATTTTTTATACAGTAATGGATTGTCCTGATAGAAGCAAGGACAATTTAAAGGCTAGGTTGGATATTCAGTTGTATTGTAAGAAGCCAACCTTACATTTGCAACATGATGCAAGTGGTCGGGTTTACAAACCTAAAGGCACTTATTATCTCTTCAAGAAACAACAACAAGAAGTGTTGTCATGGATGAAAGAATTGTCTTTTCCTGATGGTTATGCTTCAAACATCTCACGGTGTGTAAAAGAGGCACAATGTAAGGTTTCAGGCATGAAAAGTCATGATTGTCATGTTTTTATGCAAAGACTTCTTCCAATTGCTTTTCGACCTTACTTGCCTAAACCACTGTGGGAGTCATTAACTGAATTGTCGTATTTTTTTCGAGACATTAGTGCTACAAGTTTAAATGTCCAACACATGGAGTTGCTGCAAATGAATATCATTGAAATTATTTGCAAACTTGAAAGGATTTTTCTGCCATCCTTCTTTGACTCTATGGAACACTTGGCAATACATTTACCTTATGAGGCAAAAGTCGGAGGACCCGTTCAATATCGATGGATGTATCCATTTGAACGGTATGTTTTCATGTCATATTATTTTTTACTCTTTTCCATTTTTTTCCTAAACTAATTGATATCAATGATATAGATATATGTTTTATTTGAAGAAAAAAGTGACAAATAAAGCTAAAGTTGAGGGTTCCATATGTGAAGCATATTTGATTGATGAAATTACCAATTTTGCATCTTATTATTTTGGAGATGACGTGCAAACAATATGGAATCGAGTTCCAAGAAATGATGATGGTGGCCTTAAAAGTCTTGACGGACAACTTTTAATTTTTTCTTACCCGGGGAAAAAATTGTCTAGAAGATCGTATAGAAGACATTTGTCACATGCTGAAATGAAAATTGCACATAACTATATTTGTTTCAACTGTGAAGAATTGAAGCCCTATTTAGAGTAAGTATGAAATATTTTTTTAATACTTTATTCTTAATAATTTAATTTTAAAAATAAACTATTTATAATTTAGACAATGTCATCAAGAGCTAAAGTCACAACAACTACATGCTAGTGATGCTGAAATAGAAAAACTATGCGAGGAGATCTTTCTAATTTGGTTAAAAAATAACGTAAGTAGTTTATATTATGGTTTTTTTAATGCAATTTTATTATTTTGAGAAATTATTTTTTTTTGAAAAAAATATTTATTATGGTATTAAATGTTATGATAGGTTGAATATCAATCAAATGGAACTGGGAATCAAATCTTTGCACTTGCTATGGGCCCTTCAAATTTAGTTAAATGTTATAATGGGTATTATGTGAATGGTTTTAAATTTCACACTCAAAGTTATGGTCGATTTAAAAAGACGATGAATAGTGGGGTTTGTGTGAAAGGAAGTTGTTATGATGCCAATGAATGTGACTATTATGGAATGCTTGAAGAAGTTGTTCGGCTAAAATATTTGGGGAGTAAGTGCAAACTGTTCATGTTTAAATGCCATTGGTATGATACAAGAAGAGGAATTAGAATGCATCGTTCAAATGGTTTGGTGGAAATCTAGCATACTTCTCGACAATATGGAAATGAAGATTTTGTGCTAGCGCAACAATGTCAACAAGTCTACTCTACATGTCCACCTGACAATAAATCTTCTGAATGGTGGGCAGTAGTTAAGACAACTGTTAGAAGTCGTTATAGCGTTAACATGGGTGAATTTATTGAAGATGATAACAATACAAGATCATTTGATGTCGCTCGATCGGATGAGATTTCTCAACCATGTCGTGTCCTTCCTACTCAAACACTTGATGATCCAAATATATTTGTTGAAGCATCATATTATACAGAAATCAACCATTGTGAATTGCTTCAATTACAGGCAAATTCAGTAGAAGTTGAAAGGGTTTCGATGAAGAATTTGATGATGATGTTAATGGTGATTACGATGATGATGATGATGATGATGATGATGTGGTTATGAGTGATGATAATGATGAGCAGCATGATGATGATATACTGTAAAATTTATTTTTTATGTATTGTATTTGGACTTATTTTTAAGTGATGTAAGTATGTTTGTATTAATGGTATTAATTAAACATAATTATTTTGTTCATTTTATTTTCTTATTGTATTAATTAGTTCATATTCAATAATTACAAATAATTCAGTTATATTTATTCTATAATGTTGTTTATTGATGCTAATTTTTTATTCTATTTCAGGTATCTAGCATGCCTCGACGTGGTTATTTATTAGGTTCCAGGAGTAATAGGACCACTTCATCTAGATCAAGTGGCCCTTCATCTGGGCCGAATAGCCAAGCATTCATTTCTCATCAACCTATTCATCATGAGTTGCATGATTGCTATAATCCTACTTGGAATGCACATCATACTCAGCAAGATTATAGGAGGAGGGATGATTATCAATCGTACGAGGGTTTTCAGCTTTCAAGATTTACTTCAAACTTAAGAAGGTTTCCCTCAAGATCACCTATATATTTTTGGAGGATATAATGTTGATGGGGGTTATTATGATTGGAGGGGCAAGGATGTTAGGAGAGGTGAGACAGCTAAGGAAGATAGAGGAGAACAATATGAGAGAGTAGATAGTGATAATGATGAAGATGAAGATGAGGGAGATGATGTTAATGCAAGAGGATTAGGTGATGAGGAGACGATTGTAATGTTAGAGATTCGGAGGATCGAGATGACATCCCATCAATCCACGGTTCAACATCTTCTCCATTGCATCATGAGCAACGAGTTCAAAAGCGTGGTTTTGACACACATAAGGATCCAATTACAAAAAAAAGAGAGCTTCGTTTATATGGAACAACAGAGTAAGTTGAAATTTATAAGGTTATTGAGTTTTATAATTATTTTTTAAACTTTATTATTTTAATAAATCTTTGTTATTTTTTTAAAACTTTAATAACTCATCGTGTGGGCGTGAGATCAGACTTATTTTGAGGTCAAATTTTAAAGGACCATGGCACAATTGGGAAAAAGTTGATTCAACTTATAGGGATGAACTCTTTAAGGAGTTTAAGGTATGTCATTATACATTTTTAAATTGATGAACTTATAGTGATGAAATTGATTATCTTTCAAATTGTTTTAGTAATACTTTTATGTTGACTTATTAATTGATATTGTGAGACTTGAATATATTGATAAGTATAATTTAGTGCTCAGAGATTGTTTGATGAATGAGATGTGATCCAGGATGATTGGATCAAGATGAAAGTTGTAATGACATATAATAGAAGTGTTGTCAATAACTTGGTACCAACAAAAATAGAGGAAACTCTGCCGAATTTTTTTAAAAAAAATCCATAATCTTAGATATATTATTCAATACTTGACATTAGTAATGAAATATTTGAGATTTCATGACATTATATTTGAGGGTGTTACATTCTTTTTTTCTATGCACATCATATCTTAGATGCAAGGAATATTAATATAGTAAAAATAGTTTTTTATGGAAGTGAAGACTAAAATGAAGTACGAACCTCTTAGATACAATTAAAAGAATTTATAGCAAAGGCATTAAGTTTGTTTGACCATTTCATTGATTGAAAATATAAATTAATATATAATTGTTTTTGCATCTCTAACGACATTAATTAGGTTAGAACATGTAAATTAATTATATTTTAGGAATATATTAAGAAATGGCAAGGTATAGACCAAAAAAAAATATGTTCATTTTTTTTACTACTGATTGTGTGATTGTAATTATATAGTCTAGTTAACAATTATGTTGAGCTTTGTTTTTGTTTTTGTTTTTTTTTATAGAAAAAATATTTATTTTCTGAGGATGATGAACCAATTGTTCGAAAAATTTGGGAGGATAAGACAAGAATTGCTTTGAACCAGCAGTTGACACGAGCTCGTAAGAGAGCTATGTCGGACATAAATACCACAAATATTATGGATTGCATTAATAAAGGTCCAGTTTGGATAAACAATGATGATTGGAATCAAATGATTAAAGAAATTTGGTCCACCCCGAATTTCAAAGGAGATCAAAATCAGCGAAGAAATAATCGGCTAACTAAAACAGATGGTAAATTAAGCACTCATTCTAGAGGTACGGTGTCATTTGCATCATATCGAGCTAGCATGGTGAGGATTGTTTATATTTGTTATGTTGGACTTCAAATTTTCATATTTATTTTGTCTAATATTTTTTATTTGTTGATAGTAAGAAAAAGCAGGTGGAAAAGAACCTCTATGTGATGATGTGTTTTCGGTGTTGCATTAGAGTGCCAAGAAGCCTGAAACCTTCATAGATAACAAGTCTAAAAAAGTTGTTGTAAGTATTTTTTTATGTAATTTAATTATTATTTAAAATTAAAATGAATTTATTATTATATTTAATTTTATTGTAGGAGAATTACAAAAAAGAAATGATTTCAAGATATGGAACTAATCGGGAAAATCATCCTTCATTTGATGGAGCAGCTTGGTGTGCGGCTATAGGAGGAGTTGCAAAGGGTAGAATATATGGTGCACCTGGTATGCCAAAATCCATGGTTAGTACGAGTGCTTCATCACAATCCTATACGATGGAGTCAACACCTCCTAGCTCATCAATTCAGGCATTGAAAGAGCAAATAAAGAAAAGGGATGGTCATATTTTATCACTACAACAGGAGATGACTTCAATCAAAAACTTTCTTAGTAATATGGGATACCAAGCTTGGGCATCAAATATGGACCAAGGTATGTCGACACCTATGGCTTCATCTATGCCGTCACATATGGCTCCACAGATGTATCCCTTGTCTAATCCAAGATATCAACCGAGGCCTCGACCACCGTATACCGGTCCCACCTCATGATGGTCAGCATTGTTTTGGTTCGTTTCCACCACCACCCCCACCACCACCTTTATGATAAAACATATTTATTAAATTGTGACTTATCTATTTTGATGTAAGTTTGACGAGATTTAAAAATTTATTGTGAAATTTATTTTATTTGACTTATTATTTTTGATAAAATAATTTCTAGTATTAATTTATGTTCTTTGTATATTTATCTATAATTTTTGAAACAGACCACAAATAATTAAAAAAATTCAATAAATGAAAAAAATAATTTAAAAAATTCATGATAAATCAAAGAACGGATTAGCAACAAAATTTCTATCGTTAATCAGCAACAGATCAGCAACGGAATATCCGTTGCTGATTTACATATTTAGCAACCGAATTTCAGCAACTGATAATCCGTTGCTAAAAAATTAGCATCTATTATTTGCATCTGAAATTATCTGTTGCTAATTCCGTTGCTGAATTTTATCAGTAACGGATTTTAATGTTATCTGCAATGGAATAGTTAGTTGCTAATAGGCTTATTTTTTAGTAGTGTTCATCAAGTATACCGGACTAGAATGCCCAAACACCCATCTCCGGTTGTACTGCAACAAGATGACTGAAGTGATCTACAATGAGAAAATGCTAATTTATTTCTTTTAGGATAGTCTCACAGGGCTAGCCCTGAGTTGGTATGTGAGACTGGAAAATACCAGGATTAAGAAATGGAAAGACTTGACAGATGTCTTTCTAAAGCTGTACAAATTCAATATGGAAATTGTCTTGATAGAACTAGCATGATGACCATGAAGAAGGGAAGTCAAGAGTCAGTAAAGACATATGTGCAAAGATGGAGAGATGAAACCACAAATGTTTAACCTTTTTTGATAGCAACGAATATGATGACTTTGTTTGCCAATACCTTCAAATCCTTTTATTATGAACATTTGACGGGTAGCTTGTCTAAGCATTTCTATGATGTTGTACATATTACTGAAAGGATAGAGCAAGGGATTATTAGTTATTTAAATTATTATATTTGAATGTTGTACTTCTTAGGACATTTTCACTTGCGCTAGGCATAATCTTATCTTATCTTATCTTATTTTACTTTTGTTAATATAAACTAAGTATGTTGTGTATATCTTGGGATTGTAGTGTATTCGTTGAACGTTGGATTATCGATTGTACAAATATAATTGATACTCTTCACATTTGTATTCCTATAAATTCACATACTCATGTTGGTTTTTATTTTCTTTTAAAACTCTCATAATTGCTATTGTATAATATCATATGGATTAATATGATTTTGGTTTTTATTTTCTTTTAAAATTCTCATAATTGCTATTGTATAATATCATATGGATTAATATGATTTGATAAATATACTTGATGTGATTGAGATTCAAGATGATTGGATTGAAATTTGAAAACGTGAATAGAAGTGAAACAGATTTTAATCAATAATTTAATAATTTAGGATCTTCAGTTATAAGAGAGACTTCAGGCATAAATTATAGGAGAGCTTAAAACGTGTATTTAAAAGCTGTTGCATTGGTTTGTCATTACAGCGAGTCTTGTTATAGCAGACTTACAAAGAAGAAAAAACATACAGCAAAGCAAAAAAACATGAACACTAGAAGTTACTAATTAAGCAGAAGAAAAAGAAGATTAACCTTGAAAAAACTGTGACAAGGTGGCATTACAAGGCTCTTCATGGAGCAAGAAGTAGGGGAACAGTGCCCTTTTTCTTCCAGAGTTGAAAACACAAAAACAAAAAGTACAAGATACTAGAATTATATAAATAGCATTTTCTCCCCCGTCTACAGAAGTTCTCAACTATTCAGGTCTATCTGCTTTTCTCGAGGGTTTGTCATTGAACTTCAGGCCTTTCCTTCTCAGGTAACAAAGTTATTTCAGGATTTTTACACTGTATAATGCTGCTGGATGGTATCAATATCCAAACCCTTGAGTTTAACAACCGATTCAACATGCCCCTTAAGTGTGTGAAGCTCCCGGAGCCTATTCATGATAGAGAAATTCTCTTAGTAAGCTGATTAATGACTGAAAACTTCAAGACCGAATCGATTTAGATTATATATCAAGCAATAAAACATTACAATATTCTCTACCAGTGATACAAACAAAAATCAAAAGACTAATGCCATACCTTGCAACCTCTGCTCGTCTCTTAGCCTGCTCAGCGATTTCAGACAACTCCCTATAGCCGCTCTTTTCACTGAAGACACCAGCAGTCTCTGGTGGTTGAAGCCCATGCAAGGTCCTTTGTGCAAGAGCCCATTGAGCTTCTCTCTCCTCTTTACCATAATCTTTCTTCGTGGTAAAGGCGGTCTGTCACAAGAGGAAAAATTGTGTGCCACATTTCAGTTCCAACTACTAAATACATGTTCAAGTACCTGGAAAGATCAGTGTTCGGGAAAAATAATGTACCTTGTTCTCTAGCAAATTGAGCCAAGCCTTTCCACTTAGGATGTAGCGGATGGCAAACTTCATAATATCAAGTGGGAAATAGAAAACAATACTGTAAATCCAGATGACACCAGCCCAACCCCAGCCAATTCCCTTGATCCTTGCAAAACCCCAGTTGGCATAAACGGCAATCACAGTTGCAACCTGATGAAAACCAGTGTTCGTTAGATTATTTCTGAAGGAATTCTTCACCTCCAAACCACATCAAGGAGGAAGCAAATATTACCAGCTGTGCAATCATGAAAGCAGACACCAGTAGCAGACCAGGTCGTTCAATAAAGGACCAGCTGCGAGAACGAGTCACGAAAATGAGAGCTTGGCTCACAATACTAACTTGAAGGTATAAAGCACCCATCATTTCTTCATCATTTTTCCTTAACGATCTGACACCAAATTTTTCCTGCATGTGTGGAACGTGAAAATGCTCATTGGTATCCACCAAACAGCACTATTCTGCAACTCAATATAAGTTTGCAAGTCAAAATGTGGCGTCTGTTACCGAAAAGAAATCAGTATCATGCACTGCCCAGAAGAATATCACAGTCATCAATGCCAGGTAACCACCAAGTACGATTCCAGTGGCAAATATCTCTTTTAGTTTCCAGCTATCAGGTAAGGGTGATGGCTTAACTCTATCCTTTGAGATCGTCATAATTGTACCTACGAAAAATGGTAAGTAAATACTGAAAACTACCATGCCGTCTTGGCCTACATAAAAAGTAATAATAATTTTAAAACCATGCTTATCACTACTCACCATCATTTAGGATGGCAATAATCAAAACCATGAAAGGAGAGAAGTCGTATTTCCATATCAGAGCAATAAGCATGAACCCAAACTGCCAAATTCGAATTTAATGTCAGAAAGGAGTAGTGCCGTGTTTATAATAGAAAACCACATTTATACGTTCTAATGAAACTGCTAGTGGTTACTTACCACAATACGGATTGTGATGGAAACTGCATAGATCTGCAATAGTGAAGGTATTTAAGCCACTAATTGTTAAAATGGAAATAGAATTTAAAGGGAAGAAAACTTGTGAGCTTGGTCAAGAACATAAGAAGCATGCACAACTAACAGTGTAGTTCTTCATCCTTTGGAAAATAGCTCTACTGGTCAGCACAGCACTTATAATGACACTCAATCCAGGCTCTGTTAGAACAATGTCAGACGCACTTCTTGCAGCATCTGTAGCATCAGCAACAGCAATTCCAATATCTGCCTTCTTCAATGCAGGTGCATCATTAACACCATCACCAGTCATTCCGACAATGTGCTTCCTTTCTTGCAATTTCTTCACGATTTCATATTTGTGCTCTATAAAGAAAATGGATTTAGTTAGATAAAATAATCTATCTAACCGAATCGACACCCACAGGTGCCGAGTATTTTTGTAATAGGTGGCATAACGAAAGCACCCACCTGGAAACACGCCAGCAAACCCATCTGCCCTCTCAATCAACTCTTCAACAGGAAGAGTAGCTATGCTTGCATCCTTATCCTGACCAAGTAAAGAAGCTGAAGGGTACATGTTTGTTCCCATTCCAAGCCTTCGTCCTGTCTCCTTCGCAATAGCAAGCTGATCACCTGGATATTAATTAAAATCACCATAAAGTAAGCAACAACATAAAAAAATAAATAATCACCATTGCATTCACTAAAGAGATTATCAAATAGCAAAAAATTACCAGTAATCATCTTGACATTTACGCCGAGATTGAGAGCTCTACGGATGGTCTCAGCACTGTCATGTCTTGGAGGATCAAAGAGGTTCAACAAGCCAACAAACTCCCATGGACCACCCGGACTTTCCTTACTTTTCTCAGGCACTTGCTGCATCCAAACCACAGTACCAGTAGTAAGAGGATATTTTTGCCAAAAATAATGAAGGGAAAGCAAAGGAACGCTGCAGAATATCAATGCAAGGCATTAGAACCTGTCTAGCAACAGCCAATGACCGAAGCCCTCTTTCAGCAAACTTATCAATACAAGAATGAACCTTCTTCTTAACATCTTCCCTGCAATTGCATAGGGCGAGGATCTATTCACAGAAAAAATTAGTTTGAACAAGATAACTCACTAATCTTTTTCGAGTGTTACACCAAAAGGTGGTATGAAATCTAAAGTAGCAACAAGTTACCTGCTCAGGGGCACCTTTACTTGCTCTATGCCAGTTTCCAGCAGCATCAATGTAGGTTAAAGCAGTCCTCTTGTCCACAGGATTGAATGGAAGGAAGTGTACCTCTCTTATACCAGCCCTTGCCTGCATACATATACAAGAGATAAAGGCTCGCGTTCATTACTTGATGTCTTAAAATATGCAAAGCAGGCATTGTACCTCCTTTGGATCAGCAAGCATTCCAACCATGGCAGCATCAATGGCATCTTGATTTTCAACTCTAGAGGCCCTGGCAGCAAGCAGGATGACATAATCTTTGTCCACACCCTTTGCAAAAACCTCAATCAAGTTTTTGTCAATGCTCAGTTTGTTGAGGGTTAGAGTCCCAGTTTTGTCACTGCAGAGTACATCCATACCTGCCATCTCTTCAATGGCAGTCATACGCTTAGTGATGGCACCTTGTTGGGACAGCTTGTGGGATCCAATAGCCATCGTCACCGACAAGACCGTTGGCATAGCAATGGGGATGCCTCCAATCAAGAGAACCAAAAGATTGTCAATTCCATCTCTGTACTTGCGGTGCTGAATCGGGTACATGACTATGATCTCAATAACCATTCCAACTGCTATGGAACAAATACAGAAGTTCCCAATAGCAGTAAGAACCTTTTGGAAGTGGCCAACTTGGTTGGTGCTGTCCACCAGATGCGCAGCCTTTCCGAAGAAGGTGTGAACACCAGTAGCAATAACAACAGCCTCGATCTCTCCTTGTTTACAAGTGGAGCCTGAGAAAACTTCATCGCCTGGATGCTTAGTTACTGGAAGTGACTCCCCGGTGAGAGCAGATTGATCAACCTTTAAAGGATCACCCTCAAGAAGACGGGCATCAGCAGGGATGATATCTCCCAATTTGACACTAATGATGTCTCCGGGAACCAGAATTGCAGCATCCTCCTCAGTCCACTTTCCATCCCTAAGAACCTACACCAGCATGGAATGAAAATAAAGTATAAAATTAATTATAATTAGTTAATATTAATTTTTAAGCAAGTGTTTAACCACTTTTTTATTCTTCTCTTTTTCTATCAATGGCAGTATGCCAGCATCTAACATTTATCATCAGTAGATTATGTTGTTTCTTCTTATTTACTTGTAACGAAGCATGGCACTGACTTTAAAAAAAAAAAAAAAAAAAAAAAAACTCGATACCTAGTCCACTATAAACCAATATAAATGACAATTTAGAGGCTTATCCAAGTCATCAGATTTCACACATCATAAAACACAAGCCGATGAAAATATCTTACAATTTATGCATATGTATGTGAACAGAGTGCCTTAGCCAATCTGCAAATAGCCAACTAAATGTGTTACACAGTTTCTTGAATTACCTTGGTTTTAGGAGCCAGGCCAGCCATAAGTGCAGCAGCAGCATTTCCCGCATTGTTTTCTTCAATGAAACTAATGGTAGAGTTGATCACAAGCAAGCAGGTGATACCGACAAAGTCTTGCCAATCTGGGGGCCTTCCATCGCCATTCGCCAATGCAATAGCCATGATAGCTGCAGCTTCCATAACCCATGATAGAGGATTCCACATGAACCCCAAGAACTTGAGAAATTTGCTTTCCTGTTCATTGAAATACTTGTCATTAGTCCACAAATCAGCAAACAACATAACATAATAACTTCCATGTACATGCCAAGGTATCATTAGGGACCTTTTTCTCTTCCAATTTGTTGGGGCCAAAGATTTGAAGCCTGTTGGCTCCTTCCTCTGAGGTCAAACCTTCTTTTGTACATTTCAATTGCTCAAACACTTCCTCAACCGGAATCTTTTCCTGTTAACAAAAACCAATTTCACAACACTACAATTATTAGTATCCCCGGTGACCCGATATTAAATCTTGAATTTCACTTTTTAACCATTGTATTTTTATAACAATTTGGATTAACTTTTGTACCTATTAATTATTTCAATCGAGAAATGACCGTTAAAACAACCCTATTATTTTACAGCGAGTATCATTTTTTCAAGTCTTGGAATTACAAAAGACACCGAGAAAAGGTTGCTCTCGCATAAGGGACAGCCCCCACTTTGTGCGATTCCGATTGGTACGTCAACGGAATCGCAGCACGAATCTCTCAAATAGAAGATGTAAGGTCTACGGTGCAAATTCCAAGAAAAGAAGGGTCAAACTTGTCAAATCAACAGAATCATCAAATACTTGATGAATCCAAGAAATAAACCCAGTGGTCATAGTGTCAGTACGGTTTGAACGTGAGAGAGAGAGAGAGAGAGAGACTAAAAATTCCACGGAAAAGGTAAAGGACCACGGACAGGTACTAAAAAATCCAAAAGAGCAGAACAAAAGGCTGAGAGATGCTTTTTCTTTGTTTAGGGATCTTTAATTGATAACAAATATAAAAAAAACACAGCCACCTCATTTTTATCTTTCTTTCTTTCTTTAGTTGTCTTCACATGTGAGAAAAAATACCCAAAAATACGATAGCTTTTTTCCCAAAAAAAAAAAAAAGAGAAATGAAATGGGAAAAAGTGAAGAATTTTAAGGGTCCTTTTCAATCTCATACTAAATGAAAAGAGTTCTAACACACGAGGTTGAAAAAATTTCCATCTCAATCTGAACATAACTGGAAATGGTGCGAAACTAGGATTCTATTCAGCTATATATGATCATCATAGAGTTCTCAACAATCACATGCACAGCAAAAGTATACCATTCAATGTTTTTTTAGCAAATAGCAGCAGCAGAAAATGTAAACAGCATAAAGAGAAAGTAGTGCTGAGGAAAAAAAACACCATACTAGATCAACGTTCTCATTCTTGATCTCCTCGAGACTAAAGGCCTTTGCCATCTTTCCACTCTAGCCCCGGAAACCACAACGCAGAGCCAAAAATCTCTCCCTCTCTCTCAATCGGTTTTTGGTAACAAGATTATGTATAACTCAATATGGAAGAAGAAGAGGAAGAGAAATGAAGGTAAAGGCCATTCAATGAGACCTTGCCTATCCCAAGAAAAGGGCCAGAGATCAAGAGAGTGTGTGCAGAGATAATTAAGACGAGGCTTCTTTCAAGCCCCTCTAACCTCTCCTTTTATAGACGTCAATGGACATGTTTTTACTTTTTACTTCCTCCCCCTCTCTCTTAAACCCTACAAAAGTAGGACCCACATTCACAATTAGGAAGTAGGAGTAGTTTTAAGGATCTCTCTCTCTCTCTTCTAAGCGGTGACTTGTCGGGGTTGGTTGTGTTGTCTTGGGATTCCAAAACCTGTCCTTTCCTGGGGGAATGTAATCTGGACATTGTAGAGTGCTACTTTACTAGGTTACCTGAAACGTTAAGATTCTCAGCATTTATTCTCATGAATAAATAGAATTTCCTTTATAATAATTAGATATTCATTCACTTTAATAAGGGTTACTAAGATCATCAATCTTCTTCTTCCACAAATCTTGCTGTTGTTGCTGGCATGCATGTCCTTCGCTGATTCTGAAGAACAAACAAAAAAGATTAATTTTTGAATAATCTTGATAGATGGAATGAAATAAACATTATCTTAGGAGTTTATGCCTTGACCAAGTGATTTTTAAATCATCATGCGTTACTCAAAGAATTAATATATTAATTAATTAATTAATTTTAACAAATTCACAGCGACACCAACCTCCAAACTAAGGGGACAAAAATGATAGAAAGCATTTCGAAACGTAAGTTAACCCGCGTTTTAAAAAGAGTTAATTTTTTTTTGCTAAAAATTAATATTTTTTATGTTTTGAATCGTTTTGATGTGCTGATCTAAAAAATAATTTTTAAAAAATAAAAAATTATTATTTTAATGCATTTCGGCATGAAAAGGACTTTGAAAAACAACCACAACTACACTCCCAAACAGGTCTGTAGAATTTCAAAGTTAAATTAACATGTTCTCGATTGAAAACTTGAATATGAATTCGGCAGTAAAATAAAGTTCTCAGATTTAGATTTTGAGTTAAAATATCAAATTTTGAAGAGATACTGTGAATCTAATATTCATTATTTCTAAACTATATGTGAAATGTATATTACGGATTCTATTTGCTTTAATATACCCACTTCCTTTATTTGTTTAAAATGACTAATTCAAAGAGATTTATTTTCGTTTCATTCAAGACAATGGAGGAAGATTTTAAACTTATTTTAACAAGTGTATATATGTGCTTAGTCTCATAAATAAACCCTACATTAATATTAGATTTATATTCACCTCTTCATGCGATAAGCTTAACTGGTAGCTATGTATCTGTGTATAGATCGATGATTTCTTTAATTTGGTGTAACAAGGTTCAAAGTCTAATTTTGTTTGTTAATATATAATGGAAAAAAAAATAATAGTCAACCCATTGAATGATCCTACTACCAATAGTCAACTCTTTAATAAAAACTATTAACACAAACTTTTTACACACACACACACACATATATATATATATATATATATATATATATATATATATATATATATATATATATATATATGAACAACTACAATTAAAAATGATGTGTTTGCTTGTAATGTGAAAAGAAAACAATATAATATGTGTGTGGATGATACATACAACATAAATATTATAAATATAAATACGATTTAAAAATTAAGTCTAAAGTAATCTTTACCCAAATTGATAAAATTTCTGGAATTTATAAAACTCTAAAATATATAAGATTTTATTACCAAAAAGAAATCAAATGGGTTAACAGTATTGTATAATTGAACAGTTAGTGCCCGTGATTATTTTTGTCTCTGTTGACAGGCATAAAATTAAAAAAGCGAGGTCACTTTGTCTGCCTGCCTGCCTGCTAGATCCAACAATTTGTGGTTGTAGCTGTGCCATAGGTATGCCAACGAAACCTCTCAAATACAGTCAAATTGTGATTTTAACTCTTTCTACTATTCTCATGAAGCTTTGCTTTTGAAGCACATAAATATTCTCATCCCGTGTACTTTGATTTATACCTCTTTTTAAGAACTTAAATAATTATGATTCACTCTAAAATTATTTCCCATTGACACATGTTAATTCTGCTTGGAAAAATATCGTAGAATGAGTGTAAATATGATTTATTATGTATATGTTGTGAACTATATATGAGTTTTGGAACGGGGTTTAATGTTTTATAAAAAAATTAAATTTTATTTAAAATAATTATTTTTTATATATTCTCACACTGTTAATATCAAAAATAATTTTTAAAAAATAATAAAATATTATTTTGATATATTTTTAATTAAAAAATATTCTATTACATTAATTGTTGTGCTAGATATTTATAATATGATTGCATATAAATCAGGTTTTATATGTATATGTCTTGTACCATGCAAAACTAAATTCTTTTATAAAATGGTATTCTATAGACAATTGTTAGAGACGACAACTACAAGGTCTCGATACCTTTATCATCAACAAAAATGAAGGATTAAATACAAATTTGTCATTAATTAGCGACTCCAGCAGCCAATCACTCGCAATTTAATTAGTTTCCGAGTCATGCTTACACAAAACTTGCACTGACCAATTAACTTTTATAACAGTAATTTGAAAAAAAAAAGAAAAATTAATTAATTTACACTCACATGCATTGGTGGAGCCATGGGCCGGCCCTCGAAGATCGAAAAAGTTCTTTCAAATTCAACTTTTGTCAACCTTTTATAAAAGGTCATCGTGTTTGTATGTAATGATCCTAAAAAAAAAAAAAATAAAGATGTTGCATTTTGGCCTTTCAGGTAATATTTGGTATGTCGGGTAATATTAATTAGATTGGACTAGATTGGACTAAATAAATATAAACCTTTAGTTCAAGAATTGATGGATCAATGGTAAATAGAGTAATTTTTAATTTAAAAATGATAAATAGAGAGAAGACATTTTTTCTCTCTTTTTTTCAAATAAATGGTTTAATCTTTTTAAGTATATGAGTTAGAGTGTGTTTATGAGAAATCATTGATAGAGAAAATAAGATTAAAGATGGATTTGGGGGAGAGTTTGAAAGAGAGAGAGTTTGAAACTTCATAGAGAAATAAAGGATTTGTAAGGGAGAAGAAGTGGAGGAGAAACTTTCATTGGAAACGCTACAAACAAAACAACTTGGGAAAGTGTTCTTCACCAATTAATTCTTGTTATTTTGAATTTAGAGTAATTTTTAGGTGAAAACCTTAACTTTTCAAGTTAGGGTTCTTGAGTAAAATTTAGAAAAAAATGTGTTGATTGTGACATTGTTATAATGATATGGAATATATGTTACCAAGAGTAAAAATTATTTAAATAAAAGAAATAAAATCAAGAGGTGAAAATTAGTTTTAGAGCCTGCGATATTGAATGTGTGGGGGGAAATGATAATTTAATGGAAAATGGGTGAGTTTTTATGTTAATTTGAAATAAATATGTGAAAAATGTGTTGTGAATTAAGTTTTGGTCTTAATCTTATAATTTATGTTATAGGTATGTTAAGGAAAAATGTGTTATATATTATGAAAATAGTGAGAAATGTTGAAATGATATATAAAGGTGATAATTAGAACATGTTTTGATTATGTGGCATGTAAAGATAGAAGTGTAGAATATGATTTGAATACTAGCTAGATTCTTAAAAGTATTGGATTTAACTATGGATTTTAATAATTGTTGGGTTGTGGGATTTCATGAATATGGAATTGTTAAATTCTATAATATTATGTTTTAGTAATGTGCTAAAAAAGAGTAAAATACATTAGTATCAAAGGAAAATGTGTGATTGGTTATAAATGGATGATTAACTCGTAAAAGAGAAATATTGTATAACTCGATTTAAATAGAAGTTGAGAATTGAGTATAAAAAGAGGATTCAATTCTAATCAAATATAATTATCTATTCATTTAAAGATAAAGCATAAATCATCATTGCTAGCCTTTTCTGTGTCGTTAAATTCGTGTCATCGAGATATTTTTTATAGTATTGATGGTGTTGTTATCGGAGTTTTAATGTGTTTCCAAGGTCTTTTTTTTGTTTTTTTTCTCTCCTCTCTCATCCTTGTAATTTTTGAAGAAAAAATAGAGAAAGAGAAAAAAAATAGATCTTAGAGGCATAATAAAGCTCTGATGATGATATCATCGATACCATCAGAAAGATCACGAGGAGATAAGTTCAACGATACTAGAGAAGGTCAGCAATGGTGACTGGAGTAGGCCACACGGGCTCCCTAAAGGCAAGTGAGCTCATGTAGCCCACTCCGGTTTCCATAAGTAATATTCCCTAGTGTCGTTGGACTCATCTTATCAAGATTTTTCCAATAGTATTATTGGTGTCGTTGTCGAAACTTTGGTGTGCCTCCAAGATCTTTTTCTTTCTTTCTACTCTCTCCTCAATTTAATTTTTTAGAATATCAATTTATATTTGAAGAGAGTTACAAATAACATTTATATCTTGGAGGTTGCAATATGACTCTTTCAATTATGATATTTTTCTAAATATTTTTTTAGCACTGTGTTATTTCTTAAAAAACAATTGTGCTAAAAAACCTCGTAATTATAGGAATCATTGATGTGATAGTAACTGAAGTGACAAAGAAAATTTTCATCTTGATGGCTCAAGTTTGTGGCCTAAAAATCGCTGAAGAACAACTCATATATGTGTCAACGATCGACCTACGATGGGCATATTGTAGGGTTCGACCTTGAAATTATTATTGTAAGTACTAACTGTCAATTTAGGTCAAACCAGAGCACCTATAAGGATTAACAAACTTAAAAAAAACCATTATCATGTATATTATATAAAACATTGACTAAATTTACTATTAAAACACAAGGTATTACAACAAATAAGTATCATGTTTTGTGTTTAATTTACATTAGACAAGATTGGACAATTTGTCTTATTTTGTATCTGGTAGACACTGAATGAGACACGACAGACCAGGGGCCTAGACCGGTCCAAGTTTAAGGAAAAACATAGAAAGAACTCATTTGAGCTGACCCGATCAAAAACTCGGGTTGACATACAACCCGGTCGACTTAAGATAAAACATGAGTTAAAAATTCATTGAATTTTTAAAAACTTTTTGTCAAAACAAGGTTGCTTTTATTCTTTTTTTATTAATTTGGGTTAACTTGTTTTGACCCTCGAGATCTGTGACCCGGGCCTTGCTTTAGGTCGACTCTTGAGTCAAGTTGTAAAATTATGATAATAATCACTTGTAATTGTACATTGACTTGAGTCATCCCGGGTTGTCTCTTTTGACCTCTGACCCGAGTATGGCCCTGGTTCGACCCTTGATTCAGGTCTTAAAACTATGATAATAATCATTCTTATCCTTACATTGACTTGGGTCAATGATCAATCCGACTTATGACCTAGACCTTACCTCGGGTTAACCCTGACCTTACCCTAGGTTGACCTAGAGTTGAGCATGATATAGACCTGATCCCGGGTTGCTCTCTCAGTCGGGTTTTAAAACTATAATAATAATTATTTTTATCCCTACATTGACTCGGGTCAATGGTCAACACGACTCATGACCTGGGCCTTGTCCCGGGTCGACCGCCTTGTCGAATTTTAAAACTATAAAAATAATTATTTTTATCCTTACGTTGACCTGGTCAATTGTCAACCCAACTCATGACCCAGGTCTTGCCTTAAGTTGACCCCCGAATCGGATTTTAAAAATATGATAATAACCACTTTTATCCTTTTATTAACCTGGGTCAATGATCAACCCAATCTATGACTTGAGCTTTGCCCTGTGTCAAGCCCTAAGTCATATTTTAAAAATCATGATAATAAACATTTTTATCCTTATATTGACCCGATCAATGGTCAACCCAATCCGTGACACAAACCTTTCCCCAAGTCAATCTCTTAATCGAGTTTTAAAACTATAATAGTAATCATTTTTATCTTTACATTGACCCAAATCAACCTGGATTAACTCTTGTATAAAGAATTGGACAAGCTTATCTTACCCTTTTTGGTAGGACAAGAATTTCTCTACTATAATAGCCTTGGATAGGAAAAAAAAATTGATTTTTGTATTGTCTAAAGGTACACCAAATAATTTCATAAAAAATTTATCATGTTTAGTCCATTTTTGTTCAATGTACCAAACACTATCTCAATATCCAATATTAATATTTGAATTTTTATTTTTTATGTGGGAATTTTTTTAATCTATTGTCAGCTTCGAACAAAAAATTCCTAGTTCCACTTTACTCAGAGTAAGAGGTACCCTTGTTTTGTCCACCAAGACTTGTTTAAAGTGAGTCCACTGCACCTAGTCCCCCGGTAGATCCTCTACGAGCATGAAACTAGCAATTTATGACAATCATAATTTCATTAGCCATGACCCAATTCTGGATTATTCCCTAAAAATCAATTTTTTTAAAAAAAATAAAAATATAATAAAGGTTGGCAACGTGAAAAGAGCAGGCCGGGAAATTAAACAGCAATTTTGAAGGAAATTTTAAAGCCTAATTGTACCTTATTATGTCCAAAAATGGAGAAAAATGCAAATTCAATGTCTTAAATGATTATTGGATGAATTTGCATAATAATTAAGTCCAAGGACATAATTAAATTTTTAATAGGCCAATTTAATTTAATTATGGGCCAAATTGAATTTTAATTATGTTTAAGAATTAATTTGGGTTCAATTAAAGGATTTAATTAAGTGCAAGGACTTAATTATACTTTAAATTGGCCAAATTAATTTTATTTGGAGCTTAATTGGTGAAAATGAAGTTTGGGAGCCTAATTTGGGTTTAATTGAGAAAATCGAAATTTTAAGAGATCAAATTTAATTTTTACCAAGTTCATTGATTGAACTCATGGGCTAAATTACAAGTAAATTGAAGTTTTGGGGTCAATTAGGGGTGAAATTGACCAAATTCACAGCCAAGGATCAATTTGCAAAAGGCGCCAAACTATAGGGGTGTAATTGATAAAAACCGAGGGTGAAATTGAAGAAATTGAAAGTTTAATGGTCAATTAGTGGTTAAATTGTATGAAACTGAAACCAAGGATCATAGTGAAAAAGGCGTGTAAATTCAGGGTTCTAATTCAAGTTCTTCAGGGGCTAAAATACACTAAATCAAAAGTATAGGGTCAATTAGGGGTGCAATTAAATCAAATTTAAAGATGGAGGACTGAAATGAACTTTGGCCAAAAACATAACTCTGGTACTATTCATCTTCTTCTTTAATTTTGTTTGAAATGACAACTCAGGGAGGCTACTTTGCAGGTGCATTTAATGCATCTAACGTTCATAAAACTTGACAAATTTTACACGTAAATGATCCTCTGCAATTTCTCTATATCCCCATATGGCCCGTTCAGGCTGAATGACAATCCATCGGCACGGGCGCCTGCCTAAAGATGCCAACTCAGTCAGCCTTTTCCTGCAGATTTGACAACACAAGATGCCTACTTTGAACCAACGGTTGGGATCCTTCTCAATTGAATCAAGAGCTGAAATTTTTCCCAGTGTAGACAAGATTGCCCACTTCCACCGCCTATAAATAGAGGTGGATTTCGTGCCCCGAGGGAGAAGAAAACTGGGTCCAAAGTAAGCCACAAAATCGGCCTCTTCCTAGTTTCTGCCACCTTCTCTCTCTCTCTCTCTCTCCTCCATTACAAACTACAAGCCACGTTGCCACCAGCTCGTCTGCCACCAGCTCCACCAAAGGAAGCCAACACAACCACTTATCGGCCACCAAGCAACCCCTGGGGATCTCTCTCTCTTCTCCTTTCGACATATCTCTCTTCTTTGCAAACCTTTTTCTTCTTCCTCCAACAGCCTACTCCGGCCACCATTCCCTCATCCGACACCTCCTGAGCCACCGGTCGAAACACCCCATCACGTCTGAGACCCTCACGCCAGGCAACTTCCTCCATCCCTGCCTTGCATCAACCTTCCCCATGCTACCTGCTTTGGTCGTTGCATGCAGAATTCATCGTGCATGCAGCGACCAAAATAATTAACTTTCCACCTTAGGCCGGACCAGTTCTAGCCTAGCCCAAATATATGGGTCGGGTCTGTCCCAACCCCAAAAAGAGAAAGAAAAAATATGTTGGGCCGAGATTGGCCCAACCGTTTTAGGCCGATATCGGCCTATCGTTTTCTGGGTCTGTGCTTGACCCAGCTATCTAGGCCGGCTCAGCCCACATATTTTGTAATATATTATTATTATTATATTTGAAAAAAAACAAAAGAATCCAAAAAAATTTCAAGGGGCATTTTAAAATATTTATGATTTTCTCAAATGTTTTTTCTACCAATTTTGCTTAATATTGGGTTGTATACTTACACTGTAAGATATAAACCCGGTATTAAAATACCTGGTTTTCTCCGAAAGGTTTTCAAAAAAAATCCAAAAAACAATTTTCAAAAAATCTTAAATATTTTAAATTAATTGCCCCTTTAACAAAAACAAATTTTTTTTTCATGCATACGGTCAAATCCTAAAAATTTTCCAAGCATATTTTCATAAAAAAATTGCATCTTTCTCATGTTTTGAAAAAAAAAAATAGATATCATAACCAATTTATAATCATCCATTAGGGTTTGGCCAAAATATCAAAAAAAAATTCCAATCTTTTTTTTTAGATTCTAGATGTAGACTTTAATATCTGTAAGGTGTAAAATTACATGATAAAGTACACCCTCAAATATTAAAGATATAAGGTGTAAAAATGCTATGCTAAAATTCAGACTTTAGAGCAGTTAAGATTTATCTCGATAAGATAGAGATTTTCTCATGAAAAGAGATCTACCTTGAACCTTAGAAAAGACCAACGAATAGAAACCCGACTTAGAAAAAACAATCAAACAACAACGCAGCTTACCTTAGGTAGGGTGCACTGGGGGTGATGCGTCTTTTCCTTGCACAACCAGTCCCTTATCTAGACTCTCGTAGACCATAGGTTCCTAGTAACCATAATACTAGGTGGCGACTCCTGAACATTAATCATAATTTTATGATTAAATACAAAAACTTTTCCAACACCACACCTCACACAAGAGGCATGATATAAAGCATCTGTTGTCATGGAACGATGTCGCGACGCGAACCTGCGACAAGCCATACGGTTCAATGAGTACCATCCCAATCATCTTTCACTTCATCATAGATTATGAATTTGCTTTGTTTGATCATGAACTCGATCGTGTAAATTAAATGCTATCATATTTACTTGGCAAAATCAAATTGGATGTATTTAGCAGATAGTCAAAAAGATACACCAGTAAAAAGTAGTAATGTGCATCAAAATATTCCAAGTTTTTTTTTGCCTTACAATATGTTTTTGATTGTGCTTTTTAAATTATTTTTTGCTTGAAAAAACATTAATAAGAAACATCAAATTGATGTTTTTTTATATGTTTTTGAATGGTTTTGATGCGGTGATGTTAAAAATAAAAAATAATAATAAAAATATTATTTTGATGCATTTTCAATTAAAAAACATTTTTAAAAAGTATCACATATTATAATACCAAACACACATTTATACTTTTCTAGAGTTGTGAGATTGAAGTATTGATTTACACGTCACTATTATACTTTTCCAAGAGTAATTACAGGAGTTTTTGTGGACCTTAGCACAATAAAAGATTGTTTTTTAGAAATAACATAGTCCATAAAGTATCAAGAAAATAACATAATTGAGAGAGTCAAATATGACATTTGCAAATCACGAGTCACAAGTCATACCTCTATTAAAATTATAAAAACGGTACATAAAAAATTAAATTGAGGAGAGAGAACAAAAGAGATGGAAGAGAGAAAGAAAGATAAAAAGAAAAAGATCTTGGAGGCACTTCAAAGTTATAATGATATCATCATTGATACCATCAAAAAGATCTTGATAAGATAAATCCAATAAAACCAGAAAAAATCATTAGCAGAGACCAAAGTGGGTTACACGAGCCGCTCGAAAATGATGAGGCTTACTTGCCTTCGGGCAACTTCTGTAGTCCACTTTAATTATCATTGCTAACATTTTCTGGTGTCGTTAAAACGCTTTGCATGATCGGTGTGCATGCTCCTCTCAAATAAGAAATCAAAATGCCTGATCCATCCATTTTTGGAAGGGACAAAACAATCTGGTCAGCAAATCTGTCAACCAAACAAGATGATTATGTAAATAAGTGACCACTCAAGCAAGGATTCATTCTTCTTAATATAGTTAGGTATAGTTGTGTGTTTCTGAATATTAGAGAATCTTTTTCTTCACAAAGCAACAGGATCCTGTATAATGGCACAACAGTAAGAGAGCACCAGGCTTGATCGTTCCTTAAAAAAGTATGAACCCTGCAATATTTTCCACACATATGCTGCCGTGGAAGATCACCATGGTACTTTAATAAACCAGCATGGTAGCTGAGTCACACTGCTGGTGCCTGGTAGGTCTAAAGTGGTACAATATTAATATCAGTTCATGTTTCTTGCCTCGCTTTACTTTTATTTTGTCTCGAAATTCTGGATTTTGTTGACAGTTAAACCCACTAATTAATAGTCTTTGACTGGTCAAGATATATACCAGTTGCTCTCTTGTTTAAAATATTACTCTGAATTAACTGCATATATAGCCGCAAACAATAAGCCCTGTATGGTTAAGATGGTGTTTTTGGAGTGTTTCTCGATAAGCCGAATGGTAAAATTCTATCCAGTTAGTCTAAGTTTGGACAAAAAAAAAAAAAACCATCTTAACCATATCAAAATAATTAAAAACAAATCTAAAAAATAATTAATCTAATTTTATGGTGTAGTTAAACAGGTAATGTCAGTGTTTAGTATCGTGTTATTTTTAAAAATGTTTTTTAATTTAAAATACATTATAAAAAAAAATTTAAAAAGAAAAGATATTCTTTTATTTTTTACATCACCATATTAAAATCATTAAAAAACATTTAAAAACATTCATTTGATTTTTTTTAATAAAAACACATTGAAAAGCAAAATCTATCACAATATTAAACAAGCACTAAGTTCTTTAATCATTTTATAACAATTTCATGTCATAACTTAGTTGGTTGAAGCGCGTGGAGCTAAAATTAAGGTTGCAGGTTCGACCGATATTGGAGCAATAAAATCATTTCCTCTTAACAAATGCCTGATATTTGCCAAAAAAAAAAACAATTAAAAAAAAGGTGGAAAACAGGTCATCCGCCCCTTATAAAAAAAAATATTCATACCAACGCGGTTGGACTTTATTGTAGCAGGCTCTTTAGCTTTTTTTGCCCATTTTTAATGTTTTTTAGATAACATCTTTTAATATGGGTATTTTCTTTTCTTTTCATTTTATTCTTTAATATGTGACTTTTATTTAATTTTATTATTTAGTATTGGATTTATGGTAAATTGATTTTTGTATTTTTATTATATAATAAAATAAAATAAAAAATAACCTAGTCTGTTTTTTCTTCCTTTCGTATTTTTTCTTCAAGCTTGCCTTATAAAAAAAGGTTTGAAATCCAACCAAATTGACTATTTTAAAGTAATTCAACTTCACTAAATCTTTTGAGTCTAGTTAAAGAGTGTAAAGGATGTCACTCGAATAATTTATACTAACAAATACAAGATAAAATTTAAATTTATCCTCCTTTTTTTTGTCTGATTTAGAATAAAAACAAAGAAAAAAAATTAAAAAATCATTTTTAAGATCTATAAAAATCTATAAAAAACCAGTCATTTAAGATCTATACTATACTTTTACCATCGATAATTTTATATAAAAAACTTGTTTATAAATTACAAGTATTAAATATTAAATGTGGCAGATTTTAGGGGTGATTATGTCCTCGTGTATATATAGAGGTCTTACAGGCTAGATTTTAATTACAAATCCACCATGATTAGAAATTAACATTACCAGAAGCTAATTAGTAGCTATGAAGAAATAAGAACAAGAAAAAAAAATTAAGATATGGCTGTATTTGTTACAACTACGTTATCATCAAATATTATACTTTAATATGTAAGAAATATTTTCTGATCAAAATACCACCTTTAGATTAAAAGATTCATAAGAATCTACTTTTAAAAATCTTATATGAGATTTGAATCCTGGTGCCTAAAGAAGAAATTTTCATAATGATAGTAAATACCATACCAAACCATTCAGATTTCCATAAACAATTAATGGAAAAGGGAAGCATCATGCATTTTGACACTTATCTTGGACAATTTACATGTTGCTGTTTTGCTATTGCATACCAAAATTGCCTTGTGTGATCCTCCAAACAAAAAAAAAAACAATCAAAATACATGATATGTAACATCCCTCGTTCCGGGATAAAAACAATAATCTCATGTCAACCGAAAAACAGATTAATTAATTTTTTTTCTATATATATTCTTGGTCTTCGTATTAAAGTCTACCAAAATTTCAATGGAGTCTTTCCTATACCGAAAGGTCCCAAGTTATCGACATGTAACCTGTTTACACTTCTAATAACTCGCATCTCCTAACTCAATCCTGACCCAATCATCCTGGGTCTCAATCCCACAAATATTATCACACCTATCAACCACAATATTTATGATATATATTATATAACAAAATATCATTATGGATGGATAAAAATATAAATGCACATACATGAAATATGGTTATATGAACTACACAGTTAAGTTCATTTATCAAGTATAAACATTAATTATACAAATTAAGTTATACAAATATTTTCATGTGTACAAAATACAAGGGTATACTCCCTAGAACCTAGATTACAAGAAGGGAACATAAGCTAGGATCTATTCATGTCGTGCATGTGATGGTCCTGAAACAAAATACATATTATTGAAACATGAATATCATAATAAATATAATGACACGAATATTTAACAATTTAAAAAGGGTAACATGCATTCAAATTTTGTTCACTTCTTCCTTCTGGTTTTCTTTAGAATCTCTTCCTTATTCAACTACTAATAATCGTTTTCTCTCTCATTATCAACCTCCATTCCAGATTTTATAAGATCAATCATGATTATTTCTGCTTAACACATTACCGATACCAATTCCACTAGTATCATCATCATCACCCCGTAGGAGTCGATTCAAGGCGATCCCCTTACCCGATCCTAAAATACACTAAATTTATGCTAGCAAATACATGGCGATCCCCTTACCCGAGATTCTAACATACACTAAATATATGCTAGTCAATACATGGTTGATCCCCTTACCCAGAATCCTAACATACACTAACTGTATGCTAGCCAATACATGTTTGATCCCCTCATCCGGGATCGTAACATACACTAAATGTATGTTAGTCTAAACATTGTGATCCCCTTACCCGAGATCCTAACATACACTAAATGTATGCTAGTTCACACCCCAAATCACACTTCTCATATTTCCTTTGTCAGCGATAATTTCATCACTTAGCAATTCACACAACAACCTTTCACCTTGAATACATATACATTCAGTAATTCACATTTCACATCGGTAATATATTAAATCAAGGAATTTAACTAGAAAGTATAGGTGCGATTCACCTACCTGCAATGGAAGCTCTACTCGTGCTCCCATGCTGCTGCTGCTACACCACGCATGTGGTCCCTCCTGCAAATCACAGGTTTATCTCATAAATTTTCCTCACTCAAGGATATGTTTTATAATAACCATATCAACAACCAATAAGTCTTTCTTTCAGTCATTTCTTAATATTTTATGTTTTTCTCATTACCCCCATTAATATTGTCGTTTTTTTTCCAACCATAGTTATCTTTCCTTTCTTTAAATTTGAACTGTTTCTGTTTAAATCTCGAATCATTCTTGTCTAGATATTGAACTCTTATTGTCCGACCTCTCCGTAGAGTTTTAGCTATATATAGAGTTATAAAACTCCGTTTTAAGCAAGATTGGTCTCGTTGAAAAGGTAAGACATGAGGCTATAAGTTATCTGAAGGAAGTAGAACCCAGTTCTGCCTCCAAGACAGTCAAAATTGCTCATCAACAAACATTTGGATTGTTATTGTGCAACTATTATTGTCTTGTTTTTGAACTGTTACTGTCCGACTTCTCCTCAGATTGTTAACTATATCTAGAGTTATAGAACTCCGTTTCAAGCGAGATTGGTCTCGTTGGAAAGCTAAGACATGAGGCTACAAGTTCTATGAGAAAGGAGAATCCAGTTCTACCTCTAAGATAGTCAAAATTGCTCATCAACAAACATTTAAACTATTATTGTCTTGTTTTTGAACCGTTACTATCTGACCTCTCCTCATATTTTTAATTATATCTAGAGTTATAGAACTCCGTTTTAAGCAAGATTGGTCTCGTTGGAAAGCTACGCCATGAGGCTATAAGTTTGATGAAGGAACCTGATCCTAATTCCTTCATCCTCTTACCCGAAATTCCTTTGAAAGTCAAGAGATGAAACTGTCCAAATTCATCAAACTTTCCATTTACACACAACACATGAAGTTATTTAATTTAGCAACTAATACTTTTTCCTCAATTCAAGTCTAAGAACTCTAATCTATAATTCAACATCCAGGCATCAATTCATAATCGACATTGAAACGACTCATAAGACCATGTTTAGAACACCTTACCTAGTACAAATCAAGGTTTCGATCTTCAACTCTCTCCTTTTCTTTCTAATGATAGCCGACCCTCTCCTCTTCTCTTTTTGTTTAAATTTTCTTGTTAATCTTTTGCCCACAAGTGTTTATTCTACCTATAACCCTTAATCTTGGATGAGTTCTTGAAATTTTGGTGTTTCTCTCTTGATTTGCAAAAATAGATACAAAAACTCCCTCTTTTCTTTCTTTACAATAGCTGTAGATTTTTGGTGAGAAGACGAGTATTTATGCTCTATAATTATTCTTATTTGCATTTAGGCTCCATTTTCTTTAAGTGTATTCTTTTTACCCCCACATATTTTTAGTTTAGTTTATTTTCTTTAATTTAATTCAGCCTTGATTTTCCCGGGATTTACATAATCCATCCATTTTTTTGAAAGGGACAAAAAAATACAAGCAAATCTATCAGTATCAAAGAAGACAAATTCATTGTAATCCTACATAAAGCATAGTTAGGAAAAAGTTTGCTCTACAATACTAATGAAGTTATGAAAAAACTTCACAGACATTAATGGATCTAGCTATGTTATGGAACTAGCTTGAGTTATTATGGTAAAATAGCCTCTCGCGGAATGAGTAACACCTTGATAGTTAAGTTAATATATGTATGAGAAGGTAATGTAAAATAAAAAGAAAGGTATGTTGCATGCATATTGGGGTGCGACTCAATTATAAGTTTGTTGTGTGTGGTTCTATGGCCGACCAATATCTCTTTTCCCTATACTTGGTGAGTCTAAGTGTATTTATATATTGAGTATAGTATTGTAATTTCTTCAAGAAGGAGGAATCGCATCATTGGCCATCCAAATGGCTTATCGGTTATTGTGATGCTCTTGTGGGTTTTGTGTCTGTTCACAATTGAGATATGTAGCTATTAGTGATAGAATATGACATCTATCCTACAATAATCTTGTGTGTATGAGACAAAAAAATATGTGCTACATGTAAAATTGTTAGATAATATTTCATAGAATAATACATAGAGGTGTGAATCATGTAGCTTTGTTTGGCAAAGAAAATAGAGGGAATAGAGAAAAGGAGAAGAGAGAGAGTAAAGAGAGAAAAAGAAGAGCGTGATAGAGGGGAGAGAAAGATAAAATGGAGAGGGAGGGAGGACTGGTCACCTCGCCTAAGAGGTGACTAGAGAGGCTGGTCACCCAAGCCTGGCCCAAGGTGACCAAGGTTGTTTAAGTCAAGGCCTAACAATTTGAATTCTTTTTATAAAAATTTGATTGTTTTTTTTTTGTATTATTTTATACCATCATTTTCCCCTAAGTCTTTAAAACAAACGTATTTGGAAGACTTTAGTTAGAACTGGGGGAGAAAATGCTTATTGTATAAATTATCTTTTCTAAACATGTTACCTTTATAGTTATGAATGCCATTTTTATTGAGACATAATAAAGACATGAAGTTATGTTCTTATAGAGTTTTAGAGATTTTTATAGAGATAGGTTTTGGACACATATAGATTTTCATATAGTCGTGGAGATTTAGAGATATAAACCATATAGATTTTTCATTGAGACATTAGTCATGGAGATCGTGATGGAGACTTTAATTGGAGTTATGAAGATTTTTCAGGGAAGACATGGAAATATACTAAGTTTTTTCTTGGAGAAACAATAATATTTTATTAAAAAACTCAAAAGAGAGATTTTTTTTTAATATAATCTAGTGATTATTGAATCTTAACAAACGCATTAAGTACAAGTGCGCAAACTTCTTTCCCTAGCTCTAGCTACTTTTCTTTTCTCACAAACTAGTGGAGGTAATATCTAGTTATCAATTATTTTAATTTTTTTTAGTGTATGGCACTCCTTAGTGTTATGCTCGTTGTCATGGTGAAAGAGACAAAACTTTTAGGGTTCTTCGTGTTTGCATTGCTTTTCATGGGAGGAGAATATCACACAATCAATCTGTGTGGTGGTCAAATGTGTAGTCATGAGCTTAGAAAATTTCAAACGATCATGAATGTAATTTTAGATGCTCTTATTGGAGATTGATAGCTTGGTAAAGACTTTACTCATGTGTGAAAACATAGAGACCTGGGTTTTATCACACTAGCTTCTTCCACCTCGATGTAATTTTTTATTACCTATTTGAAGTTAAGGAGACTTTTTGTATAACCTTTCTTATAGTGAATAGTTATATACTACACTAATTAGAGCTTCTACAACTATAAGTTCAAGGAGTCTTTCCTTGTTAAGTATTTCTTTGTTTAACCATTAAAGATAGGCTCTGTGCTTTCATCTTCTCATTATGTGATGGTGAAGAACTTTATAGTGCTCTTTTTAGTGGGAATGTTTGTGCTAAAGCAATAGATGAGTTTAGAGCTAAGGTCATGAAAGTGGATAATAGAGTTAAGCTCTAAGTTGTGGTGTCATGTACGTGCAAATCCACAAAATTTTATTGGAATAACTTTGTATATAGTATCAATATCTTGTGTCATAAGCTCTAATATCCTTCTCATATTTTATACGTGCTCTCGAGGGTGTGTGAGTCCTTTGTAGTTATCTAAGTTGGCCTTTACAGAAACATAGTCTTTAAATAGTCGAGTGTGCAGAATTCTATGATAAAATGGAAATTCTTTGATTAGGATGTGTTAAGGATCTCATAGAGTCATGGATCTTATTTCACACCTAGGTCTTTTTTGGTGTGTAAAGGAGATTCATATGAAGATCGACGGTGACTAGATCCTTTAGAGTATCTTAAGAGAGAATGATGTGTGTAACTACTTTTGACTATAAGATTGTGAGCGTTACATACCTTATATATCATTTTGCTCTATATCTTTAGGGAATTGAAGTTTTCTTTGAACATTTGATGCACGCTATTGTTACCTATTTTTAGAGTCCCCACACAAAGAGAGAGGAAAAGAGAAAATACAAAAAAATAAAAAACAATTATTGGAAGAAAAACAAAAAATATATATATCAGTGAGAAGAGGATGCCCAGAAAATGACCAAAGATTGGTTGAGTAGGTTCAAAAACACAAAAATTGAAATTTCACAGTATATTTTCAACTGAAGAAGGCCTTATTGGCAAAGAAAATTCAATTTGAGGAAGAGAAATTTAAAATTGAATGTTTAAGGACCCAATTAGATTTTGTTGAAGGTTTAATTGAATTTATAGAGTTTAATTGCAAGAAAATTGATTTTTTAAGTCAATTTAGGTTTTAATTAGAAGAAATTAAAGTTTAGGGGTCAAATTATAATTTGTAAGAGTTAATTTGGTCAAATCGAGGGTTTAATTGCATAAATATTGAAGTTTGATGGGCAATTAGGGACTTGATTGAAGAAATTAAAACCAAACCAAACTAGAAAAGGCATGTGAATATAGGGGCTGAAATTGACCAAATCATGAGTCAAATTGAAGAAATCGAAAGTTTGTTGATCAATTGAGGGTCAAAATGCACAAATTCAAAACAAAGGACCAAAGTGAAAAGGCGACCAACTTCAAGGCTGATATTTGAATTTGGAAGAGATGCAATTGAATTGATTCTTAAAATCAAAATTGAATCATTTGGAAATAGAGCTTTTTTTGTGCCATTTTGTACAAAATAACTCTGTTTTGTTCACTGTTATAAGAAGGAAAAAAAAAGAGACCGACTGAACAAAACAGTGTTGTTTTGATGGCATTGTTTGTCATCTTCTTCCCTTGGACGCACTACAGGTAGGGAAAGAAGGTTTTCTTCCCCTTCTTTGCAGCGTCTCTCTCTCCCTCACTTGCCCAAAAACCTCAACACAACCCACACTCTTCTCATGGCCTACCATCGAAACAAAAAAAACAGAGGGGACAAGCATTGTGTGCAGTCTTGGGGTGGTTGTACAGTCGCTACCCAAGCCACCCTACCCCTTCGGCATGACTGGACAGGGGTAGGGTAGTTCTCTCTCCCCCTTCCTCCTATAAATACCCCCTCACTAGGAGGGGGGCGACAAAAAAAAGGACAAAAAGAAAGAAAAAAAAAAAGGAAACACAGAGGAGGACGAGAAAACAAACGACAAAAGAGGAAAAACGAACGAAACAGAAGAGAAAAAAATAGAAAGAAAAAACAAGGGAAAACGAAGAAAGAAAAGAAAGGAACGAAAACAAAGAGAAATAAGAAAAAGATAAAAGGAACACAAACTCCCCGGCCTCTTACCATCCACTTCCCTCTACTGTCTTCGTTGCTACACTTGGAACCACCGCCAGTTTGACTCGTCACCGCCACAACGTCGCCATGAGCCATCGTTAGGTCAGCTTCCCCCTCTTCTTCTTTTTCTTCGCCCCTACCCCATCTCCATTATTCTGCTAGTGAACAGTGGAGAGATCCCAACTGTTCAAGTAGCATGTGAACAAAGGGAGAGCTCATTGTTCATAGGTTGGACCAGTACAAGCCCAGACCAAATTGGATGGGTCGGGTCCGGCCTAATCCCTTTAGAGAAGAACTTGTTGGGCCAATACTGACCCAACCCCTATTTTGGGTCGATATTGGCCTAACTCTTTTGGGCCAACCTCAGCCCAACCAGGATGGGCTCAACCCACATAACTGGGTCGGGACCATCCCAATATATTTGATTATATAATTATAATAATATATACTATAATATTATTTATCAAATAAAAACAAAAAAATTCCAAAAAAAATAAATTTCTTTCAAAAAATTTATGATTTTCTCGCATATTTTTCTACTAATTTTGCTTAATATTGGTTTGTATTTTTACACTGTAAATATACAAATTTGGTATTAAAGTACTTGGTTTCCTCTAAAATATTGCAAAAAATATATATATATATAAAAAAATAACAAAAAAAAATATCTTATTTTCATGCATACGGCAAGGTCTTCAAAAATATAAAAAATATTCATATCATATTTTCATACAAAAAACTTCAAAAACACAATGTATCAACCAGTTTATTAAAGCTATGAGAACTAGGCCCATATTTCAAAAATACCAAAAACTTATTTTGTTTTCTTTTAGTATTTGAGATTACAAACTTAAATGTAAGATGTATTTCTGATATTAAATGAAAAGGTAGTTCTTTTTTTTTATATGGACATTAGAACGGTTAGGTTTTTAACTGATAAGATAAAAATCTCCTTACTGAGGATGACTTTTTCTTAAACCTTTAACAGACCAACAATTAGAAAACACAACAATACTTTAGTTATATTAGACAATTAAGCAATGCAGCTTACCTTAGGTAAGGCGATTAGGGGTGTTAATACCTTTTATTTACGCAATCAGTCTTCGTGCTTGATCTATGAGACTAGTTAGAGTTTCTAATGACCAAAATACTAGGTGACGACTCTCATTCCCTCTTTTCACTGATAAAGAACAAGAATTCATTGTTCTTTCCATTCTATACCATACCACGAATTCCAAGAGGATGATCACCGCGACACCACTTTCGTGCGACAGAATGGCGACTCCATTAGGGATTCCCATGGACTAAGCTTTGTTTTTGTCTATTTATTCTGTTTTATTGTTTGGTTTGTGTGTTTATTGTTAATATACATTTCCTTTATTTATTTGCTTCTACGCTTTAATCTTGGTACATATTATTCACACAAGTATAAAATTATCTCATATATCATATGTCTTAATTTTTCAAGCATACACAAGCTTCTAAGTTAGGTGGGGGATTAGCGGTCTATCCTATGACTATAGGTCAGGGTTCGATGCATGAAACATCCAACTCATATCTAAGTAACTGCTTGGTAATGGTAGACATACATGCTTTAATCATTTCTCACAACGCCCCCATATTGTCTTTATGAAGAGCGTCACTAGACAAATTTGAGACCGTTTTGAAACCAGGTAGAAAACCTACATATACTCACTTAATGAATAGAACATGTCCTTAGGTTGTTTATGCTACCTTTATTTTGCATCAAGGTAAGCCCTTCTTGAAGCATCTTGAACTCAGGACTTGCGGGTGACATAATGGTCATCACTCAGGAAATTTTTGTTGTAGAGTTTGGATAAGAATCAAATTCTTGTTTCATCATGCAAGAGTTACAACTATATGTCACCCCTTGAAAGGCGAGTTCATCTTATAAAAACATGCTCATACATTTAACATGCATGCTTCCAAGTTGAAATGTAGGTTCCCTCACCTAAAGTCTACTACACCTGATCGAGAGAAAAGATTGAAAATGAAGAAAGAGCTCAGATAGAGGCTCATTATCAAAAGAAAATTGAGAGCATCAGAGGTGAAGTAGCTAGACTCACATATCTTCTTGAACAAGTATTAAGCTTCAAGAATGGAAAGGAAATGTCCTGCACGGCCTCCTGTGAAAACATCATCAGTCCACGTCCCTCGCACATCTCAGAACTTGGGGGCAAACTCAGTAACTGGGCATCATTTTACCCCATCTATCCAAGTCAAGCTCAGATCAACGTGGATCCAACAGCAAACGGACCTTCTGACAATAAGTCTATCAGTCCCACGAACTATGATAAATGGGTTGCCCTAAAAGAGAGATTGAGAGTAGTTAAAGGAAATAATATGATTGGTTGTGTTAGAAACTGAAGTTGTTTGGTTCCAAACATTGTGGTGCCGAATGAGTTTTGAGTGTCGAACTTCATCAAGTATATCGGACTAGAATGCCCAAAAACCCATCTCCAGACATACTACAACAAGATGGCTGAAATGATCTATAACGATAAGATGCTGATATATTTTTTTCAAGATAGTCTCATTGGATCCACTATGAGCTGGTACATGAGACTGGACAATATCAGGATCAAGAAATGGAAAGACTTGGCAGACACCTTCTTGAAACAGTATAAATTCAACCTGGAAACTACTCCTGATAGAACTAGCTTGATGGCTATGGAGAAGGAAGACCAATATCAAGAAAAATATTGCTAATTGTTAGTTGTTCATACTAATTAGAACACGCCAACCCATATCAAGAAAACTATTAGCCAAATAACATGATTCACTTGATAATTCACAAAAACTAATTTGGGGGTATTTTGATCTTTTCTCATGATCTATTAGTTATTAAATGATTGATTGGGAGTGATGTATTTTTTTAATTGTTGTTAAACACAATAAAATGATTTAATTACCCTCTAAGTCAAAAAAATTTAAACTATCAGGAAAATGTATTTGTCTTTCAAACATAGTAAAATAATAACTTTACCTTATAAATAAATAAAAAAAAATTAAAACATGAGAAGCTTTTTGGTCTTTTCCCTGTGGTTTTTTTGTTATTACCAATTTTATAAAGGGCAATTTAGTCTTTTTACGTAGATTAAATATTAGTTTAGTGGGATAAAGTGTTGGCGCATAGGAGGTGCCCCTCACTTTGTGTAGCGCCTCCCAGCGTCCATAAATACCCTTCCACCGTATTGTTGGAAGTGTCGTTTTGTCCTCTTTCTATTTGTGTGGCGTGCGTCAATATTGGTAAGGTGGTTTGTCACTGATAGACTTTTCTTTATTTTTTCATCTTTTCTCCCTCCTCCGCTGAAAAATTATAGTTTGACCCTCTTTATTATTGATATTTCAACTTCAGTCATATTCTTTTGATTTCTAATTTTTGTTCTTGATGCTTTGTAGAAGTTTTATTTGTTTTCAATTTCATCATTCAATCTAAACTTTTTATATATTATCTTTTTCAATTTGATTCTCATTGTTTTGATTTTTTTTTTTAGCCTTTTGTTAAATTATTTTTTCTTTTCAATTCACCCTTAAATCAAAAATTTATTTGTGTTATTTATTTTAATTTTGATCCTTATTCTTTTGATTATTATTTTTTCTCCTTTCTTAAAATTGATTTTTCTTTTTAATTTCAACTATTAAATAAGGATAAAATTTCTTTTGTATTTCAATTTTCATCCTCATTCTTTTATTTGCTATTTGTTTTTCAATTCTTTTGTATAATTAAAATTCTTTTTTCAATTTTATCCTTCAATATTTGATTGATTAGGAATAAAGTTTCATGATTTTTTCAGAAATGGTGCTTATGGTCTAATTAATGATCTGGGTCACGGGTTTGAAAAGTTAATGAAGGTTGACATTGATTTTTAAAAAAATATTGAGACGACACCCTATTGGATCCATCAGGGTTTCACGACCTAACTCATCAAACATGTAACTCATCAGGTTTTAAATTTTTCTTTTGAGATTATTTTTTAGTTGCTTGTAAAATTGAGCATCAATGCAATGTCGGGATGTTTATTTGAGATCTCAATAATTTCACAAAAAAAAATGGAAACAAATTATAAAACTCAGTTCCTAATCAAGTGAAGTTAACCAGTCAAATTCATAACTCGGGACATAGACTCAATTTGGTTCAATATGGTTTTTTAAGTTTTATTTAATTATATGATGAAACTGAAACAAATCATGTTTTCCAATTAAAAATCAACAAAATATTAAAGGATGAAATTGAAAATAAATTTGGCAAGAAAAATCAATAAAGATCTAATTGTGATGGATCAAATTGGGGGGAAATCTAATAAACAAAAAAGAAAGAAAAGAAAGGCCCATGCATGAAGGTCTGATTGGCCCAGCACGCCTCTACCTCCAAATAAAAGGTTGAGAAATGCAGGTCTGGGGCAACTCAAGCACCTAAGCCTTCTAAACGTTTTTTTTTTTATGGCCAGTGATTTTTAAAAAATAGTAGGTGATGCGTAACCTACTCTTTCCAATAACTAGAGGTCACAAAAAAATTAAGTTATGAGTGTTTTACATCCAAAAAATCTATTTTTAACCATTTTTTGTTTTACCCAAAAATACTCTAAAAAACTAAATAAAATCATCTATGTTTTTAAATAATATAAAAAACAGTCCAAAAATAAAAAATTAACCTAAAACCTAAAAACTTTATGGGTTAGATCTGAAAGCAATTTCAGGGTGAAAAAACATCTTTATAAAACTTTTCTTCAAATAGTATAGTTGTCAACTGAAATTCTATTTATTATTATAATTCAATGAGTTTCTCTGTGTTATCTAAACCTAGAAACCAAAAAATAAAAAAATAAAATTTTACACCATAAATGAATTTTGAAAAAGGTATAGGGACAAAAAATTGGTATGTTAAAACCAAAGTCAACTTTTTTTATTCAATTTTAAAATGACCATCTATTTTGTCTATATTTTTCATTTTGATCCCAAACTTTCAATTTTACCCTTCTATAACAGGGGAAAAAAATAATTCACCTTCAATTTAGCTACACAAGGATGCAATCAAAAAGCAAAAAAGTTTGGTGACAAAAACAAAAAAAAAAAACACTAAAATGTGAGGAGTTATAAGCATTGGGCTCCCTCGCCTGTATTTCCTATAATAGTTTTTTTTTTTATTCTTCAAATTAAAAGCTGATAGTCAGCACGTTAAAGTAAGAGATAAAATTAAGTTCTCGGTGGATTTGTCGAGGAGATAAAAAAGCCAAAAGAACAGAATTAATGTAAAGGTCAATATTCCAATTTAAAATAGAAAAAGGACACTTGAGTAATTTTATTCTCAAGTTACAGGATTTAAGGAGATAATAATTAATATGCTCTATATCCCTAAAAAAATGGATAATTAATGGAGTTTTTAAATGTTCTTAAACGGTTAGTTTTACCCATCAACTAAAAACACAAAGTTCCATATGATGCAGCTCTTGAAACTTTTATACCGTCTGCGCACAAGAGACTTTTATACCGCAAAATAGATTTGTTTTAAAAAAAATCTCCAAATCATTCAACTCGCAGTCAAGAACTGAAACAAAACTACATCTGCTATAATTAATGAGTATCGTGTAGCTTGTCAAGCCCTCCTCTGCGGCAAGTGTCCGATGACAAATCCAAATAATTATCAGTTTGGAGCCAAAAAACACTACAAAAAGTTGACAACACAGCCACCTCTACTGCAAATCTCAAAATTTCAAACACCGGAAGTAGCTGCAGTAACAAAAATAAGATTAAATGACAAATGTTAAGCACTATGCAAAACAAAGTGTTAATGACACATATCTCTAGTCTACAAGAGGATTGAATTATGCTTCACCATTATGCCAGTAGGTGCTTTTAGTAGTTTGAAATAGAAAAATGAATGCAGTGGCATTCAAGCTACATGCAGTGAAAATATTATGTGCTGAGAAGAAAGGAGTGACCATGCAAGAGGAATTAAAGAAAGCAACAATACAATGCGAGGCAAGATGAGAACAAGTACCTTTAGCAGGAGGCTCATCCTGAGGCTTCATGGCTGGGAAGAGAAGCACCTCCTGCAACCCAAAAAGCAAGCAGAAACGATGAGTAATAGATGAAAATTAAATCCCCACACTGACATGCTACTAGTGTGGGAGCCAGCGCTGGCATGCAAACATAAGGACACAGCCCCACCAACAACAAAAAAACATGGGGGGGGATATGGCACAAACCTTTATATTCTGTGAATCAGTTAACAGCATAGCTAACCGATCAATGCCTAGTCCCCATCCACCAGTTGGTGGCAATCCATATTCAAGAGCCATACAAAATGTTTCATCCAAAGCCATTGCTTCATCATCACCTGATTGTCGATCCTGAAATTTGGAAACAAATTGCTGTAAGGCATAATTTCCAGTCATTACTCTAAAATTACAAACTGCAAAATGATAATGTTACCTTCAGTTGTGCTTCAAATCGTTGTCGTTGTACCACAGGATCATTCAATTCAGTGTATGCATTGCAAAGCTGCTCGGTCACAAAATATCAACCATATACAAGCACAAGTCAGGGCATAAGTAGAAGATAAATCAAAAGAAACAAGAAGCATGAATAATGTAGTTGAGCAAAATACTTCATGCTTGTTGACAAACAATTCAAAGCGTTCAGTCAAGCCTGGTTTCGATCTATGCCACTTTGCCAACGGACTCATAATCTCAGGATGGTTGATGATGAAGGAGGGGTTTACACAAGTCTCTTCCAGAAAGTGTCCCACCAGCTGCGGATACAGAAGAAACACCAAAAATTACAATATCATGAATCTTAGAAAGTTCCCAGTCCTTTTTATGCTTGAAGAAACTCAGCTTTGACCTTAAAAAATAACTCAACATCAATATAACATCCTACATGATAAGTATGCTCTATTTACACAGGATGCACCAAACTGTAAATTTGATTCGAACAATCAATTGTGTCCAAAAAAGGAGCATTAAACACAAACATGTACGTCTGCACGCACCAACTATGATATGGATGAGAGCACATGTGAAAACAGTAGGATACAAATGATAACACAAATAGAATGAAATGCTTTCAAACACACACGTGAAAACAGTAAGATACGAATGAGAACACAAGTGAAAACAGTAGGATACGAATGAGAACACGAATTGAATGAAACACTTTCTAATGTTTCCCTTTCATGATTAGACAATTTATCTAACAGTTGACTAAACAAAGAGATGGGGAAGAAGAATTACTTTGTCTAACAATCGAGTTGTCGTTTGAGGAGGGGGGCACTTGACCTCAAACTTCTCACATGCAGCCACAAGATACTTGGTAGCTTCATCACTGGAAAGGTCCTTGGGTATATTGAGGTTGGCCATCTTCTCCAACTCCTCTATCATGTCAATCCGTCTGCAACAGTTAAAAACTGTTATTTCCATCATCCACAAATGCTGTCAAGAGTTCAGACTATGCCATGGATGAAAAGTGACATCTCACCGACCTAAACGGTGGTGTAAAGTCAATCTCAATTGGATCCTTGTCAAGCCCATGTGCATGATATTTAATTTTGTAGCCACCTGTAAGTTCCTTGACCATGCCTGTTTTAAAAAATACAAGTATTTTAGTTAAAAAAAAAAAAAAGTGGGAGACTAGTGTGAAAAAAGAATTTTGCAACAACCAAACATTCACTCTTACCACTCAACATTTTCTCAGTGAGTTCCATCAAGTCATTGTAGTCAGCATAAGCCATATAGAACTCACAGGTTGTGAACTCAGGATTATGTGTCAAATCAATACCCTCATTCCTAAATTGTTTTCCAATTTCATAAACACGATCAAGTCCACCAACAACTAACTCTTTAAGATAGAGTTCAGGTGCAATGCGCATGTACAGCTTCATGTTCAGATCATTATGATGAGTTTTGAATGGACGAGCAGCAGCACCACCAGGAATCATATTCATCATTGGTGTTTCAACCTGAATACAAAGGTTGAAATAATCAGCAAGAAAGAAATAATTACATGAGAGAGAAAAATCAAGGTAGAAGCTTTCAAAACAACAAAATAGAAGACTGACCTCCAAGAAATCAAGATCGTCAAGAAAGTTCTGTATGTATTTAATGATTTTAGATCTGGTCTTGAAAATTTGTCGAACCTCTGAATTCAACATTAGATCCAGATATCGTTGACGATAACGTGTTTCCTAGAATGAAACAACAAAATAAATAAATGACCACTCCAAAGAGGGAAAGGAAATTGTTAAGACCCATCCGTGGATGCTAATCTTGGATTAGAAATAACAGAAAACATGATCTTATCAGTTTCCCAAAAATATCATATTCTGTCACCAGAGAATAAAAGTAAGACACAAAAAAATTCCCCCCAGGGCTAAAAAAAAATATAATGATTTTATTGTGCTATTCTCAAGAAAGCACTTCCATAGTTTCAATTCCATTACTATTTTGAGCCAATATTCAAGGTTTACAAGACAGCTAGTCATGCAACTTCAGCTGACATCATTACTTGTAAGGCTAATTTAACTATCGCCAGCATTAACCAAAAGGTCAGCTTCATCCATTATCCCTTGTAGGAAAATTCTTCCAGTCTGACAGTAATATAGACAACAAAACTAATCACTCAAGCAGTAAATGTCATTGACAAACACAACAAGGTGATCTTGGTTAGGGTGACTTGTTCATACAACAGTTAACAAATATCTGAGAAGATAAGAGGCCTTATCTTTTAAAACAGACTAATTTCTTTAGGGTAAATACCTGATCTTTTAAAATATATGCTTCAGGGTTCCTAACTGATCCTGGGGTCCAAACCTCAGATTTCTGTAGAACAACATAATTCCATCACAATATAATCTCAGCCCAAAACAACTGAGTAACAACAAAAGTTTCTAACCTTTGCACTAGCATCCGAGCCAGGACCAGCTTTCTGCCTGGGCATCATGTGCAGACAATGAGATAAAACCATGAAAGAAGTTGGAAAGATGCTCAGCTCTCCCCTTTTGGTTTTTCCTATATTAGAAGAAAGGAATTCATTACAAATGATAAAAGGATTAATTTTCTAGCAGGTCTATATTTTAGATGGAAAAAAGATTAACAAAAAATCAGTATAGCATAGCATCTGTAGCAAGATGACACCAGAAAACATTACTAATTCATTCTGACTTCAAATAGGACAGAAAGGAGCAATATTTCTGGAAATGCTTCAATATAACAATCAAAATGGTCCATACAGCAAAAGATTCTCTCTTCTCAAGTCTTGTTTAGTTGGATCTATCTTTGATTATTCTACTGGTACATTGATAGAAAGATACAAATGAATTCCCATGTCTGCAGAATTCAATGCACAAGCATGCACACAATAACAATATACTTGTCATATACAGAGAGTTTGTACTTTTTATTACACTTTCTAAACTTGAGATATTGGTTAGTTTGATTGTCATAAGATTCAGCTTGAATTCTTTATCAATGAAGATGGTAATATCTCAAATGTTTCCAAAAATATTCTGAATGTCTTGGAGATGATTACTAGTGCAGCTATCCATTCTCACCTCACTGTGCACAAGAAATTGTGCTTTTTAGCACGCACATAGAGATATGCATCGAACAGCAATGATATCTTGTGAAAGAGGCCATCATTGAAGATTGACTAGCAATTCTTCTAAACTAGGTTTCATGTACTTTCCTTGACTTAATTCTACGCTTTCTACAAGTATGCATATCCATGGAAACATGTGCAGCTGCACGCATGCACATAAACAGCAAGAGAAGACAGAGGGAACGGCTTAAACAATGCTATATCACAATTGAGGTCCAGTTTCTTATCATGATTACTAAATATCATAAAGAATCAACCACTACAAGTTTTCAACACAGTTTTTGTTACAAGAAAGAGTTGCATCCCCTATGAACCTTGATACAATGTTCAATAGCTATTTGGGGACCTTCAGTTGCAATTAGGTCAGGGCAAAGAAAAAGATTCTGTTTGATAGTACAAATATAGAGGGTGAAATATGACTCACATTAAGTTATTTATTTGTTGAAAATATAAGATAAATGGGAAAGCACAGCATATTAACTAACACTTGTAATAACCCAAACCTGGAAATCCAGTGATACCAACAATATCACCACGCTTCACGCTGGAATGGAGCTTAGAAAACTCTGCTTCATCGAAACCTGACTTGCTGAAATTACAGAAATGAAAATTTATCCATTTGAATGAGAAATGAAGCAAAGAAAGGAATAGAAAAGAAAATTGGGGTTGGGAGACACAGTAGCATATAAGAAATCACTCAAAGATATCTAGATGGGGTGGAAAATACAATAATTTAACTCCTAAAGCAAGTATGGCAGTGCCAAATAACAAAAATATAAATTCGCACTTCTACTTCAATATGACTTGTGAATGTATGAAACAGTCTATATGCAACTGTACAAAGATCTGATATGCATATGATCTGAAAAAAGTATAACATAAAGGCATTAAAATCAATAAAAATTGTGGTTTGTATTCATGAAGTAGATAAAGGATGCTAGACATAATACACAAGTACATGAGTTTGCATTTAGAAGTATGTTGACGAAACGCAACAAGCATGAACATGTTTCAATTAACAAACAAACATTGAAAAAAATCACAAGATACCTTGCATCAGCCATCACTTGGACCTTAGCACCAAGACCATGCAGATCATAAAAGAACAACTTTGAAGAGGAAGATCTTTTACTCATTATTCGACCTAGTAAAACACGGAAATAAACAAATTCAACAAAATGAAATATGAGAACAAAGAATTACGTAAAACAATAGAGCAAAAGTATTTGTGTTCAAAATTACCAGCCAAAGACACAGAGACATCCTCAAGATGCTCTCCATTGCTTAACCCCCCATACTTGTCAATATATTCAGGGATGGACAGGGTAACAAAAAACTTATGAGGGTACATATTTTTCCCTTCTCCCTTCTGAGCATCAAGATATTTCAGCCTATTTTCATAATATTGCTGTAACAAAAATCAAAACAAGAAACCAATTCAAAAATTAAACCTTAACAAAACTTTATTTATATACTCATCAAGTGCAAACAAGATAAAGCAAGAATAAAAGAGTTAAACCGTGGGATCCATGTCTTCATCATCGGCTGCCGCTGCAGATTTCTGAACCTGGGTGCTGGCCTTGGCAGCAGCCTGCAAAATTGAGTAACATTGTCAAAAGACACAATAAAAAAATAAAAAATAATAACATAAATAATTATAATTGCTTAGACGAAAACAAGCATAAATAAATAAAATCACAAGGTAATGTCTTAATTCCATATTTGAAAAGAAAATGAATTCTCAATAGCATTACAAGGGGAAAAAAAAGGAAAGGAAGGAAGAGAAAAGGAACGAGACCTGTCTAGCTTTCTCTTCCTCTTTTTGGCGTCTCTCTTCTTCTTTCTTCTTATTCTTTAATTCCTTCTTCAGTGCACTACAAGAGTAACAACATAACCAAAAGCCACAATCAATCCATCACTGAAAAAAAATAAAAAACAAAATTTTCAGTAAAAACAAATGAGAGAGAGACTAACTTTTTGCTTATGGTTTTATCGCCGGGAGCAGAAGCGTCGGTCTCCTCCATTGTTAAATCAGACAGAGACAAGGCACGCAGTTCAGCTGTTCGATAGAGTGAGGGGGGGGGCGACTGACTGGTGGTGTTTAGTTATTATTGTGGTAATAACGCTACCTTAGATAGCTAGGGTTTTGATAAGGGCTCTGTCTGGGTTCATTTGAGGTTTTTCTTTTTAAAAAGAATAATAAAGAAAGTACCATTCTATTTTGTTTATTTCAGTTTTAAAATTGTGGATATCTATCTGATTTCATTTTTAGAATCTAAAACATAGGGTAAATTACAGTATAACATTGATAAATTAATATTTAATAAATTAATAATTTTAAGTAAATAATATTTTATATTGGTGTTGACTTTGGACTTTATGATAAATTAATAATTCTAAGATAATTATTTTAAAAAATACATGTACCACCTGAAATATAAATTAATAATTTCTTTATACTATTGTTTTTAGATCTAGATAGCCCGGGTCAATTTTTTAAAAAAACAAATCAAAACAATGTTGTTTTAGCAAAAAAAACAAAAACAAAAGTCAACGGTTTGCAACCGAGTCTTTGACCGGGTCTTGTTGGGTCAACCGGGTCGCCAGGTCACACAAGGTTTTTCTTTCTCTGTTTTTTTTTCAACTCGGCCTGGTTCCAGCCCTGGGTCGGCCGGATACCGGATCAATCCACCGGGCAGGACCGGATTTTAAAACTATGCTTTATATATCAAAATTATATATATATATATATAGCACAATTAGGAAGAGTTTGTAAAATATAACTTCAACGTTATTTATCTTCTCTTAGAATTAATGTCTACTTAGATGTTATCTCTAATTTTACTCGATTTAACTTTATTTTTTATATCATTTTTTGTAATATTTTCAATAAATTACTCTATGTGATGAGAAGCCATTGTATCTAATTTTTTTATTTATGATATTTTATATGTTTTTTTATTAATGTTTTAGCTTGACTTAATGTTTATAAAATATATTAATTAAGTTTAAAAATAATTTAATTTTAGTTTGTTATAAAAATGGATAGACTCGAGACTTTTATGTAGTAAGACTAATTACATTTATAAATTTATTTTGGTTAAGTAAATATATAGAATAATAATTTATAATTCAGTAATTAGATAGTATTTATATAATCACAGTTCATGATATATGTATGCTTTGGGGAAAAAAATAAAGAATACCTAGATAAATTAATTTTTAATAAATTATTAATTTATAGATTAAATTATATCTTAATTAATTAATAAACTTTCACGTTCCCGGTTTAAGACAGGGGTAAATATATATATAAAAAAAAACTCCAAATTGTGAGACTCTCTTCACGAAGAGAACAGAAATGAGAAATTTTATCTCCCCCATCCCACAGTAAATTCGTGTTTGGACTTCGCAAGTTATACTTGATCGTCCATAAACAGAGACCTCGCGTTGTGAAGAAAATAGTTTGTTACTTAATTAATACTTGATTTTGCGAAATAAAACTTAATTTTATCGGTTTAGAGCAATTGAAGCTTTAAGGATCAAATTTGAGGTTTTGAAAAATTTCAAGTGCCTTCAATTTTATACCGCTTGGACAAGGAAAAAATTTATGTACCTCTTTTTTTTTTGTTGGTGTCTCATTTTTTTTTTCTTAATTTGATCATTATATATTTGATTTTTTATTTTGCGAATTGACTGAATAATTTATTTTATTTTTTTATATATAGGGGTCTTGTAATATTGAGTATAAGTTTTGATGCTTGGTATATGTTTGGTTTGTCAAAATATGTTTAAACATCGTTGATTTATAGCAATTAGGACTTTTATGAATCAAATTTGATTATAAAACAAACATGGGGGACTTAAGCTAACATGCAAGGTAAGAATGACTGGTGAATGTATTGCACACGCTTATATAGTGGGGGAGGTCACAACACTCTAGAAACAGGTGCGAACTCCTCCGATAGACAAGTCTGGCTTTCTGGGTGACGATGGATGCGGCACAACATGCTCTTCCATCGGGGCCAACACATGTTGATGTAATCACAAAGGTGTGTCGTTAGAAGCATTTTTTTTTTCTCTCCCTTCTCTTTAAAATTTGCGCTGACCATTCTAAATTTCAGAGTTATCTTCTTATTTTATTATCATTTTAAATTTGGTCTTCATTTTTTTATTACTATTTTTTCTAGATTCTTTTCTAAAATTTCAAATCATTTTCAATTTCATTCTTCAGTAAAAAGTTGCATGTCGTCCTTTTATTTTATTTTTCAATTTTAAATTTGATCTTCATTCTTTTAATTGTTATTTTTAGTTTTGTATCCTTTTGTGAAATTGATTTTTTTCTTCAATTTTATCATTTAATCCAAAAATGAAAATGTTCTCTCATTTGTTTTTATTTTTAATTCAGTCTTCATTCTTTTGATTAGTGTTTTTTTTTTCTCGCTTTAGATCCTTTTGAAATTTGATTTTTTTTTTTTAATTTCATCATTTGATATGGAGTTGGTTAGAAATTTGGCTTCGTGTTTTTTTTTTTGTTATGAGGGATTTTATATTTCATGACTCGAGTCGTAAATTTGAAAACTTAACCATAGTTAACATTGTTCTTTCTTTTTAGGGTTTATTTGTTTACAGTGATTTTCGTTGCAATTTCATCATTTCACGTTAGTTTTTTTAATTGGGTTTCATGATTTTCTTCAATTTCCTTTCTATTCAATAATCCTGATATCATTACCTGGATCGTGAGTTTGACGAGTTAACCTAGGTTGACTCAAGTCTTTTATTGGGTTATTTTTTTAATTTAATATTTTTTTACTTTCATTATTCGACATTAGGTTGTTTTAAAATTGAACTCCGTAATTTTTCCTTATATTGAGTTATCTCATTTAAATGATTCAGGTCACGAAGTTTTGTAGGCATAGCAAATTTATTGGTGTGTGTGTTTTTTTTTTTACCTTTGGTTTGTTTGCTTTCTCTTTGATTGTCTTGGTCTTATGAACATGATTATAGATTTGATATGCTTGTTCATGTTGACTTGAGTCATTTTTTTTTCTAATTTTTTTTTATATATTAAGTTGACTTGAAATTAAACTTTGTTCCTTTTTTCCTTTTGGTTGGTGTTCTCATGATTTAATTCAATCCATTTATTTTTATTGCCTGTTTTTTTATTATTTAATTAAATAATAAAATTTTATTTGACTTAATTGGATTTCTTTTATACGCATCACCAAATATGTTTTATATTAAAAAAATTAATTTGTCCCATGGTATACAGCATGAGGCTACAAATCTAGTCTCATAACTATTTTTACCATGAGGTGGCCCAAATCAAGTGATAGCGTGAAACTCAAGGTTGAATCAAGTCCTTGCGTTATTACATGACCAAAGAACACAACAGCTTGGTGTTCTCGTTGCATGATAATTACATTTCTGCATCGGTTTTTCTATATAGCCGCATCAAAATTCCATTTCATAACTCATCAGAAGCAGCCAGGCCATGCAATACCTTATGGCATCTTCGAGTTTCGTTCGGACAGCAAATGATCCACTTCCTAGAATCCTCGGCATCATCATCTTACAAGTGGTATGAGCAAGTATTCGGCATAAAATAGCTGCCAGAGGAACAGGCAAATGTTAAAAAGAAATTAGTTTTAAGAAACGGAATAATCACCATGTAAAGGTGTAAAGCTTGTGTTACTGTCTGCTAATTCACTCTTAATACTGATTAATGACCGGGAATGATCTATGATCAGCACCAAGGCCTGTAGGATCTCTAAAATGGACCCGCCTAAACAAGCTCTCCATGTGGACCAGGGTGGCCACCATTTCTTTTAATTATCTTGCAGCACTTCTCTAAGAAGTCTATACATGCAACAATCCCATAAGAAAAAATAAAGGAATGGAAAAGAGAGAATATCAACACGATAGAATTCTGATTTCCAGATTTGTATGCAAACTCAAACTCAATCTAGTCAGGAAGCAATGAAGGAGCATATTCATCAGATTTTGAATTCAAACTTACTATATATCCAGCAAAATAACTGAACAAGAATAAACAGTCCGATCACTTATCATCTAGAGTGTTTGAGATGCTTTTCAAAAGTAATTTTGGATTGAAAAAACATCTAATTAATGTTATTTTTTTGTTTTATGATGATTATGATTATGAAAATCATCTAATTTTTTTATTTTATTTTGATGTATTTTTCAGTGAAAAGTACAATAGTTCTAAATACACATACATAAAGATTGAATTATTTAAAAAAGATGAATGGAATTGATAAATAATTGGTGAAAATATGATGACTACTGCATGAAACTCAAGATGGTAATAAGAAAATATTACAGAAATCATGCATTGAGAAGCATTGCATGCTAAATAAACAGGTTATCTATTCACTGATTTACTTGGAGTGAAATTTACTGGTTTTATTTAGTCGTCTATTTTCTTGCATTCTTCCTGCAATGTTGAAGTCACAAGCACTATGATGGTAGATGGTAGATGGTTACCTTCCAAATAAACATATAGCAGGAAATTATTGAAGCTTTGCTCTTCAGATCAACAGATTTGGCATGGTTCCACAGCATTGAAGCCAAGATGGCATGACCCAATACCTGGCCAAACGCAATGCGTGTTAGAATCAAAACACGAGAAACAGTAAAATTAAATTAGAAAAACGTCTCAGGAAACTACATCATCCTTTTTATGAACCTATAAATAATATGCAGACATCCAGCCAACATCCCATTTGAAGGTTTCAGACCTTTCATTAGATGAGATGCCCCTCGTTCCCATGCAAGCTTATGATAAAATGTAAACCAAGTCGATCTCCTTGTTAATCCACAGTTGGTAATAATTCATGCCGGACCAACTGTTTCTAAAAGCTTCAAATTTTGCCATTTTGTAAAGGAAGCCATCAGCAAAGGAAATTCAAAATAACCATGCAGAGTTTCAGAACTCACATGGAAAGCCAGTTATAACCAGGATTTATGCTTAACAATAAAGATTTATATAATCTTTTCAGCCGACTTGGGGAAACATGTGTCCCAACACAGTCATTTTTTCTCCCCTTCAAAAACAATACAAGGAAGGAAGCTATATCACTGAACGCACTCCAGAAGAAGGGAAATCTATACATGCTAACATTCGTCAGTTGCATACATTAAGAAGCAAGAACGCTACCGTGATACATTTGCTCCAATTGTAGGAAGTTGCTGCTCCGACCAGAATGGCAACAGCATAAGCAATTTCAAGTAATGAAATACATGTCCAAAATACCTGAGCAAAGTAAATCAGGCATGGCCAAGAGACATCAGTAAAAACAAAGGTTACTAGCTAGGAGTTCTCCATTTGGAAAATGTATAATATGTTCTAAACTGACCCATTTTTGTCCCAAACGCACTGTAAAGGACTGGATTCCAAAAATCTTATCTCCTTCGATATCAGGTATATCCTGCATGTACAATTTGTTCACAGCAACACATTTATCGGCAAACCTAGTGCAAAATACAAACAGCTAACTAGAAGGTTTTCTGCCTTCACTCCTCCCCTATTACTAAAATTAAATTAAAATAAATAAATACCATTTACCTTGAATAGTGCTATAACAACTGAGAAGAAGCTCATAAATGAAGTTGCAAAAATTAGAGGCTTTTAAAAGAAAGGTGATCGTCCGTACACATGGGTCTGGAAACAGGCAGGGTACTAATCAGGCACTTAAAACGTACAAGACCGTGTAACATGACTCCAAAGCTAAAATCTTTCATGCTCATACATAGCAGAAAATTGATGAATACAACTATCGATTCAACAAGGACTGTCTGTCATTTTTGTTATATTGAAGTTGGAACAGTCTGAAGCACTGACACAGTGAAACCTGCCACACAGTGTTGTGCAGGGAACAGCCCCATAATGGTGTTTTGGAGGCCCTTAATTCTGTGTATCTGATATCTTTCCAGTTACTTTCCATATGCAAAGGAAAGAAGTACCTGCATATGCAGATAATGTTAGGATACTGGCATGCAAACCCGACAAGATAAAAGACAAGGGATAGGATAAAATGAGAAATGAGACACACAAGAATTTACGTGGTTCACCCAATTAGGCTACGTCCACGGGCAAGTATAGAAGGATTTTACTAAGTAATGTGGGAATTACAACCTCTCTCAAGTAATAGGAGAACAACTAAGAATCTCTCTATTACTAGGAGAAAACACCTCACTTACTCTCTCACAAATACCTCACAACTTTGTGGGATTACTCTCTCTTCACTCTCCTCTTCTTCTTCTCTAACTTGGTGTGTAAAATAAGCTTGAAGTCATTGCCTATTTATAGCCAAGAGTGAGGGGACAAAGGCCATAAATCATGGCACCAATTATGCCACAAATTATGCCATAAATCATGGCACCAATTATGCCAACTACTCCACTAATTTTTGTCTTCCACCAATTAATTAAGTGGTGGCTTTACATTCTCCCACTTGAAGACTTTGATGATTTAATCAAGTCTTCACACTTGATCATCTCGTGATTCTTCTATCCTTTCTATACTTGCCATCTTCATGCCGCTTACGTTTCGCTAGGCCATAAGAGGATCTGCACCATATATACTTATCAGTGTTGACTGGTTTGGTCAAAGCATCTGCTGGGTTTTCCTTTGTGTGAATCTTTTGAAAGTCCACACTTCCATCTTCCACCACTTCACGAACAAAGTGATACTTGAACATCTATGTGTTTTGTTCTTGAATGAAACGCTGGATTCCTTGCAATATGCAAGGCACTCGACTATCACAATACAAAGGAATCTTCTCTTGTTTGTGTCCGAGCTCCTCCATAAGTTTCTTCATCCATATTGCTTCTTTACAAGCTTGTGTAGCCGCCATGTACTCAGCTTTGTGGATAAAGCTACAACAGTCTCGAAGTTTAGAGACCCACTCACGCTCCTCCCTGCAATTATGAACACATAGCCTTGTAGTGGATTTTCTTTTCTCAAGGTCGCCAAAAAATCGAATCAACATAACCTCGACGGTAAATTCCGACCCTCCATAACATAATGCGACATCCGAGGTACCCTTGATATATCTCAAGATCCTCTTAATAGTATTCCAATGCTCTCTACCAGGATTTGCCATGTATCGACTAGTCGCTCCCACTTTCTTTGTGCAATGTCCGGTCTTGTACATATCATGGCAAACATTAAACTTCCCACTGCTGATGCATACGGTACTCGAGACATCTCCATCCTCTCTCGCTTCATTGCTAGGAGACATACTTGAGGATAATTTGAAGTTAATAGGAAGTGGGGTGGAAATTGGCTTACAATCTTGCATGTTGAAGCGACGCAAGATCTTTTTCAAATAATTTTTCCGAGAGAGCCAAATCTTCCTCTTACTTCGTCTCGGTGAATTTGCATCCCTAGAATCTTGTTTCTGGTCCCAAGTCCTTCATATCAAACTCCCTAGCCAACCGTGCCTTCAATTCTTGGACTCGATCTTTGTTGGGGCCTATCACCAACATGTCATCCACGTACAACAACGAAATGATGAAAACATCATCTTCTTCAAACCTCTTGTAATACGTACAATGGTCCGAACCGAGTCTCGTTGTACCCAAGGCTAATTATGAAGGAATCAAATCTCTTGTACCAACACCTCGGCGCTGTTTGAGACCGTATAGAGATTTGTTCAACCCGCAAAACCAAGTTCTCCTTGCCTGTTTCAAAGAAAAACCCTCTCGGTTGGAGCATATAAATTTCTTCTTCAAGTTCTCCATGAAGAAATGCGGTTTTCACATCTAGCCGCTCTAGGTAAAGATCAAATATAGCACACATTGCCAAGACTACTCGATTGTAGTAAGTCGTACCACCGGAGAAAATATCTCATTGAAGTCTATTCCTTCTTTCGAGCATATCCTTTCACCACCAATCTTGCACGATACCGCTCCACTTGATCATTGCCATCACGTTTTATCTTGTAAACCCATTTGTTGCCAATGGCCTTTCTTCCTTGTGGTAGCGGAACAAGATCCCAAGTGTTATTCTTGTGCGAGCTTCAATCTCCTCTTGCATTCTTTGTCATCCACATAGATACATCTCGTGCTTTTGATAGCCTCATGGAAAGTTGATGGCTCTCCATCCTCTCGTTAGAAGACAATATGCAATATTGCTCTCGCACTATATTCGAGTGCCAAGCCGGTGGTCTTCTTTCACGAGTCGATCGCCGAACTTCGGGAGTTTCGGACTCTATTTGTTCTTGCTCTTCATGCTCGATGCGGCTTCGGAAGAAGTATGATTCCGAGTATTTTCAATGCGGACTTTGTAGTCTCCTTTAGAATGCTATTATGTTCTTCCATTTGCATTTTACCTTCGCAAATATGACATCTCTGCGATGACTACTTTGTGGGCGGTGGGATCCCACAAGCGATACCCCTTCACTCCATCGGCATATCCTAAGAATACATATTTTCCGGATTTTGAATCCAGACTTGCTAACTTCTTGTGTATTGTACATCACGTACACGGACTTCCAAATATATGCAATCGAGAATAATCCGTTGGTTTTCCAGTCCACATCTCCATTGGTGTCTTCACTCAATTGCGGTTGACGGAGATCGATTTATCACATAACAGCGGTATTGACCGCTTCGCCTGAATGACTTTTCTAGACTGCCGGCCTTCAACATTGCTCTTGTTCTATCTAATAGAGTTCCGTTCATCCGCTCTGCCACTCCATTTTGTTGTGGAGTGTATGCCGTTATGACCGCCTTTTGATACCTTCATGTTGACGAAGTTATCAAATTCATCACCGGTATATTCTCCTCCATTGTCAGGTCCTCAAACACTTGATCTTCTTTTCGATTCAAGTTCCACCCGCGCTTTGAAAATTTTAAAGGTCGCGAACACATCTCCTTCCTTCTAATTGGATACACCCAACATCTCCTGGAGAAGTCATCTATAAATGATACAAAGTATCTTGCTCCTCCCAAGGATACAACCGGTGCTTGCCAAACATCAGAGTGAATCAGGTCTAAGATGCATTTGCTCTTAGTTGTTGATGTGCCAAACTTTAACCTGTGTTGTTTACTTGTAACACAGTGCTCACAAAAGGGTAAAGTAACCTTTGTAAGCCCGGGAGTAACTTCGATCGAGAGAGAACTTTCAAACCTTTCTCCGACATGTGGCCTAGTTTTTGATGCCACATCATCGTCTTCTCTTCAGATCGGGGCGATGCGATAGACGCTTCGCCTCATGATGTGTTTCTCCCATTAATACAAACATGTTTGCAACTGCTCTTTCTTGCCTTTAAAACCACCAGCGCTCCTTTGACAATTTTCATGATTCCATTGTCCGTTCGGATCTTACACCAAGACTATCAAATTGTCCTACGGACAAAAGATTCTTCTTCAAGTCTTTCACATGTCGCACTCCCGAAATAGTGCGAATCAAGCCATCATACATCTTCAATTTGATGGTGCCAATGCCAAGCAATCTCTACAAGATGATTATCACCCATGAACACTTTGCCTCCAGAGATGGGTTCATATGTTTGGAACCAATCTCGATTAGGAGTCATATGCCATGTTGCTCCCGAATCCATTAGCCGGACCTCGGTGAGCTCTTCTCTATCTGAGATTGTCGCCTGCTTCACTATATAAAACCTCTCCATCTTCTGAGGTGCTTGCAACACATCCTTGAGGTTTTGATGACTCTGCAGTATTCTCTATACCCTTTTTAAACCAACAATCCTTTTTGAAGTGCCCTTTTACTCGCCACGGTTATAGCATTTCACGGTCTTCTTACTTCTTGATTTGGACCTCCCTTGCCTTTGACTCCCACTGGAGCCACGCTCCGTTGATCTCCCTCTTGACACCAATAATGCCTCTCGCTTGGTTTGAACTATTTCTGTCTCCTTTATTTTTGCGCCTATTTTCTTCTTCCAAGATGGCGGTCAACATCATCAAAGACTAAATAGTCTCGTGAGGATATTATTGGTTAAGTTGATAATGAGCCGATCATACGAATCGGAAGACTTTGAAGTAGAAGCTCTGCACGTTCACTTTCCTCTATTTGTTGACCCAACGTAGTGAGTTGTGAAAATAGAGTTCTTATTGTGTTGATGTGGTCGATCACCGTTGTGGTTTCGCCATTCGAAGGGTATAAAGTCTCCGCTTTAAGAAAATCTTATTGTGCAAAGACTTGGACTCATATAGCTTTGTTAGAGTCTCCCATATCTCCTTAGCTTGTTTTCTTCTCCGCCACACTTGATAATACTTCATCGGCTAATGCTAAATGTATGTTAGCAATAGCATTGCCATCCATCTCATTCCATTTTGCATTATCGGTGATCTCTGCGGGTGTCGATCCCCAATTGCCCCCAAGCAATTGTCTTTCCTTAAGATTGCCTTGATTCTCATTTTCCACAATGAAAAATTGCTCCCCTTGAACCTCTCAATCTCGTACTTTGCTTGCCATTTTATTCACCGTGATCTATTCGGCTATCACCGTTTCACCGATCTGTAACGTATATAGAACTAGTATCGTGTAAATAATACTTCACTAAGTAAGTTCCCGGAAAGATTGGAGGGGTCACAAACGGTCCCGCTTAAAACCCAATCTCCTTAGACAGAACTTTCTAGCTTTGTATTTATTCACCGTGCTGATTTTCTATAGACACCAACAGTATCGTATGTAAACAGTATCGTATGAATGAATAGTGCCGTATAGGTGAATAGTGTCGTAGACGTGAATAGTAACCGTATACACGAATGACTTTTGTGTATTAACAACACCAACCAAGAAGGCTCGATACCACTTTGTTAGGATACTTGGCATGCAAACCCGACAAGATAAAAGACAAGGGATAGGATAAAATGAGAAATGAGACACACAAGAATTTACGTGGTTCACCCAATTAGGCTACGTCCACGGGCAAGTATAGAAGGATTTTACTAAGTAATGTGGGAATTACAACCTCTCTCAAGTAATAGGAGAACAACTAAGAATCTCTCTATTACTAGGAGAAAACACCTCACTTACTCTCTCACAAATACCTCACAACTTTGTGGGATTACTCTCTCTTCACTCTCCTCTTCTTCTTCTCTAACTTGGTGTGTAAAATAAACTTGAAGTCATTGCCTATTTATAGCCAAGAGTGAGGGGACAAAGGCCATAAATCATGGCACCAATTATGCCACAAATTATGCCATAAATCATGGCACCAATTATGCCAACTACTCCACTAATTTTTGTCTTCCACCAATTAATTAAGTGGTGGCTTTACAGATAAAAGGCAAGTTGAACAATCACCGCCCTAACAGCTGGGATGCACATTGCTGCAATGAACGCAAACCTTTTCCATCTCAATAGTGGCAGCTGAAATAACACATAGATACAATGACAGTTATTTAATATTTGAACCCTGAAAAAAAAAACAAAAAGCAGTGGCGAAAGAATATACAAACACGCACAGAATATAAAGATGAGCTTGCATATGTGGATGAAAATCTGCAATTGTAGTTAGACAAACTCACATTGATTGAATATGCTGTTCCAAGAACAAAACTGATGAAAAGAGCCCAAAATAATGGCCACGAACCAACAATTTATCCAAGCCAAAAGCTCTCGAAAAAAGGAAATAATTAGCATTTTCAATGGAATCCTCCAGATGCAGTGAATGAGTATTCCAAGTGGAAAGAGAAACTCGCCCTGTTATTACTGATGATTTACAATTATAGGGTAATACTAGATCCATGAACAAGAAAGAAGAAAGAAAAATATAAATGAATCATAGATATTTCAAAAGATATAACCAAAATCTTGAAAAACTGATTTGAATATGCTCTCTACTAAGCAATCAGTTCTCAAACAGCATATTGAGCAATCACATGTTAGTTGAGTTTGACACAGCCTTATTGTGCATGTTCTTGGGTCTCTCCACCTGCTTATTTGACATTTGGCCTGAACTAACACTAAAATAACCACTCTAACCATGATTACATGAGCTATTCACTAATTTCCTAGTGTGATTTTGGGCAGACATATACAGCGGAGACAGGACTATATTTATTTTTTTGCACAAATATAAAAAATTAAGGATTATCCACCACTGTAAGCAAGTAATAATCTATGAATAAGAATATTCTTGAATATAGATACCATGATGGAGAAAGATGTAACAATCATCACGCCAGTGCTTACAGAGTACTCCCCCGACGCCACTGGAAGATATGGCTTGTTAACCTGCAATGATAACAGTTTGATATTTTGCTGGGGTGAACATTGTAGGCATTTCTAATATAACAACGGAATACTAGATGGAAAATGAATAAGAGAGACAGCTAAACTATCTGATTCTTCCTTATTTGATCAATTTGGTGTGAAGTCAAAAGAAGATCTTTGAAGATAGCAAACAACTGATCCTTGCAGCACTTTCCCATTGTGTCTTCAGTTATTAGCTGAAAGCTTTCCGTTTTGTTACAATGATTTGCTAAGCAAAGCTACCTTGTCTATTTCGATGTCAGTCAACTGATTTAAGCCCACAATATAAATATTCATCATGAGAGCAGCGGCCACAGCCTGCAACACCAAAATAACAAATAAATAAAGGGTGATGATGATTATGATTATCAGAGCCAATTAATGAGCTCTTTAAATCGAAAGGTGAATCAGATTCACAAAATTCTTAGAAGCTGGTAACGATATACAATGATCATTAAACCTTTGTTGAATTTGTACGACAAACTTTGACTTAACTGTGCCAATAACAGTGTGAGGCCGTGAAAATCTGTAGAAAGCGTCTAATGTACTTCTTACAGATTTTGAAGTGCTTTCAGGCCCAGATTCAGGAGGTTGTCCAGAGGCAGCATGCACTAAGAACTTAGCATTATTTTCCTGGTAAATTTTAGATTTCATCACAGTACATCCACTATGATGCTGCTGAAACCTAACAGCATTCTGTCGTTCAAGGATCTTCCATGCTCTGCAACTGGAATCTTGAACTGCTTCTATGGATTATCCCGGCAATCAGAACAATATGGAATTGTGGTCATATAGGAGCAAAGTGAGCATGTAATTAGAGGTAAAAATGTTGAAATCAGAAAACTGGAAACAATCAACATGGGCTAGCAGAACAATCTACCTCTGAAAAACAAATGCTTAACTATATTCCACCAAGGAACTAAATCTTAGGAAACAGAGAATATTTAATAATCAAAATAAGCTATTCTAGGAAATTTCATGAACTTCTTGTCATATTTATCTATAGCCACAGTAAGAGTTGAAGTATCTAATTATCCCTTGCTCAGCAGTTTGTTACTAAAATCAAATAGCCCCATTTTGACAACAAAGGCGCCACATAAAATTGTTGTTGTAATTGTTAAACTTGCACTGAAAACAAAATTAAACAAGCTCAGTAGAACAAGGAAACTAAAGCATGACTGGTTGATTCCCTGAGCTTTCTTTGGAGTGTTTACAAATACTATCTATAAACCACACATCATTAGCATATTTCTCTTGCTTGAGAAGTGATTCAGCCAACAATGGTATCCACTACAACCTAGAACTTTGCTAAATTCAGCAATGATTAAACCTCTGTCCACCAACAACTAAAGCCTGGATGCCAGAAAGCTGAATGCAAATTGAGCTACACACAGTAGGCTGCAGATGCTGTAGAAAAAAGATAGCATTAAAATTCTCAAACACAAGCCAATAATTGTTACCCATTCTTCACTATATGTCACCTTACAACCTATAGATTTTCTTCTTTTTTGTGGAAGTGATACCTTATTTTTTAAAATAAGGTCTGAAGATACTTAATTGTGGATCATTTGAATAGGAAAGGAAGATTGTTATCAAAATATTATCACATAGGGGAAGACCACACTCAGTGAATTCAAAATAAGCTACAGAAAAGATTGGAAATGCAATGCTATAACTCCTTGGATCTCTTTTGTTATTACCCATTTTTCATCGCACAAAAAAATCAAGAAAAGAAAAAAAATAGAAAAATAAAATCCAAAAAATACAAGAGGATACACATAAAAAAAAACCTAGAAGGTGGTGACGGACCAAAATGACAAGTGAAAAAGTTGGAGGACCAGAATGTATAAAATTGACAAAATTAACTACCCAATTCTGATTGAAAAAAGACCCATTTGGTGAAAATATTTTTATTTGGGGTAAATAAATATAAATTTGGATGAGTAAGGACTCAATGAGAATTTTAGAAGGCTTAATTAATTTTATCGAGGACTTCATTCCAAGGAAAATAAGTTTTTTGAAGTCAATTTAGGTGTTAATTAGAAGAAATTGAAGTTTGGGGACTGAAATTGGACTTTGAAAAGTTTAATTGGTCAAACAAAAGGCTTAATTGTGAAAAAAATTATAATTTGATAGCTAATTAGGGGTTTGATTGAAGGAATTCAAAACCAAGGATCACATCATAAATGACGTGAGACTTCAAGGGCTAAAATTGACCAAATCAGGGGTCAAATTAAAGAAAATTAAAAGTTTGATGGTCAATTACAGGTCCAAGTGCACAAATCGGAAATCAAGGACCAAGATGAAAATGACGCTAAACTTTGGGTCTAATGATTGAGTTTGGCAGGGGTTAAATTGCATGAAATTAAGAGTTTGAGAGGCAATTACTGGTACAAATAAAAGCAATTGGAAGAATAAGGATTAAAATAAAATCTATCAAATCCCAAATTAAAAACCCTAATTTATAGGGGTTTAACCTAGATGACGTGTCATTCACCTACTATTCATCTTGTTCTTTGACAGTTTTGGATGATCGGGGTGACACTTTTCAAATGCTCATTGTGGAGTTCTAGACTTTCAAATGGCACGAAGGTTTTTGTAAATAAAAGAAGAGCATCCTCTCTACATCCCCATTTCCATGAAATTTGACTTTTATATACCAATTCTTCCATAAAAGTCTCATACATCTTATCTCTGATCAGCCATCACTATTAGTTCTATCATTAACACATCCAAAACTACCCATTAATGCAATCGAACTACATTGCCCAGTTGACTTCTAGCTTGACCTCCTCTCAGATTTTGACCCTTATATGAAGTTTTCAAGTTTCAAATTAAGTAAGGTTAGTTTTGTTGAGAAGCTAACATCCCTAACTCCAACTTTCATGAGTAACTTGTTTATAATTTCATCATTTTCAAGCCCTAAATTGCTTTGAAAGCCAGGTGATGAAATTGCCCAGTTTTTTCCTCTACGGTTAGTTAAGTTCTAAGTATTTTAATTTTGTTCCAAAAAGACACAAGGAATCCACTCATTTCTTAACACATTCATAATCAATTTATACAAGTTTTAAATCATATTACATTCATAAATCCCAATTTTCATCCTTACTCTTATTTTTCCAAAACATGTACAACAAAAGAGGATACGAATTCCCTTCAATTTATCTCATATAAGACATATTATATGTCCTATTTCCTCACACATACATTAATCTAGCACAATTACGCTTGAATAAACACAAATTCATCATATGTAATTTGATTCCCTATTGGCCAGCCATTGAGCCCTTAAAGATTCCATAATTTTTTTTATTTCCTAATTTAGCACCCATCATAACCTAATCTAACCTAATTGACTAAATTTACAATCAATTTGTATTTTTCATAATTTTCTATTATAAACTCTAATACAAAATTCATGAATTCAACCTTAATTGCTTTCCTTTTCATATGAGCTTGCTTGGTTAGGTTTAGAACTCCTTGCCAGATAATATTTTCCGCTTTGAATCCCAACCAGTCAAATTTTTTTGAGTCCCTCCCTTTATTCCTAATGCTACCATAAACAATGTCCCTCAATTCCCCTTTCTTTCCATCATTTCTCTCTCTTATTTAGGTTTTTTTGTGTGGTGATTAACATTTCTCATAATCTCCCTTCAATTCCTTTATTCTCTAAAGGTTTTTTTTCCTAAGAAATTTTTGATAAAATGAAGTTTTTCTCTCATTTTCTTTCTATTCTATGTTGTCAGCCTAAAAAAGAGAGAGAAGGTATTTATACTAGATATTTTGGTTACATACACATTAACCCCTCATTCTTATATAATTCCAATTTGTCCCTACAATTTCTAATTTATTTCATCCTCTTTTTATTTAGTTTCACAACATTTTTATTTCATTTCAATTTCACCTTTAATATAAAGATTTAATTTTTTTTATAAATCTTAATTACCCATTTTATCTCCAGGCTAAGATTTTTATATTTCTGAAAAATTTTAGTTGGAATTTGACACAGATACAAATCATATCAGCCTTTGTTTTATCCTCTACTATTGTTCTAAAACAATCATTAACTTCATAATGGTGATCAGAAAACCGAGGTCCAACTTTTAAAACCTAAAACCCTATTTTTTAACCAATATTTCACCTAAATCACGTAATAAACACTTTAGATGCTTTAAAAAATCTATTTATTGTATTAAACTTGGAAAAAGGTTCTAAAATGCAAAATCAACCTGATTCAAAAAAAAAATTAATACCCAATCTACTTTTTTAGGCAAGATAAGGCAAAAATACACCTCAATAAAACTCATTTTTTAAAAGAAACCTGTTGACACTAAGAATTACCTTTTTCATGGTTAGAATTTTAGGTCAACTGATAACTTTCTCTCTCATTCGTTGTTTTTCAACAACTTTCTCTCTTCTCTTTTAAACTTGGAATCAAAATAAGAATAATATAAAAGATCAAAACGTTTGATCCCAAACTAAATGGACAATAAAGGAATATATATATATATATATATATATATATATATATATATATATATATAAAGAGAGAGAGAGAGAGAGAGAGAGAGAGAGAGAGAGAGAGAGAGAGAGAGAGAGAGAGAGAGAGAGAGAGAGAGAGAGAGAGATTTGCTTGTTTTCTTCTAATTTAATTTAATTTTGGTTCTTTAACTCTTAACAATTTAATAGAAAGCAAGGACAAACAAGTTACAAAGATCGATTTCAAATAAACACAATATTAAAGGACTAAATAAAAAAAAATTAAAAGACAAAAAAAGAGAGCATGAGAAGAGTTACATAGAAAACACCTAATCTTTTAGGGGTTTTGTTAATCAACATATAAAAGTTTTAAAGAACTCATCTCCAAATATTTTTAACGTTACCAAAATCTAATAAATTCAAGCTTGTAGATCAAATTATACTTTTACATCAAGTTTTATAGTTGAGAAAATAACTTATGTTCACGCCTCTTGGGAAGAAATTGTTGCATTGATATGAAATGATCTTCTGCGCCTAAGCCAATGATTCAGATAATGTTCGAGAGTGAAATAGAACCTTGACTTTCATTTGAAACCCATAATACTAACTCTGCGATCACCTATGTCTTTCTATAGAACAACCCAAGCCTAAATAGAAAGAGGTCTAGCTATGGTCGAGAATGAGGTCACACTAAGTAGGAATCTTGCCGTATGTTGACCTGCCCCTGAGATCTCTTGCTAGAGTCTAAGCTGATGATAGGAAGTTATGGATTCCTTCTAAATCAGTGTAAAAGAATTCGACTCGATTTTAGTATAATTTGATAGGAAGGATGGGAATAAGCATTTTCTTAAAGACCTTCAAAGAATAAAGAATACACAGCATCCATTGAGACCTTCCTAAAGCTTTCCAGCTATCTTAATAACTCCAACTCAAAAATGCAAATGAAAAAGGAGGTATGAAAGCGGTCTTTGTATAGTCATTGTCCAAATTCCATTTAATCACCAAATAAAAAAGTCTACCTACTAAAACAAACAAAAGTACTAATACAATGATGTTTGCACGATTAAAATTTAAAAAAAATAATGAAAAATGAAAAGGAAATATGATTATTAGAAATTAATCAATAATCTGAGTTGATGTAAAATCCTAAAATAATCTCATAAGATCCTGAATTTACTACAATATTACAAAAATAAAATAAAATGGTTTCCATAGAATAAACTAGATAGGCTGCCCGCGCTTCGTCGTTGACCGGACATTTTTTTATGTAGAAAAAGTGATAAGTTAAAAAAAATTCAAGTCCCAAGTCATTAGTTAAAGTTGCAAAGAAAAAAAAAAAGATAACGAACCACCATAAATGCGTCACCTAAAGAAAAAGAGGACGCTGAGACGAATCAAATGATGTTGTGAAATCATAGTTACAACCATTGAAGATAGCCGCACGCACCGCCAGAAGGCGGCTGATGCTTGCGTCACCCGCGTAAACAGTTTTTTCATTTTTTTATTTATACAAAACTGAAAATACCATTAGGACTAAACAATAATAACAAACAAACTTCGAAGAAATTACAACCAAGCCCCTGAAGTCAAGGCTAAAAAATTCGAATGGTAAGGGTAATATAGTAATTATATTGTTCTATAAAATATGAAAATACAAAAATACCCCTGTGTAAAAGTCATTGAATTATTTTACTCAATGATTACATTAGTAATTTTACTATGCATTAAAAATACAATTATCAAAATAAACTCGCACAATCCTCAAAAGACATCTGTGTTATAGTGAAAAGACAAAATAAAATGATAAAGAAGCAAAATAATAATTTCACTATTATAATGAATAAATAGTAATCTATGTTTTAGGGATTAAATTTTTGGATAATAGTTTAGAGTTTTTTTTTGTATAATATTACAAATTGAATGGGAATTTTAAAAGCATGGTTCCATTAATCGACAGTCTCTTTGAATAGATAAGGGTGTGTATGTAGTAGGGGTGTTCGCAGTCCCGTTCGATCCGATTTTAACTCAAAAATTAAACCGAACCGAAAAATAGTATTCCTTATTAATATGTCCCGGACTGAACCTAGAACTGGTTCAAACCAAACTAATTTTATGTTGTTTGGGTCAATTTTTTAGCATTAAAAACTGGAAAAACCATAAACCAATTAAATAGGCTTGTTTTTACTGCTGTCATTATACCAGAGCCCTTTAATTCCTTCATTTCACGATGAACAAAAAATAAGAGAGATGCTTAAATTTGCAAATGCATGTGGAGCCATTACAACCACCAAAAAAGGTGTAATCCCCGACAAACACAAATGAGACCTTTTTGTTTTAATTTGCTGTATTTTTTTTTTTATTATTATTTTGTATTTAGGCCTTGCTCTCCTTTTTAGTTTGCTTGCCACTCAATTGAAGAGTGGCTTCAATCTCAAAATTTCTATTACTTTCCACTCAATAAAAAAAGACTCCATTCAGATTAAAGGATCTAGGTTGAGCCTGAAAAACTGAAACTGATTCTTGATGTGTGGGTTGTTGTTGGTGATTGATGATAGGAGTAAAGTGAAGGTTGTGAACAACGCTGTCATATGAAAAACTAGAGAGTGATGGTAGGAGGAGGCGGGGAGCTCTGATGTCAAAACTCAAAAGGAAGATTTAATGTTAGGTTAACATGAGAGAAAATGAGAGAGAAGAGTAGAAAGGAGAAGGAGGCAGATGCAAAGGGATAAAATGTTTTAGGGTTATGGATGTTTCTTTTTATACCTTGTTTTTTAAGTCATTCAGATTCAATTGAACCGATCCGGTTTGGTCCATTTCAATCGATTTAAGCTTTTTAAAACCAAAACCGAACCGGAATGAATGATTTTTTTTATTCTTCTATTGGTTTATTTGATTTTTCTATCAGTTTGGTATTTTTTGTTAATTTTTTTTAATTTTTTCAGTTTAATTAGTTGATCAGTTTGTTCAAACACTCTAGTAGACAGAGAGAGTGAGTTTAGGTTGTAAGAATCGAATCTAATCTTAGAGACCGAGCATCTGAGTCCAAGAATCTTGTCTTTTGATAGCCCAAACAAACACCAACCATCCTCACCTTACCCTTACATGATCCATTACCGGAAAAAAAACTCACCTTGTTTGCTATCTTATCTTGTGCTCAAAATCAATCATTTCTAATAACTTTAGAATCCCCCAAGAAACCCTCCTCTCTGCTTAACCCTCTATGCCATGGAAAGCAGTCTGTTTGCAAACAAACCAGTGTATCCTATCCCAATAAACAGACCACCACCATTACCCAATAACCCACCATTAAAATTCAGCTCTGCTACACTGCCACCTCCTCCTTCTCCTCAATCCACTTTTCATTTTGACTCTCTCCTCCAACACCTCCTCCACCTCTCTTCCCCACCCAATCACAAATTAAACAAAACCCAATTCCCTTCTCTTCAAATTTCTAATGATTCTTCTAGTCACAAACAGCTTTATAAGAACACAAGTAGAAAGCCCATTTCGACTTCAGTTTCAGTTCTTGAGTTTGAAGTTGAGAAAGAAGAGGGTTTATCTGAAAATGAGTCACTTGAATTTTTGTCGAAAAGGGGTAAGTTGCTGCTTAATTCAATAAAGGAACAACCTTTGGGTGGTTTGAATGATTTCTTTGAGTCTTGCAAGTTTGAGTTGTTTCAAGTTGATTTGATTGGTGTCTTAAAAGCACTAGATCTTTCTGGCGATTGTGAAAGAGCCATTTTGTTGTTTGAATGGCTGGTATTGAATCTAGGCACTGGAAATGTGAATTTAGATAATCAGGCTGTTGAATTAATGGCTAGGATTCTTGGTAGGGAGTCACAACATTCTATTGCATCAAAACTTTTTGATGTGATTCCCCTTGATGATTACTCGCTTGATGTTCGAGCATACACAACCATTCTGCACTCATATTCGCGATGTGGCAAGTATGAGAGGGCTGTTGCTATTTTTGAGAAAATGAACGAGTCAGGCTTGTCGCCAACTTTGGTCACTTACAATGTCATGCTTGATGTTTATGGGAAGATGGGTCGGTCTTGGAATAAGATTTTAGGTCTCTTAGATGAGATGAGAAGTAAAGGACTTGGTTTTGATGAGTTTACTTGCAGTACTGTTATATCTGCTTGTGGGAGGGAGGGCTTGTTGGATGAAGCAAAAGAGTTCTTTGTTGGATTGAAGTCTCAGGGATATGCTCCAGGAACTGTTACTTATAATGCTCTACTGCAAGTATTTGGGAAGGCGGGGATTTATTCAGAGGCTTTGAGCATCATGAAAGAAATGGAAGATAATAATTGTCCACCTGATGCTGTGACATATAATGAGCTTGTGGCGGCTTATGTGAGAGCAGGATTCTACGAGGAAGGAGCAGCTTTAATAGACACAATGACTGAAAATGGGATTAAACCAAATGCTGTTACATATACCACCATGATAAATGCTTATGGCAGAGCAGCACAAGTGGACAAAGCTCTAAGTTTGTATGACCAGATGAAGGAGTCCGGCTGTGCTCCTAATGTGTGCACTTACAATGCTATTCTTGGGATGCTAGGGAAGAAGTCACAATCAGAGGAAATGATGAAGATACTTTGTGATATGAAAGTAGATGGATGTGCTCCTAATCGTATAACATGGAACACAATGCTTTCCATGTGTGGTAATAAGGGTATGCACAAATACGTAAAAAGGGTTTTTCAGGAAATGAAAAGTTGTGGTTTTGAGCCTGATAGAGATACATTCAATACTTTGATTACTGCATCTGGCCGTTGTGGTTCAGATATTGACGCAGAAAAAATTTACGATGAAATGCTTGAAGCAGGATTTACTCCCTCTGTTGCCACCTACAATGCTCTTCTGAATGCTCTGGCTCGACGAGGGGACTGGAGAACAGCGGAATCAGTCATCAAAGACATGAAGAATAAGGGCTTCAAACCCAGTGAAACCTCATACTCATTAATTCTCAATTCTTATGCAAAGGGAGGGTATGTGAAAGGAATAAATAGGATTGAAAAGGATATTTATGATGGTCATATCTTTCCCAGTTGGATGCTTTTGAGAACCCTTATTCTTGCAAACTTCAAGTGTAGAGCACTAGCGGGTATGGAAAGGGCTTTTCAAGCATTGCAAAAGCATGGATACAAACCAGACTTAGTTGTCTTCAACTCAATGCTTTCTATGTTTTCCAGGAAAAACATGCATGACCGAGCTCATGAAATAATGCATTTGATTCAAGAGTGTGGACTGCAGCCAGATCTTGTTACTTACAATAGCTTAATGGACCTGTATGCCAGAGGAGGAGAGTGCTGGAAAGCAGAAGAGATTCTGAGGGAGCTACAAAACTCTGGTGACAAATCTGACCTTATTTCTTATAACACTGTCATTAAAGGCTTTTGTAGACAAGGACTCATGCATGAAGCCCTAAGAACTCTATCCGAGATGATATCTAGAGGAATTCGACCATGTATAGTTACATACAATACTTTTGTTAGTGGCTATGCAGCAAAGGGAATGTTTGCAGAAATAGATGAAGTGCTTAGCTACATGACTAAGCACGATTGCAGGCCAAATGAGCTAACCTACAAAATTGTCGTGGATGGTTATTGTAAAGCAAAAAATTCAAAGAAGCCATGGATTTTGTATCAACTATTACGGATATTGATGATTCTTTTGATTATCAGTCTATGCGAAGGCTAGCTTCTCGTGTTCGGGAGAATATGCAGTCATGACTAACTTCAGCATTCCAATTGGATCTTCTTGTTTGGTCCATCATGGGAACTATTGAGTGAGTAATCCTGAAAAAAATTGTGAGCAACTGTTCAGCTTGTCCATGATTCTTCAAGTAAGTTCCCTGTGTAAATATATTTGTTCAGAAGAAGCTTTTTTTTTTTCCAAAAATAAAAAAAACTAGATAGAAATATGCTTCAGGTGCATGCTTTATTTATTGTATCTACCTCACAAAATCAGGTCTGTGATAGGAATTTCAGTCCCAAACATATCCTTGATTTGATTATTTTCTATATGTATTATGGAGGCAATAGGAATTGCCTTGTTTCCACCGCATACCTGATGATGATTCTTGTGTCCTTGAATTCCTATCCTTGTCGAGATTATGAATCCTCATTCTCTCATAGGGAATTTCCTATGAAGAAACTTGAAAGCTGCTGGTTAAATTATTTTATCGTAAGATCAGTGTCTAGATCATAATATGATGTGAAAGAAGTTCATACTTGCCTATTGTTTTTTTTTTTTTTTAAATAAGTTAGCCCATACAATTAGTATGCTTCTCGCACTGTAAAGTAATAACACATGATATACAAATAAAGAAACAATCACGAGATTTATAGCGTTCGATACACAAACATACATAATCAGGTTCTGGGATTCTCATGTTGTCTTTCTCAAGCCTAAAATCTGGTCAGGGATTGTTTCCATCCATCTCCCTAAACCTGATCCGAACAGGGTGATGATTTTCATGGTGGAGAATAGTGATATCTATGTTCTCACCCGTGGCTGTCTTAGCTTTGTAACATGTCTAGTCTTTGGTTCATTTTCCATTTAATTTTTATGGTTGATTACAAGAATTATTTTCTCGATGATATACTTAATTACTATTTAATCTTTTATTTCCAGTCACATCCTTCTTAAGCATATAGCGTTTAACTTATTTTCACCATCATATCAGTTCATTGATTAATAAATAACTAAGCATGTACTTCCAACACGATCAATTGACAAGGACTTCATGTTTATGCTTGAGTTACAAACATATTTGCATAATCTTCCTTCTGGAATCTTGAGGTTTTAATATAACTGTGCATTATTTTTTGTCAACCTGACGGAAGACCATCCCGAGTGGGTGTTTCAAACTTGAGTCCTCTACTTTTGGTGCAACTCTAATCTGCCAAGTTAGGTTGAGGGCCTTAACAATGTAACTGAACACTTGTTTAATTGTATCTTGTGTGCTAATTTGGTTGCAAGCACCAACTCTTTGTTAAATTTCTGATGTTCTTCAATTCAGGGAAAAAAAGAGAAGAAAGTAGGTTCTCATTGAGTCTTATTCAAACGGGGATTCTTTGAGATCTCTTTGATGTTTTTGTATGTCAGAGGATCTGACAATAATACGTTGGGATTTGTTTGGTGAACAGGGCTATTGGTGCTCACTGATCAGTGTTTGGAAACAAGCCAGTTCAAAGAGAGTTGATGATTTCAATAGTGAAACTGCTCGGGATTGTTTTTCAGCTGGAAAAAAAAGGTCGAGGATTCACATCATCAAATTTAAATAGAAGAGCTTTAACTGGAGTATCAACTGTCTGGAGGAAGTTGGGTGGCGGATTGCTTGGAAAATTGAGTACTGTAAGTATAATTGGGGAATACCTGCTGTATTCTTGCTTAGTGTATATGTAGTGCAATTGTTTTCAAGGCTGTTTTACTTGCATACACCCAACTCAAGTAACAAATTATCCCACCACCTTCTTGTTATGTAGTAACGAGTAAAATACTATGTCATGGAGACGAGAAAAATAAAAAAATTGTGTGAGTTGTTCTTACTTGCGGAGTTATGTTCAAGGCCCCCCCCCCCCCAATGGCGATAATGGAAAGAATCCCTCTCTCCCCATATCTTGTTCTAACCGGCAAAACGGCAGTGGTATGCATGTATTGAATTGAACGACATTATTGATGAAACCGTGTATGATTGGTTAAAGACTATATCTATGAGATTTGTTTAGTTTGAACCGGAAACATTGTCTGCATACGAGGATTCAGCTTCTCATTCCTTAAATTGTTTTTCGAACCCCCAAAATTATTTAAAATGACAAAAGTGATCTCTCTTTAATTTTTTTAATTAATTATTTAAACAATTTCAACAGAGGAGGAAATGACAGTATAATACAATTATGGTAAAAGTGAAATAAAAAATATAAAAATTTATAAATAATTTAACTTAAAAATCCTTTACAATACAATTATATCCATAAAATTTCACTAACACACACTTAACAAGTCCAAGTTTAGAACAAACAAACAAACAATCTACTGATATATAACCTTTTCTCGTTATTCTTAAGATGATCAAGATTATTACCAAGATGGAACATTAGGGGGTTACTAACAATACCATCACTAATATTGTCTAACACGTGACAAAGTGCTAAGTGCTAGAGATTGATAACTACAACGGACAAGAAATGGAGGTCTTGTTTACACAGGTATCAATCCTTCAATCAATCTGAAAAGCATTTTATGATATCACATTTCGCAAATGGCCATAACTCTCATTATTTCCTTTCTAATACTACAGAGAAAGAACACTTATCTCTTCCATTCAGAACTTCAGACGGATTTAGAAAACCAAGTTAAGTTCATAATGTGATGATCACTAGCTAAACCTACCAGCAACAGAGCATTCCCTGCCTGCAATCTACGCCGTTTGGCACAAAAGACACCACTACTTGCTCGACGACAATTGAGAACATAAACAAGTTCCAATTTTTTTAATTCTCGTTGAAAGAGGAAGGTAATCAGGCATTAGCAATTTCAGTTCACAAGCGAAGCACCTAGAATTCACAGGGAACAATGTGCCGCGCATTTAACATCTCTGATGGAAGATTAGGAGAAAAAAAGATAACCGCAGGGTAAAGAATGGAGATCCAAGGACCAAAGCCATTAAGGAGATGAGCTAATAGGCTAACTTTCAAGGCTTTACAGGAAGCCAGCAATGCAAAGAAGTGATACTTTGACAGATACAACGAAGAGCCTAATAATTATTAGTAAGAAAGAAAACTTTATCATCCAACACACTAAGAAGCATCGCTTAACGACCAGAAAATCAGAATGAATATTACTGTAAGAAGCAAAACACACCCATACTGTACAAAATTTAATATAGATCTCAATAAGGATATAGTACAATCAGATCCATGCTAAGTCAAAACCAAACAAAAAACCAGCATACACACCTAATTTATTGGTCTTGAAGAGTGAAAACTACCCTGCAGCAAATAATACAAAGAAACACCAAATTAAAATATTTTTTTTAAGAAAACCATATAAACCAAAAAAAGAATTAAATACCAAATTACCAGCAACAACCCTTAGACGTGTTTTTTACCAAGCTTTTTTATCCTTAGATACAACCAAAAAAAAAAAAAAAAGGGGGAGAGAGACGTGTCACATTGTTTGAGAGATAGAGAGAGGAGTGGGCTAGGGTTTTCGTGGTTTAATTTGGGAGAAAGGATTTAATTAAGGCCATGTTTGTTTCCCGGAAAGTAGTTTCCGAGAAACCACTTTCCAAACTTTCCTGTGTTTGTTTGCCATTAGAAAAGTTGGTCAACGAAAAACACTTTCCGGTCAACGAAAAACACTTTCCAGTCAACGGAAACACTTTCCCGTCAATGGAAAACACTTTCCAGTCAAAGAAAAATTTGGTTTGGTTTTCGGGGAAGTGTTTTCCCTTTTGGTGTGTTTGTTTTCCCGGAAAGTGGTTTCCGGAAACCACTTTCCAAACTTTCTTATGTTTGTTTGTCATTAGAAAAGTTGGTCAACGGAAAACACTTTCCAGTCAAAGAAAAATTTGGCTTGGTTTTCAAGAAAGTGTTTTCCTGGAAAATTTGGGCAGAAAACACTTTCCGGAAATTGTGAAAAATTTAGAAATGTCATTATTTGCTGATTATATCAAATTTGATCCTCAAACTTTTGATTGTTATATATAATTTGTTTTTAATATTTATTTTTCAATTTCATCTCTTAAAATTTAATTTTTATATTAATTTTGGTCCTTATTTTTATAATTGCTATTTGCTTTTTCCTTATCATTTTTTTATTGAAATTTTTTATCTATCAAATTTGGTCCTCATTCTTTTGATTGTTACTTATTTTATTTGAAATAATTTATGAAATGTTAATTATTATTATTTTAATTTCTTCATCTTTCATTTTTTTTTTAATTTTTTAGATTTGATCTCTATTATTTTGATTATTATTTATTTTATTTGAGATAATTTATGAAAATATATTTTTTTTCAATTTCATTCTCATTCAACTTTTTAATTTGTAAGATTTGTTCCTCATTATTTTAATAAACTTGAGAAAAATAAAACATTAATAAGTTATTTTCCAACCTCATTTTCCATGACATAACCAAACATTGGAAAATGTTTTCCAACTTATTTTCCATTACACTACCAAACATCGGAAAATACTTTTTCGGAATTCACTTTCCCCAGAATTCACTTTTCAAAAGGAAACTACTTTCCAAAGAAACAAACGGGGCCTTAGTAGTATTTATACTCCATCGAAACTTAAAAGATCAATGCAAAATCACAAGTTTGCAAGAATTTACCAGAGTCAGGTCTAATTGTATTGGTGTTCGAGTTTTTGACTTGATTTTACATGCTAAATACAAGTTAACTCATAAAATCATATGATCTTATGAGTCAACTCGTGATTTTGACAATCTTGATAAAATGTAAGAAAAAAAAACAAAGATGAATGATCAAACTTTATATTTTTCAGAGCACCAATTAATGAAATTATCCATTATATATTCTTTTATTTTTTTTACATAATATATTTTACATTCATGAAAAGGGTTGTAAAAAGTATGTTTTATTTCAATTCTTTTTTATAAATCGAATTCATAGATATTACCAACTAGTTTGGAACCAAATCATATGTGGAATTGAATTCAAGTTTGCAATCTCTATCCATATATATATATTCAATGCGTACTTACAGGTAAACTTTTATGTTATGCTTGAATAGTCTCAGGATATCTAACTAATAATTCCTTGTAAACTTCTAATGTATTATTAAGAAAAAAAACAACAAAAACCTCTGCCAAACACTACTGAATTTCAATAAATAGATGCAGAATTTAAGTTAAACTCTGCTATGTTGATACCAGTTGTTATATATATATATATATATATATATATATATATATATATATATATTCAATGCGTTCCTGCAGGTAAACTTTTATGTTATGCTTGATTCCTGAGATTAGATATGGAGTCATACCCTCCACACACTCACACTACATAATTAGACAACAGATGCAACACACAAGTCAATTATTCAAAATAAGAAAAAGAATAAAAATTAGACAAACAATCATATAAACCCAAAAGCATAAACCAAAGATGATGCTTATAAAATGCATACAAAACTTAATTGAAAAAAATAATGGTTCCTATCGAAGTCGTCATCCTGTTGTTGGTTGCAATTCAATTCTATTTTTGCACGTTACGATGTGGAATAGGGTCCCTCCATAAGATGAGATGAGATAATGATTACATATCATATAAAAAGACAAGGAGTCATCACATACCTGCAGGTAAACTTTTATGTTATGCTTGAATGGTCTCAGGATATCTAACTAATAATTCCTTGTAAACTTCTAATGTATTATTAAGAAAAAAAAACAACAAAAACCTCGCCAAACACTACCGAATTTCAATAAATAGATGCGAAATTTAAGTTAAACTCTGCTATGTTGATACCCGAGTTGTTATATATATATATATATATATATATATATATATATATATTCAATGCGTACCTGCAGGTAAACTTTTATGTTATGCTTGATTCCTGAGATTAGATATAGAGTCATACCCTCCACACATTCACACTACATAATTAGACAACGGATGCAACACATAAGTCAATTATTCAAAATAAGAAAAAGAATAAAAATTAGACAAACAATCATATAAACCCAAAAGCATAAACCAAAGATGATGCTTATAAAATGCATACAAAACTTAATTGAAAAAATAATGGTTCCTGTCGAAGTCGTCATCCTGTTGTTGGTTGCGATTCAATTCTATTTTTGCATGTTACGATGTGGAATAAGGGTCCCTCTATGAGATGAGATGAGATAATGATTACATATCATATAAAAAGACAAGGAGTCATCACATACGGTTAATAGTCTTAAGAACTTAATAGCTAGTCTGCTAGAGTCTAGGAAAAGGGTTGATTACGTAGAAGTAATGTTTTGATAGATAGTCTTGAGATAATGTTTTGAAGGCACTTTGGAAATAAGATTAAAAAATAAGTAAATTTGAGATAAAATTCAAACCATATTCCAACTCGTGTTGAATATTGACATATTTGATCTCTGATCGATGTTTTATGCAAAACTTGAACTGTGGAGGTCAAAATAAAGTGATTTCAATGGCATTAGAAAGCTAATATTCATAACATTTTATATATATATGGCAAGAAAAAAAAAGAGCATGGAAATCACAGCCTTCAAAGACAAGTCCTATTCTGCTAGTTTTGACCTTTGGCCATTTTTGATGAAAAATCAATTTTTTGGATTCCTGACTCAAAGACCTATCCACCTACCAAATTGAAGCAGAAAAAGAGCTCATATAAGAGAGATATGATTTTTCTAAGACTACCTATAAATTCTGTCAGCAGACAGGTTTTGTGAAAAAACAAGTCCAACTTACTTTCTAAGCATCCAAACCGACGTGACAATTATTTCTTTGTATGGAAAAGGTCTTTATTTAGGCAATTTAACTTTTCTAAGTCTAAAGTCAAAGTTTGAAGATTTTATGCAAGACTATTTTTTCTTCTTTTTAGGTAAATAGCTATTGTATGACTTAAATGTAGATTGTTTACTTTGAAAAGAACTATTATTATTTTAGAGGATACAAATGAATTGAAGGGATGTGAGGGATTAGGGTTTCCTATCAAATAAAAAGAAAGATAGAAAGAAGGAGAAGAAGGCGGCTAGAAACAAGAAGAAACTCTCACCATTTTCTCCTATACCTGAAAGATAGATACCTACTGATCGTAGTATCATTGATGCGGAAAATGATGAGATATTGGTAAATAAAACACCCTGAGGCTGCACACCAATTGATCTCAAATATAGCAGCCAACTCGAAACAATTTGGCACCCATGGAGACTTCCTAAGCAAATGAGTAAACGAGATAAGTATTGTTAACCTTGAGAATAAATTTAATGATCTTACATCTCATGTGCGTTCTTTGGCTTGTGGAAATGTATAGCAAGTGAAAGTTTGTAACATATGCTCGTTACAAGGCCATGCTTCGGATATGTGCCTAACAATACCAAAAGATTACATTAAACAAGCTAATGCAACTGATGGAGCATTCAATGGCTAGCCCTAACATAAATATGAACCCTTTTCTAACACGTACAATCTTGGATTAAGATATCATCCGAACTTACACTATGGGAACCTACCTCAATAAGGCAATCAAAGTTCCACCCCTATGGATTTCATCCCCAACAGAATTATCAAGTGAGACAACCCCCTGCATTTACAAATTCCAATGTTATGAGGTCATTGAGTGATGATCTTCATGAGATGATGAGAACTTTAGCATCTAACACAATGACTTTACAATAAAATATTATGTCTTTGCCATAAGAAACAAGGTCAAGCATTCAGAATTTAGAGAAGCAAATGGGACAAGTAGCTTCAAGTGTAGAGAAATTAGAAGCACAAATCAACAGAAAATTGTCCTTCCAAACATTGAATCCAAAAGAGAATGCTAGTGCGATCGCGCTGCAGAGTAGGAAAGAACTTGAATAGCAAAGGTCGAAACAAATTGAGATGAAAAAATAAAAAGAGATAGAAATCAAATTGAGCATAAAGAAGAAACAACCTACTCCTCCACAAACTAAAATAACCACCAATACTCTAAAAGTAAGTCCTAACTCAATAAATTCTAATTTCAAAAAAATCCTTCTCTTTTCTTTGATTTCTTTTAGGCCTAATAAAGATAACAAAAAAAAAAGAGATTTTAGAGGTTTTTAAAAAAGTAGAACTCAACATTTTTTTGATTGATGCTATCAAGCAAATTCCTAAATATACCAAATTCTTGAAGGAGTTGTGTACTACCAAAAGAGCTTACAAGTTAAAAGGCTATGAAACGGTAAGTATAAGTGAAGTTGTATTTGTTGTTGTTTAAAAGAATTTGCCTTTAAAGCAAAAAGACTCAGATGCATTTAATATCCCATGTGTTATTGGTAATGCTAGCTTTAAAAGGGTTTTATATGATTTAGGTGCATCCATTAATGTTATACCTAAACATGTTTATGATTCTTTTAGTCTTGAGCTTTTGATTAAAACTAGTATTGTAATACAACTTGCGGATCATAGTTTTGTTTATCCACTTGGTATGATAGAAGATGTCCTAGTCAAGATTGATAGTTTGGTTATTTCATACGACTTTTATATTCTTGATATGGAACATGATTCCTCAAACACCAACACTTTTATCTTATTTGGAAGACCATTCTTGAAAACTACCAACACTAAAATTGATTATGGTAAGGATACTTTATCTATGGACAATGATACAATCCTTATTTATCTTCAAATTTTACCTAGGGTTTTAGACCGCTCGAATGCGCCGTGAACACTTTTTTCAATCAAATACCCACAAAAACATATACAAGTATAATTAATTTTAATTAAAAATACAAGAAGAATAAAATAAAATAAAAGTATAAAATAAAAATTGGATTTGTGAATTATTAAAATGTTGTTGATCTAAGTGAAATTCATGTTTTTCCTTTTAAGATAGTGAAATTATAATTTTTCCCCTAACAATACACTTGCATTGTTCCCTAGCGTATGTGTCTCATGAGTCTTTGTTGTCAATGGCTCGGTGATGATTTTAACGATATTTTTAGCATGTTAAACATTCCATCAACAAGCTCTTGATCTTGTCCATCCATTTATGGTAGTTGTTTAGCTCATAACCAACCAAGGAGGGAGGTTAGCGATGATGAAGTTTGATTTGGCCTTTCTATTTTCTTATTATTTTTTTTTGTAAAAAAGTAACAAATACATAAGAACATCTTTGTTAGAAAAATGGTGACCTCAACACTTGGTAGCGCACATAATAAAATAAACACATAAGCATATAAAATTCTAATTATCAAATGTAAATGATAGGATTCTTGATTTTTACTATATTCTTAACGCAAGGCGAAACATCAAACCTAATGGAATCAAACACAGACTACACATAAAATATCATCATTAACAAAAACCAACCATCCCTTTGGGTTTTTTTTATTTATGTATATACATATATATAACATGAAAATTTTTATAACATAAAGGAAATTACGTGTTTGAAAATATAATATAAAATATGTTTTCAAATGATCGATCAATAATGAACCGACAAGGGTGAATCGACACAAGCTTTAAAAAATAAAATCGGTTAAATAAAGTGCTCATGGGTAAACCAACTAGAAAACACAAGTTTTAATCAATTAAACAATTGGTCAAAACAAACTACTCATGGGTGAATCAATCACAAAAGGAGGTTTTCCAACCAATTGGTCAAAACAAACTACTCTTGGATGGACCAATTTGAACACAAGATTTTGAAAATGAATAATTAAAATGAATTGTTCATGGGTGAACTAATAAAAAAATATAGGTTTTTAAATCAATCGGTCAAAATGAATTGCTTAGGTGAAGCAATTAAACACAAGATTTTAAAAAAGGATCAGCCAAAATGAACCAATCATAAAAACACAGGATTTGAAATCAATTGGTCAAAACAAACTACTCATGGGTGAACCAACTGAACCCAAGATTTTGAAAAAGGTCGATCAAAATGAACCGTTTATGGATGAACTGATAAAAAATTATAAGATTTTTTTTATGAATTCAGCAATCCTTAAAATTCACCTCATATCGATGGTTAAGATTAAAAAATAATCAAGCAATCAATATTCATCAAGTCATCTTGAATCGAAAAATTAAAACATACAATCAAAATTAGAAAACAAATTTTGATATTTCATTTGACAAAACAATTCATAAAGATGCCTCGTATACAATCAATCAAGAAATCAATAGGTAATCATCCATGAAAACAATTGATCAAATAATTAGTTATAGAAATAAATGGTCGATAAATCATTCAAGTAATGATTTGGTAAACATAGGGATTAGTACTCGTTTTGGATAATCCTTAAAAAATAAATCATAGTTGATTAGTACTTAAAAGTGCATTTTTATCAAGGTTTTATATCATCATTTTGCACTTGAAGTATCAATAACTCCTTAACTAGAGCATGTTTTATAATAACAAATCTGATAATATAAGATACCTTTAATTTATGATAAATATTCATTTTAAATGCAGACCTATCATATAAATCAAAGGATTGATTGATGAGTTTAACTACTGAAATTGAGAATACTAAAAGAGGGCTAAGCTTAGAAAAGAGATGTTGGTTGAATTCATGGAACACCATTCGGTGATTGGATCATAACTGGAGCTGTAAAACTTGGATTTAGGTCTGGTTTATATGGATAGAAATCTAAAACATAGGCCTAAAACTTTCATGAAGAGTCCAAGATTCAAAAGGACCATTTTCAAGTTCAAATTGTAGCAACAATAGAGAAGTCATAATCTGTCCTGCAGCCCAGACACTGTTAAGTGTTCAGCCCATATCTCGAGTTCTAGAAGTGAAAATGACCTCATTCTTGTTTTGTTGGAAAGCTGAGATAATTTTCTAGAACTTTCATGAAGACTATATATTCAAATTCTAACATTAGAAATGATGTTTTGTTCAGACAAGAAGATAAAAATTGTTACCAAGTCAAGAGGTGGCCATCCACTCAACAATTAGTCATCAAATCAATAGTTCCGAATTTTGGCCTATAAAAGGAGGCATTTGTCATGCATTTAGGCATCTTGGTTTTCATATCAAGATCTTGCTCTTGCTCTCTTTCTTTTTATTTTATAATGTTCAAGTTTTATTCCATGTTATATTTTCCTTAATCTCTTGTTTATGCTTTTCATTTCCTTTACTATACTTATATAATTATGTTCTTATCTTATTTATCTATGTTTCTCTTATTCATAATCTTCAACTAAGTTTATTATGTCAAGGTGAGAAGGTTACACTAATGGTGTAAGAATAAGTATAGTATAAACTCAACATGAACTTTAATGTTTAATACTAACATGTTTTGTATTTATTATCTTACTCACTCTTAATATCTTGCTTGTTAAATGGTTAATCTAGATTTGTGTTGAACAAATACTAGGCACTTTTATAGCCCAACTATATGGTATAACCGACACCTGTGCTATGAAAGGAACTTGATTTGTTGTTAACATAAGTTATCACCATGAATACCTGGCAACATTTACAATTATTGGCATTACTCAAATAAGATAATTAATATAATCATGTTATTAAATTATAATCCGATTGGAACCTCCTTTGTGTGTGGTTTCCAGTTGACTAATAAAAAGAGTTTATATTATACTTATTTGAAATACCATTAGTGGATCCTCCAACCTTGACAATTGTTTTATCCTTGTTTAATCTTTTTATTATTATCACATCTTAAAGTTCTCTTCATCATCAATATCATTTTATTATTTGTAATTTATATAGTTCACCTCCCTGTGGTTTGACCCCAGTCTTGCTGGGTTATTTATTACTTCGACAGTCCTACACTTGGAAGAAGACATCAATCTTTTAGTCGTGTCAATAGTTCCATCATCCTAGTTTCATCATAGAACATTGATACAATCCTTATTTCTCTTTAAAATTTACGCAGGGTCGCATACCCCTCAGGTTTGGCGTGCTAATGTGATGTGCAAACACTTTATTGAATCAAATATGCATAAAAACACATACAAGTATAATTAATTTTAATTACAAATACTAGTAGAATAAAATACAATAAAATAAGTCGTTGATCTAAGTAAAATTACTATTTTGCCTTTCTTATGTAATGAAATTACAATTATGCCCCTTATAGTGCATTTGCATTGTTCACTTGACCCGTGTGTCTCACGTGCCTCTATTTTTGGTGGCTCAATGACCATTTTGGCAATATTTTTGGCACGTTGAACAATCCACCATCAAGCTATCAATCTTGTTTGTCCACTGATGGTGGTTGTATATCTCACAGCCAACCAGGAAGGGAGATCAATAATGATGAAGTTTGATTTGGTCCTTTTATTTTCTTGCTTTTAGTAATCACTAAGAACAAAATTGATGATGGGGACACCATGGGTTTTGGTCTGGGAAAAGTGTCACTTCTTTTTGTGGTGGTCTCAAGGTGTTTTATAGTCGGATAAAGGAGAAACATTGTTGGTTTCACCATCGACAAGGAGAGAGAAAAAGAGGCAAATTAGGCTCTGGTATGGCGTGGTATATGGTGAATACATGGGCTCACTTGGTTGGACGGTTCATATCACCTTGATTTGATCCAACGATCCAAATCTAAATTATCTTAAATTTATTCTACAATGAGGTATGATTGGGTGAGTGAGCTTAGGCTAGGTTTCTAAATCAACGGTTGAGATTTATTTGGTGTTTTGGGATGAACGACTAGATTTCTTCCCCTTTTTCTTTCTTTTTTCAAGGGCCATGATTTCTTATTCTTCTTTTTTAAAAAATAAAAGGTAGAGAACAAACATAATATGGGTGGTTGAATTAATTTGGCAAAGCTTTGTTTTCTAAACTTCTTCACATAATGCATCACCTAGCTTGACAAATAAGATGTGATTAATAATATCCCATCTTAGCTCCTTGTCACTTAGATCACCAAAAAATAAATTTTGACTATTGAAAATATTTTTTTACTCGCTAAAAAATGATTTAATCACAAAATAATGAATTTGACTTTGGTAAATCATTTTTGACTAGTTTTGACTTGCAAATCTGATTTTGACTACAGGTATTCATAGATATAATTGATAAGAGTTTAGGCCTATAAATATATCCAACCCAACTTTTAATATTTTACAAATTATAAACTCGATTTATTCAAAAACATTTAGATTTGAATGGGTTAGATATATCGGGATGGGTTAATGTTTTATATAGATATTAGAAATATCCACATATTGAACTTATATTGTTAATTTTCAGGGGTTATGCTTAATTAGAACTAAGATTTTTGCTTGATAAATTAGTCCAAAACTTGTTATAAGCTATAACAAATAATTTAGGCTTAATACATGAACTTAAAAATTGAATAAATGAAAGAATCAATTGTGGAAAAAGGATAGAACATATAACAACAAATTATGTTTCTTACTATAGGGTTTACAGGTTAGGTTGAGTTGACTGAGTTTCAAAATCTTGACCCACCATCCGACCCTTGATATTGATTTCCTAGGTTTTTCGACTCACTATCATCTATAATATCCATATTATCTAACTTTGATGGGTTGTGTCAAGTCAGATAATGCAAATATTATAGATGGTTTGGTTTTTTTGAACACCACTAGTTTTGACTGCAAAACGATGGTTTTGACTAATTTTGATGGAAAACCCGATTTTGATCATAAAATGGTAGACTTGATCTCAATAAACCAATTGTGACGTGGTGAACTTGATTTTGACCGTAAAATAATGGTTTTGGCCAATTTTAACAAGAAGCTCAGTTTTTAACACGAAACTTGATTCTTGACATGATAGCTCAATTTTTTCTTCGAAAAACTTTTTATGCCAAAAAAATTATTAGAAACATTTGTTTTTATTTCTTTTTTGTCAGAGGCCAAAACAGGTTATGACAAGGGACATCTCAATTTATGTCCCAAAAGTACTACTTCATTATCAATTAAGTCATAATTCTTTCGATATTATTAATTTTACTCAAAACATAATCTATATTAGACAATTTCACTCTTTTTTGTCTAATTTGCAAGTGCATATTAAGTGCTTCAATCCAAGGCATTATAATAAGATTTAATTTTTTACTTTACTATATCAACTTAAATAACAGGAAAACTTAGGAAAGTAAATCTAATTTCACGCTAAAATAGTCATTTATTATATAGATATATTTTCATATATTGGATGAAAGTGGTTAAAAATCATTTGCAAATTGGATGAAATCTTTTAATGTCCACTAGCAACGGATGGAGAGAAGGAGTATCTTGGCATTATTTGATATCTGTCATGTTTGGAGTAAAATTAATAAACCTAAAAGGCTTAAAACTTTATTGTTATTATACTACTACATTAAGGAAGCCTTTGGTACAATGGACAAGGATGAATTTTATTTCTTTTATAAAAAATTTTGGTGAATTTTTGAATAGTATAAAAATCAATTTGTGTTCCGTCTAAAATCATTATAAAAGATAAATTCTTGTCTCTTTCAAAAGATAAAGATAGATATAGAAGAAGTTTATCCAATCTTGTGCATAAGTTTTAATATTTATAAAATAATTATACTGCTCTTCTTATAGAATATAACTTTATAGAAATTTAGTTATCTTTTTTTTTATTTCTCTCTCTGTTGTAAGGAAAAAATGGAGAGAATAACAAAAGCTAGGGTTCTTCTTCTTTGCATTCAAACCAGAATCCATCTCAATTATATCAAATTGTTCTTTTCTCAAATATCGACGACTAATCCTTTTCTCTTCTTTTGACTTGCCAATTAATTATCCACCATTTTATGGTTTTCTTTACTAGATTGCATCTAATTTGCATTAAAAAAAAATTGTTTTTTTAATAGATTGCCAATTTGTGTTTTTCATGTCTAATTATGGCTTCTCAATCTGTTTGATAAAACCCTAATTTGGCTTCCATTAATTTTGAAACTAGGGTTTTTGATTTAGGGGTTTTATTACAAAATGATAGGGAGAAAGGGGGATGAAATTTGGCTTCCAATATTGATTTAGGGGTTTTCTTTAGCACATACAATTTTTCTAATGGATTTTTGTTGCAGTGAAGGAACCGATAAGTGGGTTTCTCTAGGGGGAATTCAAATTAGGGGTATCAATAAGACAATACGGTGTGTTTGATGTATTGCAACTATAAGTCAATACTGTGTGTTTTATTTTACTTGTTTAGTAGCTAGTACAGCCACGTGTGTTAGGAAAAAATGCTAGAATGTTAAAGAATGAAAAGGCTGTTATATATAGCATTTTGTTTCAATAGAACCTATGCATAATTTAATATACAACTCATTCCAGTATTTTTAGAGATTCTCCTTCTCACTCTTCTCTTGCTTTTTTCCCTTTCCCCTTTTCGAGCCCTGTGCACCACTCATGTTTTCCCTTTATATATCGTCATCTTCTTCTTCATTTCATTTGTTATCTATTATATTTGAATCAAATAACCTATTGTCCAAGTCTATTGCTCCAAGTGGTATCAGAGCGGCATCTTTATATTTAAAAATGCCACATGAAACGAGATCCCAAAATGCCAGGAAGGTGGATGAGACCACCAATCCACAGCATACCCAGACATATGATCAAATTCAACAACAACTTAATGATACCAGGGCTGATACTAATGCACGCTTTAGAGAGCTTAATGAAGTTATTGATGCCCTTGTTTTTCATGTAAACTCATCATTGTAAAAAACTCAACTCTCCACTAGTGAGTCCAGTCTACCCAAGGCATCTCAGTACCCCGTTGTAAAGGACTCCTCTGCCAAACTCAATTGGGCCACTGAAGGTACACCCCCTTATTATCAACTACGTAGACCAAAAGGAGAATTCCCTGTCTTTGAGGGAGAAGATGTCCTTAAATGGATTTATAAATGTAACCAGTATTTTGATGTTGAGGAGACTGCTGAGCATTCCAAGCTTAAACTGACATTCTATTATCTAGATGGAATAGCTCTGTATTGGCATTAGAATTTTATGAGAAGCTTGAGGGGCAGGTTATGTCATGGCCAGAGTATATAGAGGCCTTATGTTGCAGGTTTAGAGGGGGATAAGAACTCTTTAAAAGAACTTATTGAACTAAAGCAAAAAAACAACTTAGAAACCTACATCAAGGACTTCGATATCCTCTAGAATAGATCCAAAATTTCTGAGAAAAAAGCCTTGTTGTTTTTTGTATGAGGGTTGGACATAGAGGTCAAGAATCTGATTAAGATGTTTGAACCAAAATCCTTAAAACAAGCCTATACCTTAGCCAGGTTGCATGATAACACCCTTACCCACCGATGTTATAGTTCCAATCCTAACAAATAGACCTATCATCCAACCACATATGCCTGCCAAAATAAGACCTTCACCCCTCTCGGGTACAACAAAAGCCTACCAGGACTTCCTAATAATAATTATAAACCACTCCACACTGGTATCCTCCCAAACCCCCCACCTTATAACCCTAACAATGCTAATAGAACAACTAGACCCATCAGGAACAGGGACTTGGATGAGAGAAGAGCTAAGGGCCTTTGTTTTTTGTGTGATGAAAAATTTATACCTGGGCACAAGTGCCAGAACAAGAAGCTTTACTCCTTGTGTGTTGTTGAAGAAGACGAGGAGGGTAGTGAGGAAGATGGAGTACCCAAAGTAGACCATGACACTCACAACCCATATATACCTCTTAACGCCTTAGGAGTGATTGGCCTAAATACTCTTAGAGTCACTAGCAGAGCAGAGAAACAACAATTGTTTATCCTTGTGGACTCTGGAAGCACACACAACTTCATCAACAATCAAGTAGTAGACATGTTGTGTTGTAAACTCATTAGTATTAAAGCTTTAATTGTGCAAGTAGTTGATGGTGAAACCATGATCTGCACTTCAGTGTGCAACAACTTCCAATGGTCAATGTAGGGAGTTGATTTTGCGGCTGATGTTTTTACCTTGGACCTAAAAAAATATGATATGATCTTAGGAATTCAATGACTAGCTAAATTGAAAACCATTGTCTGTAATTATGAAGAGATATGAATGGCATTTATATGGTAAAGGAAGTCTTTATCAAAAGGGATAACCCAGTATCAGTAGAGACTGTCAGATTTGAGCAACTCAATGGCTTGTTATACAACACTAGATTAGTTTCTGAAATTAATTTGTGCTGCATATGCCTTATTGAGGATCAAGATCATGAAGGGCAACCAATATTCACCAGGTTACGATCCTATGTTACTAAGAATGTTGCTTTAGCAGTTCTGCAAAAAGAATACCAAGAAGTGTTTGAGGAACCTAAAAGCTTGCCACCACCTCGCAGCCATGACCACAATATACCTCTAAAAGAGGGCTCTAATCCAATCAACCTCAGGCCCTCGAGTATATAAAAGGATGTGGTGGAGAGAATGATTAAATAAATGCTAGAGTCGGGAACCATCCAACACAGACATAGCCTTTTTGCTTCTTCAGTAGTCCTAATCAAGAAAAAAGATGGATCATAAAGGTTATGCATTGATTACAGAGCATTAAACAAGCTTACGGTGAAGGATGGATTCCATATTCCTCTAATAGACAAACTCCTAGAGGAGTTGGTTGGTGCCTCTATTTTTTCTAAGATAAACCTCAAATTTGGTTACCAACAAATCAGAATGTCTCCTAAGGATGTTTATAAGACTGTATTCAAGACTCACAATAGGCACTATGAATTCTTGGTCATGCTTTTTGGCTTGACTAATGCTCCAACCACATTCCAAAGCCTAATAAATGAGGTATTTCGGAGCCATTTGCGAAAGTTTATCCTTGTGTTTTTTGATGATATTCTTATCTATAGTAACACCATGACAGAACACTTGGGGCATCTAAGGACTATATTTGAGATACTAAAGACTAATTAGTTGTATGCCAAGGCCAGTAAATGTGTTTTCTGCAGTACCCAAGTTGAATACCTGGGTCATTTATCTTTGCAGCAGGGGTGTCGACTGATCCATAAAAAATCAAAGTCATACTAGATTGGCCTATCCCAAGCAACATTAAACAACTGAGGGGATTTTTGGGCCTCACGGGATACTACAAGAGGTTTATAAAGGATTATGACATCATATGCAAACCTTAACACAACTGCTGAAGAAGGACTCTTATATGTGGAACGAAGGGGCAACCACAACCTTCAATCAGCTCAAGAACATTATGACAAACCCCCTAGTGTTAGCATTATCGGACTTGGATAAACAATTTATTATAGAGACAGATGCTAGCTGCAGAGGAATGAGAGTAGTTCTAATGTAGGAAGACCACCCAATTGCATTCATCAATAAATTATTTAGGGTCAAATAATAGACATTCTCCACCTATAAAAGGGAACTGCTAGCTATTCTGTTTGTTGTCACTAAATGGAGACACTATTTATGGGGTAGACATTTCATAATCCGCATTAATCATATTAGTCTTAAATATTTGTTGGAACAGAAGGTGACTTACCCATCACAGCATGTATAGCTAGCCAAACTACTTGGCTTTGATTATAAGATCGAGTTTAAGAAGGGTAAGGATAATGTGGCTGCTGATGCACTATCCAGGGTGTCTTGCAGAGAATTAAGCACCCTAGCAGTTTCTACCATCTCTACTACACTTATGAAAGATATCAAGGAATCTTGGGTAAATGATAAAGTTGTGTAAACCCTCATCCAAGAATTAAGCATGAATCTTGCCTCTCACCCCCACTACTTATGGGTCAATCAACTACTGTATAGAAAGGGTAAGGTCGTGGTTGGTTGTAATGTGCCTCTTCAGACTAAGATCATTTGCCTTATATCATGACTTAGTCGTAGGGGGGCACTCAGGAACTATTGTTACGACCAAAATGGTGGCTAGTTGGTTCAATTGGAAGGTGCAACAGAAAAACATCAAACAATACGTCAGGGAATGTTCCATTTGTCAATAGAACAAATAAAAAAACACACGCATCCCAGGGTTACTACAACCACTGCCCATACCTAAAGCCCCATTTATTAATATTAGTATGATTTTATGCAGGGGTTGCCTAAGTCTGAAGGCAGGGAAGTTATTTGTGGTTGTTAATAAATTTAGTAAGTACGCACTCTTCATGGCCATTCACCATCCCTATACTGCAAGTTCTGTGGCAAGAGTCTTTCTCGACAACGTCTACAGACTGCATGGACTACCAGCTACCATTATTAGTGACAGGGATGTTATTTTTCTAAGCCTTTTTTTGGAAGGAATTATTCGCTAGACAAGGGGTGAAACTGTGTTACTCCATTGCCTATCATCTATAATCGGACAGCCAGATGGAGGTGGTCAACAAGTGCCTCGAGAACTATTTGCATTGCATGGCAGGTACCTTTCCAACGGGTTAAGTGGCTTCCATTTGCAGAATGGTGGTACAATATTAACTACCAAACTGCTACAAAATCCACTCTATACGAAATCATTTACAGCTACCCTCCCCTTTTACACATTTCATATTTCCCAAGGGACTCACAAGTAGAGGCCATGGATGATTTTTTTTTATCTAAGAGGGAACTTATGTTGCAAGCTGTCAAGAGGACTACAGGATGCACGACACAGAATAATTCAATTAGCAAACAAGCACATGAGTGAGAGATCATTTGCAATATGAGATCTAGTCTACATCAAATTGCAACCATATAGACATAAAACACTAGCCTACAGACAATCTCAGAAATTGGCCTCAAAGTAATATGGTCCATATGAAGTTTTAGCAAGAATTGGTATCGTGGCATATAAGCTGAAGTTACCCACCTCTACAACCATCCATCTTGTATTTCATGTGTCCTTGTTGAAGAAAAAAGTGGGAAATAGAAAGGTGCACACCATATTGCCAACTCTACCCTCTAAACCTCTTCTCCTCCCGCAAGCTATGCTAGATCGGTGAATGGTCAAGAAAAATCAACAAGCAGCCACCCAAATACTCATTCACTGGACGTGCTTAACACCTGCAGAAGCCACTTGGAAATTTGCTGATGAACTAGCTTTGTGATTTCCATAATTCAACCTTGAGGACAAGGTCCATTTAATGGAAAGGCAACTGTTGCAAGGAAGGAACTGATAAGTGGGTTTTTCTAGGGGGAATTCAAATTAGAGGTATTAATAAAACAATACGGTGTGTTCAGTGTATTGCAATTATAAGCCAATACTGTGTGTTTTATTTTAATTGTTTAGTAGCTAGTAAAGCCACACGTGTTAGGAAAAAATGCTAGAATGTTAAAGAATGAAAAGATTGTTATATATTGCATTTTTGTTTCAACAGAATGCATACAGAATTTAATATACAACTCATTCTAGTATTTTCAGATATTCTCCTTCTCACTCTTGTCTTCCTTATTTCCCTTTTCCCTTTCCCACTCACATTTTCCCTTCATCTATCGTCATCTTTTTCTTCATTCATTTGTTATTTGTTATATTTGAATCAAATAACCCATTGTCCAAGTCTATTGCTCCAATTTTCCATTATTCGAGCGCCAACTTGCTTGTTTATGTATGTGTAGTTAATTAATTTCCAGATAAATTAATAATATATGAAAATGGTTTTGCTTTGGATCTGATAATCAATCTTTATGCTGCCAAATAAAAATATAAAAAAACAATATGACCCCCCGAGTCAATTCTGGCATATATACCTTGAAAGGCGTTGGAGATCTTTCAGCCTCCATATTCTAGTAAATATCCTTGATTTTTAGCTAATCTAAGTATTAGGGTTTCGAGGGAAAAGTAGCTTAATTGATTTAATAAAGGAGCAGGCAAGCCATTTGCCCGTTACAGCCATTTGGTGTGGCTTTGGCCCTGATTCTGATGCAGGTGAGCTAAGTTTTGCTGTTAAAACCAACTCCATAGCTCATCAATATATTGCTTTATGATTGTCTTCCTTCGGATTTTACGTAGCTTGTTTCAAATTTGAATTATATATCATGAACTATGTGTTTTACTTATTAAAAGTATGCATATTTATAAAAATTATGCATATGATAGATGTATATGAAATAGTTTATGAAACATATAAAATAATATTGCTTATGTATCATTACATATATAAATGAGTAATAACTTGATATTAAAAAGGAAAATGAATCAAAGAATTGAAAATTTTCAATTAATAATTTGTTTCAAAAATCAAACATGAGTTAATTTAAAGTAATTATAAGTGCATTACTAAAATAACATGTCAATTAACATATAAAAATTGTTAATTTTGTTCAAAATACTAATAATATTTAAATAAATACTAATAATGATTTAATAAAAAATATTTATTTATTTATTATACTAAAAAATAATTTGTTGGGTTAAAATATATGTTATAATCTATATTTTAAATATTAGATAAAACATGAATATTATTGTCATTGCAGTACGTAGTTCTATCTTGTTTAATGTCTACCAAACACAAAATAAAATAAATTATCTAGTTTAGTACATTGTCCACTAAACATAAGATAGGATAATTACTTGTCATGTCTAGTCCAATATACCAAATACCATTTAAGGGTACAATTGAAGTTTTTTTTTTATTATAAATGAGCGAAATCTAAAAATTGGAATATATATATAATTTAAAATGCGTGGGTTTTTTTAATTGTAAAAGCAATTACTATTCACGCACACACAAATCATTGTGGATGACACTATGATGCACTATGCATTTGTCAAAAATTCATTTTGGTCCTCAATTTTTTTAGCAATTTAGTTTTTATTAAAAGCCAATTGATTGTAATTTCTTAGGAAAAGATGGGCTTGAAAGAAGAGGGGCTGAAATGAAAAATCTACCAAACATTGGTAGTGTTCCATAAGTTTCAACAATAAATATACTTGGTCCCCGAACTCTAAAAATAATGCAAATTATATAATTTCGGTAAAAATATCATTGACACTGATTTGATGAGAGGAGTTCATATTAGGTACTTTTGTTTTGCCTTAAAGTCTTTAAAAAAACAAATTTGAACTCGGTTTGATTTTTTGTTTCGGTTTGATTTTGGTTTTTAGGTGGGTTTTTTTTTTGTCTTTTTAGGTCATTGATAGGTTTATCACGGTTCATAAGGTATTTTCTAAATGTTTTGGGTTGAAAAACAAGTTTTTTGGTCAAAATAAGTTAAAGCCTGATTTTCTGGCAACTATAGTAGCCGGGATCTGGGTAGCATCAAATGAGGCATCGTCAGTCTCAGCAGGTAACGCATCATCTTATTTATTTATTTATTTATTACAACAAAAAAAACAAGGGCCTAGTCGCCCAGGTCTGCCGAGTGCCCGAGCCCTAAAAAAATATGTCAAGCGGGCTGGCCTGGCTTGCCAAGCCTAACAAAGATCTGGCCTTTTCCTCTCTTTTTTTCAATTAATGTTTTTTTTATATTTGTTTTCAAAATTTTACTTTATTTGTATTTAGATTAATATTACTTCTCTCTTTTATTTTTTTTAGGGAGCTTTTTTTAAATGACGATTATGTTTTGTTTATGCATTTAGGGCTCGTTTGTTTGCTGGAAAGTACTTTCTTTTTGGAAAGTGGTTTCCTGAAAAGTGAATTATTTTTTAATGTTTGGTAGTGTAAACACCCAAAATAATATATATATATATATATATATATATAGAATTGACGACTCAGTTTTCGCTACCGATTTCTTGATCGACAGGGACGCAGTTTTTGTTGCCGATTTCTGAATTGGCAGTGACGCAGTTTTTTTTTTAAAAAAAATTAATTAACTTAAGAAGCTGGGAGGGAGGGGTAAAACCGGTTTTGGATAGACCAAAACAAGGATAAGAACACATCTAAACCAACCCTAAACAACCCACCTCATTTAATGGGGAGTATAAATACAAGGAGGAGAGAGAGGATGACCCTTCCTCTTCCCAAAGTTGTCTCCAGCAACTGCATGTCACTCTTCCCTTCCTCTTTCCCAACAGAATCCTAAACCAAACCAGTAGAGAGTGCTTTGTGAACGTGTGAGGGAGAGATGAGACCTTGAGAGAAGATTGGACAACTGCCTAGAGGGAAAGGAAAAAAGGGCTAGAAAACGTGAGAGGAAGAAGAAGGAGGAGAACCAGCAGGAGAAGAGAAAGAATACTGTCAAACCTTCCTCAAACTTAGTTAGATTCGAAAGGTATGGGTCTTGAAACTCCCTTCCTCTTCTCCTTAAGACCCAAAACCGGAAATGAAGAAGAAGACCCTAAGAAAATTGACCTAAGACCTAAACTAGCTGTGAATTAAACTGGAATTAACTAAGAGGATAAGGAAACAGAAACGAAATAAGGCCAAATTCCCAAAACATCTAACAAAGAAAAATGAATAAAATGGAAATAACAAATTATGGTAGAGGGCTGGCCTTAACTATGGGGTTAGCCAGCATGCATGTGTGTGTGTTCTGCTGGAATTTATTGAAAGATTATATGTTGAAATTGATGGTTTCAATGTGTGTGTCCTGCTAGAAATTGTTGAAAGAGTATATGCTGAAATTGATGGTTTCAATGTGTGTGTGTTCTGCTGGAACTTAGTGACAGTTGATATGTTGGGATTGTTACAACATGTGAGGTGTGTGTTCATGCCAAAATGTGAGTTGTCTGCAGCGAATTAGCATTCGCTGCCAAATCGTGTGTTCTGCAGCGAAATTGTGATTCGCCGCCGGTTGTGTCGTCTGCAGCGAATTAACATTCGCTGCCGAATTTTATGTTCTGCAGTGAAATTGTGATTCGCTGCCGAAGCTGTGTCGTCTGCAGCGAATTAACATTCGCTGCCGAATTGGGTGTTCAACATCGAAATTGTGATTCGCTGTCGAAACTGAGTGTCTGGGTGTTCAACATCAAAATTGTGATTCGCTGCCGAAACTGTGTCGGCTGCAGCGAATTAACATTCGCTGTCGAAACTGAGTTATCTGCAAGCGAACCGGTTTTGCCAAATTGGCAACCTGCAATGAACCGCCGACGAATTGGCGGCTAAAGAACGAACCGTTTTTTTTCCTGACGAATTGGCGCTTGCTACAATAACCGCTACGACGAATCAGCGGCTGCAGCCGAACTAGTTTTCGCTGATGAATTGGCCGCCTGCAGAAAACCGGTTTATTGTCGAATTGGCGACTTTGCAATGAACCGCTTTTACCAATTTCTACAATAGGCCTCCTAGGCGAAATGACTTAAATGCTTGGTAACAATTTCATGGTATGATGATGTAAAATGTGGGACACTTGAATGTGAACATATGAACTCTTGAAATAAGTGTGGTGACGAATGTGATTCAAAGATACACATGTACTGATTTGTGACCATTGATGTTTTAGGTGGTGCGGTCGGGATTGGACCATCGTCAAGACAAGAACAACTGCAGGTGGAGCAGGTAGGTGACTTGCACCTTCTTTTTTCATACGTTGAATAATGAAATAATTTATCATGAATGTTACCATATTGCGTTAGAACAGATATTAGATTGTCAAATGCTTAAATGTTGACAAATGGTTGATTAGCTTGGGCTATTGGTATTCGAATGGATGTCCGGGACAAATGAATGATTAGCTTCGGCTAATGGCATCCGAATGGATGACCGGGACGAACGTTTGATTAGCTTCGGCTAATGGCATCCGAATGGATGACCAGGATGAACGATTGATTAGCTTTGGCTAATGGGAACGATTGATTAGCTTTGGCTAATGGTATCCGAAGTGGATGACCGGGGTGAGTGAACGGTTAACCTCAGCAAATGATGCCTTAAGAGGATAGCCGGGTTTAAGATTATGGTTGATTGCAAGAATTGGTGCATCTATATGTACTACAAGTTGTTTATACCAAGTACATGAAGAAACTATAAATGTCATGCTTCAAACATGGGATAATGATAATGCTTCATTTAACTGTCAGACTAATTATCATTATTATTATTATTAAGTAATTGTGTTCTCTTAAATGTTTTGTACTGCAGCAAGGACGTCACCCCAACGAGATGTCTAGGAAACCCAATACACGGGAACCTACTTTTGCAAGGATTCATGTAGTTACATTCTAAATTACAATGTATTTTGTATGAATCATTGTACTGAACATATAACTTTTATTAGATCCTTTTGTTTAAATTCGTAATGGCTATTAGTAGGATAGGAATGCAAACTCATGTCTATGTATGTATATTTTTAATATGAACTTCTAATCATGCAAACATAATATTATGTGTTTATGTAAGATTCACTTTTAAATGAAATCTTGATTGTATGGATCGTATTTTGATGATGTGAGGGATCAGGTTCGCCGATTACCGGCACCATGTGTGTCAAGTATATATATAAAAAAAATTACTGTTGTTTTGGGCTTGAAAAGTCGGGTTGTTACATGTAGTGTCATGAAAAATAAGTTGGAAAACATTTTCTAGTGTTTGGTTATGTCATGGAAAATAAGTTTGAAAATAATTTATTAATGTTTTTTTTCCTCAAGTTTATTAAAATATTAAGAAACAAATCTTACAAATTAAAAAGTTGAATGAGAATGAAATTGAAAAAAAAAATATAATTTCATAAATTATCTCAAATAAAATAAATAACAATCAAAATAATGAAGATCAAATCTATCAGATAAAAAAGTTGAAAGATGATGAAATTAAAAAAAAAATTATAATTTCATAAATTATTTCAAATAAAATGAATAACAATCAAAAGAATGAGGACCAAATCTGATAAATAAAAAGATTTAATTAAAAAAATAATAAGAGAAAAGCAAATAACAATCATAAAAATAAAGACCAAAGTTAATATAAAAAACAAATTAAATCATAAATTATCTCAAATAAAATAAATAATAATTAAAATAATAAAGATCAAATATATCAGATAAAAAAGTTGAAAGATAGTGAAATTAAAAAAAATAATTAAAATTTCATAAATTATTTCAAATAAAATAAATAACGATAAAAAGAATGAGGATCAAATCTGATAAACAAAAAATTTCAATTAAAAAAATGATTAAAAAAAGAGCAAATAACAATCATAAAAATAAGGAATAAAGTTAATGTAAAAATCAAATTAAATCATAAATTATCTCAAATAAAATAAATAACAATTAAAATAATGAAGATCAAATCTATTAGATAAAAAAGTTGTAAGATGATGAAATTTTAAAAATAATAATTATAATTTCATAAATTATTTCAAATAAAATAAATAATAATCAAAAGAATGAGGACTAAATCTGATAAATAAAAAATTTCAATTAAAAAAATGATAAGAGAAAAGTAAATAACAATCATAAAAATAAAGATCAAAATTAATATAAAAATCAAATTAAATCAAATTCTAAGGGATGAAATTAAAAAAAAATATTCAAAACAAAATATATAGCAATCAAAAGTTTGAGGATCAAATTTGATACAATCATCAAATAATATAACATTTCTAATTTTTTCACAACTTCTAAAAAATGTTTTCCGCCCAAAATAAAAGGAAACACTTTCCTAGAAATCAAGTAAAATTTTTCTTTGACTGAAAAATATTTTCCATTGATCAATTTTTCTAATGACAAACAAACGCAGGAATGTTTGGAAAGTGCTTTCCAGAAAACCACCTTCCATGAAACAAATGGGGCCTTAATTTTAAAAAAAGTTTTTCGTATTCATCTATATATATATATTTTTTATCTTTTATATAGATGAATTTTATTTTGGAGAGGAGAAAAAATTTATTTGCAGATAATATTTTAATATGTGCAGACTTGCATAATATTTTTTTTCCCTTTTATTTTATATAATCAATTAATTTATGTTTATTTCTATTATCATTTAATTAAATAAAAAAATTATTTTAATAAACAAATGTAGTAAACACAATTAGATAAATATCTCGTCTTATAAGATTAAATATCTTAATCTTCACCTATTTCTTGATTTTTTTATGTTTATTTTTAGTTATCATTTATTATTTATTTATTAACATATATAATACTTGATTTATTTAATTATATATATACATAAATTTTTTAATTTTTACTTATAATTTTTTTAATTATAAAAACATGTCAAAAAAACCCATTTGTATAATATTTTTATTAAAACAAAATATCTAATCGTGCTAAAGTATCTGCGCGCGCGTGTATATACAGAAAAAGAAAAAAAGAAAAAGAAGCTCCAAAACGACAGCAAAAGCTTCGCGTACTGAGCAAGCCGTCAAGTCCCAAGATTTTTCCAGGCGGAGACCCTCAAGACACGTGTCAAAAACAAACCCCCACACACACAAACACAAGAGAACAACGAATAAACGAAAACAAAAGGAAAAAGAAGCTTGTACTCTTTGGGGTGTTACAGCTGAATTTCTTAAACTCTAGCCACCACTCGTTGTCTCACCATCTTCTCCATGCACCTACATAACTAGATACCTCTTCAACTCTTCAATTTCTTTTGTATTTTTCTCTAATTTTTTTTTAATCTTTTGCAAGCATAGGGGTTTTTATATTTTATTTTTGGTGTTTTTTTATTTCATGGGATAAGAATTTTATTGTCGAATAAATTATTGGGATAGGTAAAAAGAAAAAAAATGGAGTGGGATAGCAATTCGGATCTGAGTGGAGATGAAGATGAGGAGGGATTCATGTTAAATGATGGAGGAGGAGGAGGTCTTTTGCCTTTTCCTGTTGAGAATTTGCTGCAAACTGCTCCTTGTGGATTTGTTGTCACTGATGCTCTTGAACCAGACCATCCTCTTATTTATGTCAATACTGTTTTCGAGATGGCTACTGGCTATCGAGCTGAGGAAGTTCTTGGCCGTAATTGGTACGTTTTCTCTTCAATCTACTCTGTTTGTTATTCAAATCCCACTTCTTTTTTCTGGTTTTTGTATTCAAGAGAACGAGGGTTGATTGCCTCACCGTGTTTAAGGAAGTGGGAATTATTTAAATGCAGGGTTTTGTTCTTTAATGAAAGAAATGAGTGCTTATTTTTTGGTTGGTTGATATACTTGAGGTTACAATTTGGCAACATGGGGCAAATGATGGTTACGGATTCGTGTGCCCTTTTGCTTTGTTGGTTCTTGAGAAGCCAGCCTCTGTTTGGGGCTTTTGATTTTTTTTAGTAATAAGAGATAACAGCTTGAAACTGTATAAGGAAGCCGGTGATAATTAGGCATTTTGCTGCTTTTTTTCCCCACTAAGCAATTGACTCTTGAACATCTTCAATGTTTGACACTTAATTAAACGTGTATGAAAGCCAACTTACCTTCTCAAAAGGGCTGAGTTTTGACTTAGGAGAGAGATATTTGAGAAATCCACCTGCTGATACTTATTTAGAGGGTTGTTGTTTGGGGAACATGTTGTTGCAATCTATCTATAACAAGGATAGGATAAAAGCTTGTAGTTTAAATAGGATTGGAAAGATGTGGGTTTGATGGTGGAAAATTGGATGCTTAGAAGTTTAGTTGGAGGAATCTTGGGTAGCATATCCATGTTAGGACATTAAGGCTTGTTTGCTGCTTTATTTCGGACCCAACTACAAAAATAATTAATCGAGATGAGAAAAAGAAAACTTGAGGGGATATGTGACTAGAAGTAGGGAAAAGGGCCTAATGTGTGCAATCAAGCATGGAAGATCCAAGTTCTAGATGTTTTAAATAGTATTTGCACAGTTAGTAACAGGGTGCAGTATTTGATGCTGTTTTGGGTTTAAGTTTTGAGAGTAAGGTTTAGTAAACTAATAATTCGTAAACCAGGGCTGCACTGCATTAACTTTGATTACTCATAACAGAAAAGGAAATAGAAGATTGCCTCAAGAATGATGGAAAAGTAGAATGATAAACGCTGGGATAAAGAAATCTAGACATCTATTCATTAACAAAACTATGCTTGAAGTTCTTTTTTAGTCAATACATAATGAAACATGACAAATATAGACTGTTGACCTTTCCTATCCTGTTAGGAGCACAAATACAAATAGGAAGTGGGTAGTTGGGACTTTTATAGTATATTGAGGCTACCAAGAATGCCTAGTAACTTTAATAACTCCAAAAGTTAGACAGCAGACTTTACATGTAGCCTATTCCAATAAAATCAGAAATCAAAACGTGGTCGTAATGTAATAAAAATAGACCAAGAACATATCAGTTCCTTTCAAAACTACTGTGGGTACTTGTTTCAAAATGCATTTTATTTGTGCCTTCAGGGCCCCTTAATTTTAGGTTTCTGAAGGGATTGCTATGGAAACTGTAAAAGGAGTTTATAATAGTGCAGGCATTTCCTATAAATGAATTTTAGAATTTCAAAATTCATAACTAGCTGTAGGCAGTATGGGTGTAAAGGAGTTTGATGAGCCTATTATTATTGTTTCTTCTGAACTTTCCTTTTTATTGGATTGCATTTTTTTTTTCGTGCTATCCATTATTAGTAAGGTACCTACTCAAATTTATGCAATGCATGGTCAATTTGATGAATGGTGATGATTGATGTGAAGTCATGAACAATTTCTACTTGTATCAAAATGCCAATGCAACAAGTATCAATCTCCTTGATATGAGTAAAAAGAGAGAAGTCGTTCTATTCCTGACAACACCGGAATTTTTTGGAGTTTATACCTTGTGCCTGCTTGAGGTGAGGCACAGGGAAAGTTTCTATTGACATTATGTGTGGACTTGAATCTTTTTAAATTTTTTTGTCATCATATTAGGTTTCAAAGCAGGGATTATTGGGAAGATGCATAGATCCCCATTTCTCTGATGTTTTATGAAATATATTATGTCAAAAAAAAAAAAAAACTGTTGATGTTATATTTCATCTACCCATTAAAAAGTTTCTAGTAAACATTCCACGTGTTGATGGCTTGAAGCTTTACTGGAGATTTGATGGTTTCCTATTTATTTCTAGCTCTTTGTCCACTTTTTCGATGTCTGTATGTGCTCCATGGTTTTGGATTTAGTAAGAGTGAAAGTTGATCCAGTGAATGGAAGAAAATTGGACAAGAGGGGGGGAAAGCACAATGGTTGGTAGCGAGTCAAATTGCATCTAATACTGGGTTAGTGTAAAAAAATGCTGAGCCTAGATTTTTGCTTGTTTGGTTGAGGCAAGTAAACCAACCAACCTTGAGAACTCATATGCTAATATTTGCTTGCATAGGAATGTATTGCTTTTCCTATTTGATGTTACACAAGCCAAGCTTGCCTTCATGCATTGAAATGTTTGTGTGTTTGCATGTGTGTGGATTGCACCTATTGAGAGTGGGGTGTTGAGTCTGTTCAATCTTTGGTTTCTATTCAGAAATGCTCATAGAGACACTAGTCAAGGCTTAGGTGTCTTTCTAGGTGCATTTTTTTTTATTGTCTCATTATTCTTAAATATTTGAGGTGTCACACTAATCTGTATTAATTTTATTTATCTCTTACCAGCCTGTATTAGTCAAGGAAATAAGAAGTTCATGACTATGGGGCAAGTTTTAATAAAACTGTCATTATGTGCTACTTGTTTTTAACCATATCTTTTGGTATGGGATCATCTCAGTGATACTTGACTAAAGTTCATTATGAATGATAATTTGTCTAAAAATTGTTAGCATGGTAAAACAATACAATTTTGATTCATGTTTCTAAAAAGTGATATTTAATGCTTTGGTAATAGAATAGATGCATCATCTCAAGATATCTTCATATTTCTTGACCTGGGATCATCTCACTGTATTCCACTTTTTCTGAGTACCTCTCCTTTTAATATAACCTGTAACTTTGTTGAATTGGAATCCAAAGTTTATATTTAGATATCACATCTTGTTGGAGATATGATTTTCCAATGGTAGGTGATGATGACACTTTACAGTTGATTTCATTTCAAGGTTAATTTAACATATGAAACATATCTTGTTCTGGTTTGGACTGTTGATGTATTGATTAAATATGTGGAATCTATCATATGATTATCTAAGTATACTCTGGCTTATTATCAGTGATTGGAACAACTATTATTGGTAAGACCAATTACATCTTTAATGTACCCAGAGACTAGATGGTTTATCTGTCGTGGTTGAATGCGAGTGCGCAGGTTTGCAAGATTTGGTGCTGCAGTGGCAATGCTTTTATTCTTAGCTATCAATGTGATTAATTTCTTATTTTTGACCTAGGGTGTTACCTTTTTGCATATTATTAATTGTTTGACCTTGTGTAATCGATCTCATGTGTTCATGGTATTATTAATTGATAGCACTCATTGCATGTAACTCTTGATTTATAGTTCCAAGCATTTCAGAGCCCTATATTGATATTTTTTTCAGAAGGTTTTATCCTTGATACTTTTTAGCAAACTTTTAGAGAACTGAAGTACACTGGCACTAGCTAAAACTGGAGGTTACCTAGAGCAAAGCATTTCTACCATTGTCATGTAGGTGCAGTGCTGAGTTTTGTCTAAAGATTCTTATTTTCCTATATGAAAGCTGATGTATATGCACAAGACTATGTTTTTAGATTTACTGCATTTGATTTGATCAAGAATGTCATGTAACAGTACATGCTCTGAAAGTTAGTTTGGTAATTTCAGGAGCTTGATTTATGAAGCTGTGTTTAAATTTTGAACCTTGATTTCTAAATGGTTACGAGTTTGACAATTGAAAGTTGTGGTGTGATTTTAAAGTCTCGTATATAGAGCCAAGTCAAAACTATGGGAAAAAGTTTTAACGGATGATTTATTAATTTGTGTTGTTCTTTAAGCTAATGCTTAAGCAACATTTCATTGTTGTTTAATGTATATATCATGGACAGACATTGTGAGGATTCACAGAACCATGAAATAAATAGTGGCTGTTGCTATTATGTTACTACCAATAATTGGATTTTCACTTCCCATTACTGTTTTCTTCCACTGTAACGTGCTTTTTGAAAGCACACCATAATGGCCATAGCTGCTATTACACAATGGCAGGGGCTGTTAACAGCCATATTTAAAGATAATGGCTGTTGATGATTTTATCCTTAAAGCCAGTCTACTGGCAGTTTTGACTTCTACCTCATTTCTTTCATGCATTTTTTTTACCCTTCTCTCAGCACTCGTTGACACCCACGATCCTACCTCATTTTCTTCCCTAGAATTTCATTTTGTTTCCTATCTGCTGGCAGTTTTGACTTCTCCCTCATTTCTTTCATGCTTTTGTTTTACAGATGATAACTACCACTAAAGCACTCCACGGAGATCCTTTTTTGAGATGTATCTTTCATTATATATAAATTTAAGTCATAGTTTACAGTTTTTGTCATTACTAACCACTGTTTTACTAGTACCAAAAGTATAAAACATGCAAGTGCCACTAAAAAATTGTTGAGCGCTGCTTATGACTCATAACCATGATGGCTGTGACCTTTATGTCATGCCCTTGACTGTGATTAATACCATGCATAGAACCACACATGTATAAGTTTGCAGGCTGGCCCAATTGCATGCTGCTATGCTTATATTTGTGTTAACATAGATGGTCCATGATCTCCTGTATCATTTACAACTTTTTTTTTTCAGTTCTTTTTTAGTACATTTGTTGGGTTCCATGAAGTTGTGTCTTGGTTCTTCTCCACCTCCACATTCTCTTTTGAGTTTTAAGAGTTGGCAATATGATATGCTTTTGTGTTTTTGTATTTGTTTATCATTGTAGAGTTGAATGATGTACAAGGGCTTTGCTTCTTATATTTTCTTATACTCTTTTATCATTCATTGGGTATTAGTTTGGAAGAATCTCTCTCTCTCTCTCTCTATCTCTCATGCACGTGTGCATGTGTTTTTGTTTGTGTTTGTGTTTGTGTGGCTGTTATAATGTTGACATTTTATGGTCATCATGGATTATTGGCCATTCTTTCATTATTCTGATACTATGCTTGTTACAGCTGTTTCTTGCAATGTAGAGGACCATTTGCTAAGCGAAGGCATCCATTGGTTGACTCCACAGTCGTTTCAGAAATAAGAAGATGCCTTGATGAGGGCATTGAATTCCAAGGCGAGTTGTTAAACTTCAGAAAAGATGGATCTCCACTAATGAACAGGCTGCAACTTACTCCTATATATGGAGATGATGACACAATTACTCATGTTATTGGAATCCAGTTCTTCACCGAAACTAATATTGATCTAGGTCCTGTTCCTGGTTCTTTTGTAAAGGAGTCTGCAAAATTGGCTGATAGGTTTCGTTCTGGTCTCTCCACCTATCGTCCATTCCCAGCTGGGGACCGTAATGTTTGTCGTGGCATCTGTGGGATACTGCAATTGAGTGATGAGGTACTGTATCTCAAGGTACTTTCACGGTTGACTCCAAGAGATATCGCATCAATCGGTTCTGTCTGCAGACAACTCTATGCGCTGACGAAGAATGAGGATCTCTGGAGAATGGTCTGTCAGAATGCTTGGGGTAGTGAAACAGCTAGTGTTCTAGAGACTGTACCTGGTGCAAAGAGACTTGGCTGGGGTCGGCTTGCAAGGGAATTGACAACTCTTGAAGCAGCTGCATGGAGAAAGCTAACTGTTGGAGGTGCTGTTGAACCCTCAAGGTGCAATTTCAGTGCTTGTGCAGTTGGTAATCGAGTTGTCCTTTTTGGTGGGGAGGGTGTTGACATGCAGCCAATGAACGATACATTTGTCCTGGATCTGAACTCCAGTAGCCCAGAGTGGCAACATGTCCAAGTGAGCTCCCCTCCTCCTGGTCGGTGGGGACATACACTTTCTTGTGTTAACGGGTCTCATTTGGTGGTCTTTGGAGGCTGTGGAAGACAAGGTCTATTGAATGATGTCTTTGTTTTGGATTTGGATGCCAAGCCTCCAACTTGGCGTGAGATTTCTGGATTGGCCCCTCCACTTCCACGATCATGGCACAGCTCTTGCACCCTTGATGGCACTAAGTTGATTGTCTCTGGTGGGTGTGCAGATTCTGGAGTACTTCTTAGCGACACATTTCTGCTTGATCTGTCAATGGAGAAACCTATCTGGAGGGAGATACCAGTAGCATGGACCCCACCTTCTCGGCTTGGTCACACTCTCTCAGTTTATGGTGGAAGAAAAATATTGATGTTTGGGGGTTTGGCTAAGAGTGGTCCCCTTCGTTTCCGCTCCAGCGATGTGTTTAGCATGGATCTAAGTGAGGAGGAACCTTGTTGGAGATGTGTAACAGGGAGTGGAATGCCTGGTGCTGGAAATCCAGGGGGAATAGCTCCTCCACCCAGGCTTGATCATGTAGCTATGAGCCTCCCGGGCGGTAGAATCCTGATCTTTGGTGGCTCTGTTGCTGGTCTTCACTCTGCCTCACAACTTTATCTCCTCGACCCTACTGACGAGAAACCTACATGGAGGATTCTAAATGTACCCGGGCGACCTCCTAGATTTGCATGGGGACACAGTACCTGTGTTGTCGGAGGGACAAGGGCTATAGTCCTTGGTGGCCAAACTGGGGAGGAGTGGATGCTGAGTGAGCTCCATGAACTGTCCTTGGCTAGTTCAGTTATCTGATTTTCACAAGGTATATATACATTGGGAAGCTGTGGCAAAGGAATCCCTATAAGCCCTCAACCTCAACATTTGAGATCATATAGCTATTGTCGAATATTGCTCTAGTCAGGACTTCTGTATTAAGTGGTGTCCATTAATGCATTTTCTTGTATCCAGTTGTTCTGACTCGGCATGAACTTGACATAAGGTGACATGAAACTGTGTTTTCTTTGTGAGGTTTGTATGAGATTCTACCTTTCACCACGCACATTGGACATTCTTCATCGTTAGGTTAGTGGCTCTGGATAGTCTGGTAGGTATTATTAATATTTGTAGGTTTAATTTCTTGTTATGCCCATGCTTTGCTTCGATTCAGTTCTGTAATCTTAAACAAACAGAAGTTGAGAAAAAAAAAAAAAAAAGGGTGCATGTTTATAATGATAGTTTCCTGCTGTAAGTTGTAACTCGACAAATAGCATCACTTTTTAAGATTGCTACTTGGATGTTTTATTATGTGATGATGAATAAAACCCAAGTCTCTCCTTAAGCCGCTTGTGACCCGTTGTTCCATCATGAAATGGGTGCCGCATCCATGATGCATTAGAATGATCCAAGTTGATTTTTTAGAGGATTCTAGCGTGATTTCTTCTAGTCAACTTTATTTGTGCTGATTTGAAGTGAAACGGTTAACAGTGTGTTTTAGAGTATGGCTGTAGTTGCTTTCATTTAAAAATGTATTAAAATAATGTTTTTTTTAAAAAAAATTTATTTTTAATATTAATACATTAAAATGATCTAAAAACATTAAAAAATATTAATTAAAAGTAAATAAAAAAATAAAAAAAAAATTAATTTTTTTCAAAAGCGCTTTTAAAATGCAAAAATAAACAGGATCTAAAAAAGAAGAAAAAAGAAGAATACTCATACTGCTACTACTAAGAGATTGTAACTATAAAACCATATAGTATGTGATCCAGTGGTAAGAGTTTGAGATCAAGAGGGTTTGCTTTCTCTGTGGTCTCAGGTTCGAGCACTGTGGTTGCTAATATTGATAGTCATTGAGGCTTACTTGATCAAATTGTAACTATATATATATATATATATATATATATATATATATATGTTTCAAATGAGTTCGATTTTAATTTCTTATACTTGAGTTCTAAAAAACACAAAATACGATTTCATAAGTAAAAGGTGTGGAATTTATGCTTTGTCAATGACCACCCCATTCGAGGTAGCTTCAAAAGGCTATTGATCTCTCTTCTGTGTTGTGTTATATTTCGCAAGAAAGTAGATGTCCATTTTGCAAATGCAATTGGTATCACATAAAAAAGAGTGAATAACTCCAAATATTATCAAATGAGTGAAGATTTTGTATGATTTGCAAACAATTGGGTAACTTCAAGCGGCCATGCCTTTAATTTGAATATTTTGCACTCTTATTTAAGTATTTGTTAATAACTTTGTGTTTTAGTTGAATTGGTTAAAGAGTGAGCTTTAGCCTAAAGATTGCTGGTTTGAGTAAGCCTACCCTCAATATTTTTTTTAGATAATTCATCGTTCGTTTATTTATTTTTTATAAAAAAAAGTGTGTGCTTTTTTCAGCCCGTGTTTGGGTTTAATTATAACAAACCCTTAAGTTTTTTTATTAGCCCTTTAGGTTTTTTGCTTTTTTAAAAAAAAAAATTCATCTTATAACATGTAATTTTCATTTAATTTTATTATTTGATATTGGATTGATAATAAATCTGTTTTTATTTTTTTTATTTAACAAAATAAAAAAAAATTCATTCAACCCAGTAGAATTTGCAACCCAATTCACAGGTTGACTATGTGAACCTAGTCTATTTTTTTTTCTTTAAGCTTATTTAGACGATAAGGTCATGTTATGACAATTTTTATATAATTTAATTTAAAATTCAAGTCTAAACAAAGAATCGGGTCAACACTTTTTAAGTTTAAACTATTATATTGTATTTAATAATAATACTAAAATATTTTTGAAGATGAGGATATTATTATCTCTCCTTGTTTTTTTTTCTTTTTCCTACTTATCTAGATATAAATATTCTAAGATAAGACTTTAGGGTTTTAATAGTTTTGTTTTTTATTTTATGGATGTACTCAATTAATCGTGTATTGTAGTGCTCAATTAAAAAAAAAGCAGAGAAACTCAAATCTAAATTTAATCAAAGTGTTTTTCGTGCTAAAATACATCAAAATGATATTTTTTATTTTTTTTTAAATTAGCGCATTAAAACAATACAACCACGTTTACAAACACTCTATATGGTATCAAAATCACGACTATCCAATTATTAAAAGTAGAATGTAACAAAAGGGTGCAGTGGGGAATCATATTATTATTTTATTTACACTCTATATCCTATAATTCATAATAATTTCACAGACATAGACTAATTTGCACATAGTTAAGAAAATTAGCTCCAAAAAAACATAAACTGATTTTTTTGGTGGACTCAAACGATCACAACCTGCTAGTTTGCTGGATTGGAATGTCCGAACCAAAACCTCCTTAACCCATCAAATTTCAAAAAACAGGTACAGAACAGCTTGCAGTGCTTCCAATTTCAGACAAAATCATGTGCCACAAGAGCAAAAGGAAAAGAAAAAAGAAAAAACCCCTAATAGTTTCTCATATTACCATCTAGCCCCAAAAAAGCAGTAGCCTAAGGAGTAAAAGAAGAAAAGATTTCGACAAATAAAAAGAAAAAGAAAACGTTCAGCAGAATACTTTACTGTACTAACCCAACAAAGACAAAGATCTAACCACTTGGGTTGTGTGCACTGTTTCACAGTTATATATCCACTGACCTTACCAACCAAACCCCCTAGGATCTTGCACACTTGCCATCTTCCTCTTTTCTCACTCGTTCTTTACTCTTCTTCTTCTTCAAAAAGCAAATCCCTTTCACTTCCTTTGCTTTCCTCTCATTTCTCTTCTCTCAAGTTGCAGAAACAGGAAAATGCCTATCAATAAAGACCCCTCAACACCACCTCCCATGATTGGCAAAATTGGGCCCTATACTGTCTTCATGACCCCACCTTCCACTCCCAGTCCCAAGTCTACTGCTACTGCTGCTGCTGCTGCTGCTAATGAATCAACATTTCCTGTCTTTGATTCACCTAAGAAGGTTGTTTCACCTCCTCCCGTCCAGCCTCCTCCTCAACAGATTGACAAGTCTGTTTATTCTCATCAAGTTTCAGATGGGTCTGTTCTTGGCCTCTTCAAAAATGCTGTCAACAAAGTTCAAAATGGTTTGTTTAGTTTTCTTTGTGTTGCATTTGGGTTTTCGTTAAAGTTTGCGTCTTTGTTTGCTTGCTTTTGGAAAAGTTGGGACTTTTTGATGGTCTAATTGTTACTCTTTGTTTGTGCTTAATTTTACTCTTAAGATTAAAGGGTTTGTCGTCTTCTGCAGCGCATTCAAGCTTGGATGACCATTTGGCAAGATGGTTTGGGTTAAATCAATCTAAGTATCAGTGGGCTTTGGATGATTACTATGAAACCAAGGGTCTGGTAAGATTTCTTGTATTATTTATGGGGTTTCTGTTGTTCATGAATTCCCTTTTATGTTGATGTAGAGCCTTGCAATAAGTTATCATCATATGGTTATTTCGTATAATGATGTGGTTCAACATTAGATGTAACCACGTAATTGAATGTTCTTACCAGGTTTGGTGGGAGACAGGATATTGTTGAAGCTAAAATGAGAAGTAGCTTATAAACAATCGCTTTCTAGTTGATGTATCTTTCTGTTTTGTTTGCTTTATTGTTTTCTTTTCATTCTACAATGTGTAGAATTTGTTCTTATTTGAGCCTTTAAAAATGATTTGATTGGGATGGGTGTCAGTGTAGATTGCTGCAATATGCTCTAAAAAGTTGTAGTACTGCATGCTAATTCACTCACTGGCATATCAATCCAGGAAGGTGGATGCACTGGATAAGTTGGATGTGTTATTACATATATACACTAAATGCTAAAACTAAAAGATATACTAAATACTAAAAGACTGCTTCACTGTTCATCATATGAAGAGTGAAGCATCTGGTTTTTTTTTTTTTTAACTTTTTCTTTCTTTCAATTGAATCATTCTATGGTCCTGCTTTAATAGAATTAGGCTTGAAATTATGATAAACATAATAGATTAAAAAACAAAGGACTGAAATGTAAAATATGTAGAAAAAATATGCCATTTCCCACATTCTTGACAATTTTTATTTTGGTCTAAAAGTTTATTTTGTTCATTTTTCAGTCCCAACTTTGAGAGAGGAGAGAAAATCGCTTGAAAGCAGTGAGGAGAGAGAAAATTATCGGTTAGGGCTCTTTTTGCTGAAGAAACTCGTCATTCTTGATGTCAACGAGTTTCATTCGACAATGAGAGTTTGATGATGGTGGTTTTTTTCTTTAAGCATACTTGAAAAAAGAGATCAGACCTAGTTTAAAGATTTTTCATTTGGTTGATTTTCGTTTTTTGGTTGATTTTAGGGTATTTTGGGATTATTAGATGGGTTGGAGAGGGTTTTATGGTATTTGGAGGTATTTTTAGGTGAAAATATGTTGAAAAATGGATTTTTAACCCAAAAAATCCCCTCCCCTTGTTTTTCCAACCACCGCAGTGGTGGCGAAAATCTTGGTTGTAACCCAATAGATGACAAGCTGTTTGTCACCTTTTTTTTAAAAAAAAAAGTAATGTGTGAGAATAGACAAATTGCAGTTTCTTATTAGGTGAGAGTTTCTTCAGTTTTTAGGATAAGAAAAGGAGAAAAAATAGAATGCAAGGTCTGGAAAGAAAGAGATCATGGCAAGCTGAAAATCTTAATGACATCAAGACTATACAAGATAACCAGGCAGTAGTGCAATATTCAGGTTGTTAACTGATGTATTTTCATGCTTCAAACTAATTTTAAGCGCTACACTTTGTTATGTCATACTGTCTATTTTTAATTTCTTGAATTCTGATACATTATTGTTGATGTATTCAAAAATTTTGCATGTCCAAGGGTGCTAAAATTTCATTCATAAGTTAGTTCTCTATGGAACAGATCAATAACGTGCATTCACTTATAATGCATTTCTATTATAAATGGCTGTATTTTATAACCATTCATAAATAAAAAGATCTAAGGTTACTGATCATTCAGAAATAGGATCACTAATGCTACATTTAGGATCTGAAATTAGTGTACTTGATTTTCTATTATGGCTTTGTGATGTTCTAAAGTTGCACAACAACTGAAATTTCTTCCAACTGTGGAAAATATGGCCTTCAATTTGCATATCTCAGATACTGTAATGGATGGATAGCCAGGCAGTAGTGGTAAAAGAAGACGAGGATATATGATGGAAACCTGGTCCAGCAGATATATTTAATTGTTAAATGCATTCAACATTTAGATAAGGTCCCCCGTAGTTTTGGCTACTTTATGAATTACCCTATGTGGTAGATTTGATCAAGATTAACATGCCATGTTTGAGTGCAACAAATTAATGCATGATGCTGATGGGATTAGGCCCCTAAGTTTAATACATGTTAAAGCTGAATCTAGGGATGAAGTCAATCCCACTTCCTGAAATAGGTCTAATGCAGGAAATTTTGTTCTCTTTTCGTTGAACCAGGACATTTCACATGTCTTTACCTTATGAAAAGAGCAGAAAAAAGAAAAATGATAAAAAAAGGAACTTGATTCCATCTAATAAATAATAAGCAAGTACTTCAGATAAATTCCATTATTTGGTAGCCAGAAACTACTTGGTAAATGATCACTTTGATGTTGGGTCATAGAAGGTTAGCAAACCTATTTTCTACACATTTAAGTTGCGAAGGAGGCAGATCCATTTCTCCAAGTATGTTCTTGCTTTATTCTTTTGGTGAAAATCATGGACGCGGACAGTTGTTTGTTTCTGGTGTGGACACTGATGTGAATATCTCATTTAGTCACTAGATTTTGTTCTGGTTATTTTCATATGATGCTTATGTTGCTCTTACTTTGGTGGACATATCAATGGTTGTGCCTCGGTATCATATTTTACAGACATTTGATTTCATTGATGACAGGAAAAGGAAGGTGCTAAAGCCAAAGAAATATCTAGCAAAGTACAGAGTGTGTAGCATGGTTTGCCTGGTAGTAAGTGTTTCAAATCTATTTCTGTTCTACCAGATACTTATTATTGGATTATTTTTTTAATTTGAAAGATTGTTGGAATGCAGATTTTACAGAAAAGAACCATCTCGAATCTCCTTTTCATACCATATCTGTATTAGGTAATGGGATTGCAGAAATGCATCTGGATGCTTGAGTGGACCATTGTGCAAGTTTTTGAGACCTGCTCGTTTGAATTTTCTACTTGCTGCCGCAGCTAACCAGAATTCGGTTGTGCACTAGGCTGTGAATTATGTAACCTTACAATATTTTCATGCCCCGATATCTGTTATGTACTCTGTTGAGCTGCAATCTAATAACAGTACTATCAAGTTGCGAGGATATATTATAATGTATTTGTACCTATAATTTAACTAAAGTAGTATTTGAAATGAGTATATTGTATCAAGGTTTTTTATGTGTATAATTTTATCAACTTAATGTGCATGAGAACTCCACGATGAATACTGGGATTGGGATTGGTCTGAATCGTCTGATTGCTGTTACTGCTGGTTACTTTAAGATTCTTCATATTTCTCTCATTTGTTTTTCATTTTTATGTTTCTGGAGCTGGAAATTGAATGCGCGCTATGGATGTAGAAATTTCTGGGCCCCAAATTTTCATTCTGAATAGTTAATTCTATTATAAGATCAAGCATGCAACAAGTTCAAATCTTTTGATAATTCCCAAATATTCTCTGGCAGTTTCCTTGGAATTCCTTCTCTGAGTGAACAAAATTTTCAAATTTCTTAGTTTATACAAGTTAAGAATGGATCAGAAAACGTCGGGCATCTCATTGATGGTCAACCAGAAATCATAAATTCCTAGCAAAAACTATGTAAAACAATAAGACGATAGCTCATCGTGAAGGTGTCCATCTAGCAGAGGATGTAAGTTGAGAGCGGCAAGCTGTGATCCCATGCTAGATGAGCTCATAACCTTCCATAAAACTTAGTTGGGTGATATGCTGGATTTTATTTTTAATGCCAAGAAATGAAAAGACGTTTTGTTTTGTTTTTTCACTGTTATCAATCATTGCTTTGAGGTAAAATATCATGGACAAAAAGCACCTTAGCTTGGAAAAAACTGACAATTGCTTTCAAAAGATTGACCAATTATAACAAGCAAATTTATTCATATATTCCGTTAGAAACCAGGAGTCTTTTTGAATGGGCCATCCCATCATCATGGAATTGAGAGATTTAGCTATGATATCACCCTTTTGTTATAGATATTTTTTTTTTTGTCTCAATTCTAAGTTAACTAGTTTAAATTTTAAATTTAATTTTAGATCTACTCAAATAATTTTAAATTTGTATTAAAGAATTACACGAGTATTAATATAATCAAATCCAAACGGTAATTCAATTAAAGAAGTAACCAAATAATTATAACAATTCGAATATAAAGTAAACTCAATAATTTAGAAAAATAAATACTTATATTTATAGAGTAATTCATACTCTGATTACATCTACAAATTAAAACTCCTGAATAAAAAAACATATTTTTTGTATTTTTAGTTTATGGAATTGAAATTGCAAGCTTACTGATTACAAAGGACATTACAAGCTTACTTGTCTATCACCTATTGTTCTATTGTTAGGGTTATTGCCTACAAAATTACCACCTACAAACTATCGCCTATTGGTTTCGAGTTTGAAAGGTCCTAAAAACTTGATAAAACTGCAATACATTGATTTTAATTTGAGTTGTTGATTTTCTTGTTGTCTTTAATCTTTCTTGCAACGTATTATATAGTCAGTTGTGTGACGTTTTCATTAATTGTCTGTCAACTGCCGATAACCTCCTATCTTTCAGGGCTCTTTTCATGATCTCACGTTCATAAGAGTTGTATATTTAAATTACATGGCTTGTTACATATGCTTATAGAGTTAATCATGTGTGCATGTTTCTTCTTTTATATATGATAATAACCCTTATCTTTTAAGTTTATTTTAATTAATCTTAGTTATCATATAACTCTCTTTTGCTCTTTTATTTTTATAGTATAACACTTATCCCGTAAAAAAAAAGTGTCCATTAATGAATGCAAACTAATTGGTAATCTTAATTAATGGGTATGTTGAGAATCAAATTTTAAATTTTACATCAATATATCTCAACAATCATTTTTGTTTAACATATGTGAATGATAGAGTAATGATGAACACTTTTTCCAAAATGAATTTGGATTTGAATTATTTTGTATTTTAATTCTGGTTGACTTTTTTTTCATATAAATACTTTATTCATGTATTTGTTTTCTCATCTGATTTATTATCCCTTTTTTGTTTTTTGTTTTTTGTTTTTTACCTTTTGTCTTCCTCGTCATAGCAATCAACCAAGAGCAAACCTTAAATCAAGCAGTAGCTCTCACCTTGGACCATGTCCGTACTCTTTTGTCTCCACAGATGGATTCTACCCCCACAGGCTTTAAAGAATTCTTACTTAATTCCTTACAAAAGGTATTTTTACCTTGAACTTTTTAACTTTTCTACCAAAAAAAATTGTCTTTCCATCCTATGACAGACCCAAATGATATATTGGGTCCAGTTGTTCAGTGGTTCCAGACATTACAAGAAATCATCCTGCCATCAAGTAATTTTAAACTTTTCTAGCAACACCACCCTATTTCTTTTCCATCTAATTAACTCTTCCTAAATTAATTGGGGATTTTTCTCCAGATACCCAGCTAACCAAACCAAATCATGGCTTTCTCTAATTACCATTATGAACGACCTTTATGTTACTTTATTGAAGTACATATCTATTAAAGCAAAGTGGATAAAACAACGAATATATATATTTCTTGATCTTACTTTAAATTATTTCCCTCTTATGAAATCTACTCTTCTATCTACAATGTTAACCTTGTAGGATTTCAACTTTAATTGTTTTCACACCAGGTCTGGTCCTCTGACCATCACTTTAGAGGATATTGTATCCTTGATCGGATGCTCTCCTATTGGGTTTGATTTGATATCAGTTGTTTCTATAATCGATTACAAACAGATTAATGCAGAAATGAAAGAGGAATACAAGCTACCAGTATCTGTGAAGTCTGAAGAGTCTTTTGAGAGGTTTTTTTTAGAGCTTATTTGAGGTAATGATATTAAAGCTATGGAATTTGGGTTTTATCTAATTTGGATTTGTAGATATTTGATAGTTTATAAAGGTACATGTCAGGTAACAATTACCTTGATCTAGTTATGCTTTTTTTTTTATATAGCAATGAACCTTTAGCTCTAGCTCTTATATTTTTTGGTGTGGTGTTTAATAGTTTGCACTATGCTATCAAGGAAATTATCTCATGGTTAGTTAGTAGTGGCCCTTTTATGGTTTGTTGTGTTTTAGGTTGTTGCTTATTTTTTCTAAGTGTTACTCTAAAGTTGCTACTTTAAACACTAGTAAGCTTTTTTTTATGGTCACTTCTATAGCTTTACTATGACTCTTATTAATTTGTTCTTTTTTGTAATTATAATGTCTGCAGTAGTCTTTTCTAATTGACTCCATGATGAATAAAGCCCTTTTCATGCCAAAAAGTGTGGGCTTGATTGGAACAAACTTTTTTCCTTGGGTACACCTATATTTGCTAAGGACTTGAAGTACTGGACTTTTATTTTGACTAATAGACTCATTCCTGTTGTAGTCTTTAGTGTTGTTAAGGTAAAAAGTTATCACCTCAATCTTGTTGCCAAACAATTTAGTGGCATGCCCCCCTGCCATTTTTCTTCATAACAAAATCAATTTCCCTTTACATCGTAAGGGTAATGCCAAGGTTTTGAATGTTCTTGAAATCTTGGAAAAACATGGTAAGATTATTTCTGAGTTCTCTCATTTGTCATGGCCAAAGTTTTTTCCTGCATTAACTATTATTTTCTAGCTTTAGTGGGCTACTATTTAAGAATAAAGTTCCATTAAGAAAGGTATTGCAAAGGCTATTTTCAACTTTGGGGTTTTCTTTAACCCTCCTAAAAAAATCACACTTAGAGCTGATAACAAAGAGCATAAAGCCTCTATTATTCCATCTTCTAGCTCACGCCTTCGGGATCTCAAGAAGGTGAAAAAAGCTAAGACCAAGCCTACTATAAAATCTATTTAAAGCCAGTCTTTTCTCAAGTTTATGCTACCTGTGAAAGCTTCCTCTCATTTAAATAAAGGAACAAAATTTTTAAATCTATCACCTGAAAATCAATTGTTCCTCTTACTAACTTATCACTTTTTATTTCAATTTTTTTCTGAAAAACTCCCTCTTCATTGTGTAATTAGGACATTGATCGTGTTTGCTCCTTATAAACCTGCTCCAGTTAAAGAGCTTGTTACTGTAAAGCTGACGATTCCAAAGTTTTCTTCAGAGTTTGCCACCAGTATGAAACCTCAACCTTTTTTAGAAACTCCTGTTATTGAAAAATTTATTATATCAATCCCTAATTCCTTGAGTTTAAAGGAAGATGATGAACTAACTAGTCATGGAAATTGTGTAATAATTTTTTTTTAAACTAATTATGGTCTCTTTTAGCATATGTAGAGGAAACATTCTTAGTAACTCTTTTTATGGATCTGTTAAAATCTTCCACCCAACCTTTGTGACAAAAACCAAGTGTCTTTATTACTATGATCAATAATTCCATAGTTGGTGGTGCATCCTAACCTGTCTGTATTAGCAGTAATTAACACACACCTCATATGCCTTTAAGATGTGCTCTTTATTTATATTCATGCCCCTAACCTATCTGACATGAATCATAACCTTTTAGTGCTTATAGAGTTCAAAGAGTATACCCAATTGAAGCTTAAGCAACTTGAAGATATAACGCCTTCTCTAGAATCTGAGTTGGCTACTGTCAGGCAATGAGCAAGAAAAGAAGGCCTTAAGTGGGTTTTCCAAAGAGCTAACCAATTTGCATGTAAAGAGGGAGTTTATCCCTGCGACCCAATAGACTGAGAATCAAATTTCTACTCTATAATATGGCTTTGATATTTATAAGTCTTTTTTGAACTTGATTATCTCTAAACTTAACTATCTTATATCCTGTGAACAATGAGTTTATGGTGGGTTCACATGATATATATTATGTTTATATTTCTGCTAGAATATTGGAGAAATTGCTCCTATATTTCAGGATATTTATATTTTAATACCTCTTTATTGGCCTTCCATATGGATGATATGTACCTTTTGAGATACTTTTCATTAATTGCTTTTGCATGTATTTCCCTATCTATGTTTTCTAACAAATATGCATTTTCAAAGTAGGTTTATTTATTCTGAAAGGTCCTTCCCAAGTTGGGGACCATTTTCCAAATTGTCTATCCTTCAATATAGGGGGGAAAATACTTTCTTGATCAGGTCCTCTTGCATGAATTCTCGTTTCTTCACTTTTCATTGTATATTTTTTGAATTTGTAACTTTTTGTGTCTGTAACTTGTTCAGAACATCAATTTTTTCTTCATCCAGATCCCTTAACTCTTGCATCATTGTGTATTGGTATTGAATTCTTGTTAATTAATTCTGGTATTATACTTTTAAAGACTTAATATTCACTTCTTAAGGTAATACCACCTCATGGCCAAATGTTGTTACTCCTGTTGTAGTCCAACATGAAGTTTTATAAGCCCAAAGTACATCCAACAATAATTTATGGCACTTCTTAAAATTGTTAGTAATAATCTTTTGTAAATTTAATTTTAAATTTTGTTCATTGACTTTGCTTGTCCATTAGCTTGAGCATAGTAAAAGGTTGAATTAACTAGAGTAATACCAAATTCTTGGGTGAATTGCCTAATTTCTGCCCTTTTAAATACCATAGCATTATCCATGGTTATAGACTCTGGAATTCCAAACCTTGCTATAATATTTTATTTGATAAATTTTATCACCTTGACCTAGGTTACCTTCTTTAAAGGTATGACTTCCACCCATTTTGTGAAATAATCCATGATTACTAATATATATGCATGATTTTTGCTAGAATGAGGAAAAACTTCCACAATTAAATCCATTCCCCAACGTCTAAATGGCCAAGGTTTTATTACAAAGTGTAAATCTATAGCTGATACCCTAGGTAAATATATGTGCTTCTAATATGGTTTACACCATTTTATATAGGCATGTGAAACCCGGTATAAGATCACAATTTAGATATAACCAAATTATAATATGTATATACATTATGAAAGAGTAAATACATTGTTTGTGAAAGGATTGAAAAAAAAATGATAAAAGGACTTGGATTTAAAAAAAAAAAGAGGAAAGACTACACAAAATATGAAAAAGGTTAAGAAGCAGGGGTCAATTTATAAATGCAAGAAACTTAGAGGAGCATTGTATGATAAGAGAAAATATGAAAATATAAATAGTAGTAGCAGTAGTAGTAGTAGTAATACTCTCTCATTTTTCCTTCTTCCATAACCGATTGCAAGCATAAAGAAGGAGAGAAAGAAGCTGAAAAATGGTGAGAAAACCTTGCCTAAACATATTCTAAAAAGTAGGAAAAATCAAAACTTTAAGAAACTAAGAAGAGAATTGAAGGAAGAAGTTGAACAATCTCACGTGTTCTCTCTTGTGCAAGTGACAAGTTGGATGAGTGAAGAAGAGTGGAAAAGAAAACTTAATTCCTTGCCTTTCTACTTTTAAATTCTTGCATACTAGTGGTAAGAATCTAGTTTTTAGGTGATTTATGTCTATTGTGAACTGATTTTTGTAAGGCATATGAAGAACCCTAAATTATATAAATTTTTAATTGTGTTTAATTGAAAAATTAATGATAGGAATGTGTTTATAGTATAGAAATAATGATGAGTTATGGATTTAGGTTAAGAATTATTAAGAAAACTTACTCCTTATGATTATGGGTTTCGACTAAGAAGAGAAAGGAAAGTGGGAAATAATTTACTAAAACGTTAGCCCAATATAGATAGGAATATTTTGTAAAATGATTATTATCTGTGGTTCAAAAAAAATTGTATGAGAGATGTTTGATTAATTGTTAAGTCCACAAGTTTAAGTCTGGACAATTTTGGTAATTGGGATTTCAATTGATATTAGACATGGGAAATGATAGAAATTGTTGTACCTTTCTTTATAAAAGTTATAGAAAAATAAGTTAGCTAACAATTAGGACTGGTTTTGCATCAATTGAAGTTATAGAACTCCAGATATGAATGAAATACTATTGAGAGGTCAAGTTATTTGTAACAAGACAAATTTCACTATCTAGCTTATAACAAATTTTAGGATCAGTGAATGATAGGATTTTGAGCAGCTATATCATGAAAGTTGTGCTTGAGGATGTTAACTTTAATTAGAAACTGACTTCATCTTAATTGAATCTTTAAAACTCCAATTAAGAACTAAAAACCATAGACTAGTCATGTTGTAAATTGATGGACAAATTGTATATGTGTATAAAATGAGTAACTTTGGGTATGCTTATGGTTTATTTTGAATTAGTTTCTTCTTAATAATTGGAGATGTATATTTTAACATCCAAAAGGACCATATATAAAGGTTTGAGTGTATGTGGAACTTGAAATATTTATTTTGTTGACTAAATATAGAAATTGAGTTGAATGAATTTTCTAGAATGAAATTTTGATATGAACTCAAGTATTGATTGTGGAATTGAATCTTAATTGGTACAAGATGAGGTGCTGAGATATACCAATGTGCAGGTGTAGATATTCATCAATAGACCACAGGTAAGTGAACTAACCCTTAAGTTATAAGTAATTTCATTTGTCATTTGAATGGTAGCCGATCTTCAAATTGTTAAGAGTTATAAACAAATTAGAAGATAATAATGAGGAAGTTGAGTTGACTAATTTTTGAAATAACAAAAATTAGTGGCGTCGATTCATTCGACGACCATAAAATAAAATGGACTAAATTTTGAGAAAGGAATTTAGTGGTGTCAGCTCAATTAACGACCAAGTGTTTTGTTTGACTAATTTCAAAAAGGAAATTAGTGATGTCAAATTATCAATAACTGGGATATTGGTATGACTAATTCGGAAGCTAGAATTAGTGACATTAGCATGTCGACAACTGGAACATTGATGTTACTAATTTGAAAGCTAGAATTAGTGGCATCAGTTTGTCAATGAACAAGATATAAGTCTGACTAATCCAAAGGATGGAATTGATGGTGTCAAATTTTCTAACAACCAAGAATTGAACTTGACTAGACTCCTAATAGGGTAATTAGTGGTATCATAAAATTGATGATTAAAGATAAAAAGGCTATAGAGTAATTTAATTTACATATCGGTGTAAGGTGTAGTGTTAGAAGAAGTTGTGCTCATATATAAATTATCGTACAAGTAGAGGCATGCTTAAAACAATTAGTTTTCTTTCTGATTATTTAACTTGTAGTTGTTATTAATATAAGTGCATTTATATTACAAGTGCATCTCATCATCATATGGAGTAAACTTGCCATTAACCACCTTTTTTTATGCAATATAAATCTATCTTAATATAGTAGGATAATATGTATGAAGAACTAGTTTTTTTTATTGTAAATTTATGTTATATTTAGAACTTGAAACGTATGATAATAGAAACTACAATGTAACAGAATGCTTATCCACAATCATACTGTTAGTATTATTAATTGAAAATATTTTGTCTCCTCTTTAATATATATAAGTATGGTTTGAAACATTAAATTTGTATTTGATGAAATTATATGAATAAGATTGAGCTATCAATATATATATATATATATATATATATATATATATATTAAAGTATAAAAATAGTAAGACCATAATTGTTGTGTTTATGATGATATATTGAAATAGTTAAAGGAATAAAACTAGAACAAAGTAGATAATTTGGTACGGATTAAATACAAAAAAAACTTTATGGTAGAAAAACAAATCTCAAGGTAATTCTTTCAAACTTCATTGTTTGATTTAGGTATTAAATGTAAAACAAATTTTGAACTATTACGAATAATATCCTCTTCTACGTATTCTTGTACTATTTTAATCCCAACTAAATAGGATCCAAATATTCCAAAGTGCACTTCTACCATAATAGTAATAATCTCCTCAACTCCAACACACTTCAATAGTACTTCATACTTGTCTTTCTTACACAATTCCCCATGGAGTAGTGTATAATTTAATTACCTTAATTTCAAAGTCTTATAGCTGGAGTATAAATATGGGTCTTTTAGGTACTCTTTTATTGGGACTCTTTAATCTTTTTTTAGCATCATATCCAATATGTGTACTTCATGTATATTCTCTCTTTCTGAACTCAAAGGAAGTGGGTTTTAAACATATAAGCCATTGTTTTAAACAATTTTAGAGAATATTTATATCCTGATGCTAATTGTGTCAATTCATTTATCGTATCCTTTTGCTCTCTTGAAATGTGCTTAATAATCACATCATCAAATTTATATATTAGTTCTTATACTCTCGACAAACAGATTTGTAAAGAACTATTCTGAAATATGGACTTTCTTGTTCGAATATTTCAATATCCATTGAAGGGTGGTCTGCTAGAAAATTGGTTAACCCTTTAACAAATTTATAGGGTATATAGATTAAATCATATTCCACCAAAGCTAGACTCTACTTGCTAGTCCTTCTATTCAAGATTGGCTTGTTCAACATATACTTAATAACATCAATTTGTGCTAAAACATATACGAAATGTGACATCATATGATGTTTAAGCTTAGTAACAACATAATACAAGGATAAACATTACTTTTCAATTGGAAAATATATGCACTCTTCTTCTATCAAGACCCTACTCAACTAAAATATAGCTTGCACCTGACCCCCTTCATTATCTTCGGCTACCAAACTTCCAATTGAATTTTTTTTACAGTAATGTATAACTTTTAAGGTTTCCCACACTCTACAGGAGCTATCATTAATGAATTAATTAGATACTCTTTGATCTTGTCAATTGCATCTTGATGTTCTTCTCTCAATTTAAAATCTCTTTCTGACTTGAGCTTAAATAAAGGTATGAATACTTTGATTTTTCCTATAAGGTTAGCAATAAATCTCCCTAAATAACCTAATGACCCATAAAAGTTCAAGAATTCTTTCTTATTTGTAAGAGGTTTTGCTTTTAGAATTGTTTGTACTATATTTCTCTCAACTTTTATTCCTTTATTATGAATCAAGAATCTTTAAAAATTCCATGTTGAAACTCCAAAAACACATTTTAATGGATTCATCTTTAAATTAAAAGCTTCTTATAAGTCATCTATATGTTCTTTAAACTTATTTGACTTAATCACCACATCATTGATGTAGACTTCCAATCATTTACCAATCAAATCATGAAACATCATATTCATAACCCTTTGATATATATACCCCTTGTGTTTTTCAACCTAAAAGGCATCATTACCCATTCATAAGCTCCAACCGAGCCTGGACATTTAAAGGTAGTTTTATGAATATCCTATTTCGCATGGGAATCTGGTTATATCTAGAGTATCCATCCATTACGGAAAATACTTTAGATTTAGCTACAACATCCATTAAAACATCTATGATATGCATAAGATACTTGTCTTTTGGTGTAGCTTTATTTAGGTCTCTAAAATCTATACAGACCCTAGTTTACCATTTTTCTTTAACACTGGAACTATATTAGAAAGCTATTTTACATACCTGGTAACTTTGATGAACTTAGCTTTGAGCAACTGATTAGTACTTAAAAGTGCATTTTTATCAAGGTTCTATATCATCATTTTGCACTTGAAGTATCAATAACTCCTTAACTAAAGCATGTTTTATAATAACATATCTAATAATATAAAATACCTTTAATTTATGGTAAATATTCATCTTAAATGTAGGCCTATCATATAAATGAAAGAATTGATTGATGAGTTGAAGTACTGAAATTGAAAGGACAAAGAGATGACCAAACTTAGAAAAGAGATGTTGGTGTAGTCCAAACTGGAACATTATTCGATAATCGGGTCATATCTGGAGTCAGATCTCGGCTTTAGGTCTACTTTATATGGATGGAAAGGTAAGATATAGGCCTACAACTTTAATTAGATGCGTGTACAAGTTTTTCGATTTATATCTAAGAGTTTTTTTTAGTGAAAAAAAAATCTTGAAGAATTCTCAGATATTCATTTTTTTATTATGTTTTGATATACTAGGATTTGATGCTTATTTTTATGATTTTTTTATTTTTTTTCCCTTGAATCTTTTACGATAGTTTAATTGTTTTTAGTTTCACTATTCAATCTAAGTTTATAGTATATTGCTTTTTTTCTTTTTTGTTCTTTTGATTTTTGTCATTTTATTTGTGTTTTTATTCGTTTCAATTTAACTCTCAAATTTTAAATTTCCTGTTGCCTTTTGATTTATTTTTATTGCAATTTTAATATTTATTATTTTTATTGTATTTGTTTTTATTTTGGATTTTTTGTGTTGTATTTTTTGTGCTTTAAACCCTTAAGATTTTTTCATACATTATAACCCAGATCATGGTTTAAAAAGTTAACAATAATTGAATTTTTTATCTTATTTTTTATATTAATATATTTTTTTATTTTTTTATTAAATTATCTTATTCTCATTTAATTTTTATTTTATTAACAAATAACATTATTGAGATGTTTTTAGAATATTATGAAGATATATTTCTATAATATTGGTAAATATTTTTTTTTCATTGAATCATTGTGGTTTTTACTTTGTTGGTTGTTGATATTTTATTTTTTAATAATATTATTAAATTAACAAAGTTTATTAAATTTATTTGAATTAATTATATGAATATTATATTTTTTTAAATATTTTTTATATCAAAACAAAGGTTAACCCGCGCTCGACTACTAAACATTATATTTTTCTGAATAAAAATAACCTCGACAACACTTCGTCCTCTTCTCTTCTTTACGAGGCCGCGTCAGTTAAAAAAAAACAGAGGGTTTATGGAAGAAGTTTGCCGCTTTTAGGGCTTTTGCAGGACAGTCTTCAATTTCTAAACTCCCCTCCCCTCCCCCCTCTCTCTCTATCGATTTTATCTTCCTTAAATCATCAAACTCTAAAAATGATTAGAGGCGGTAGAAGCTACGTGTTGTCACCACCAGCCTTCTCCAACGACGCCAAACGACTCCTCGTTTGCACTGCCAACTCCGTCACCATCTTCAGCACCGCCACCGGCTTACCGGTTACCTACTTCCTCTGTTTTTTTTTTAATTTTTTCAATTAGTCACCTTTTTCGATTAATTGACTGTCATAGTTTCCCCCTTTTGTTTTGTAGGTATTGTCGCTTGACGGCCATACGGCGCTTGTTACGGCGGTGATAGTAGTGCCGGCGTCAACTCCAGCAAGTAAGATACTATGCTATTGTTGGACGGCGTCACTTGACGGAACTATTCGTTATTGGGATTTTTCAGTGCCAGAGTTAATTAAGATAATTAATGTTAATTTGCCGATTATCTCCATGGTAACTATAGCCAATTTTATGATGATTTTGTTAATAAAAATAAATTTATTTTTAAACGTGCAATGATTATTGTTTATATTTTTAACAATCTTCAGGTCATTCCATCTTTATTAAGTCAGACAGCTGAGACCAATGACAAATCTCCTAAAACTTTTGCTTATTTGTCTGTCGAAAACACCAAAGAACCAGAAAAGGAGTCTGGCAAGGCCTTGCGTGGTCAAATTAAAAAGTGTAACTTAACAAATTCTCGTATGGCTGGTGGAATGACATTGTCAGAGGTAAAAGAATTTCAATTTGTATTTGTTATTAATACTTTTTGTGTAGTCACTTCTTCATGATTTGAAATAAGTAGTTAGCTTTAGCCCTTATAGTTAATTTTAGTGACAATCAATTGAAATCTTAAAGAAATGGAGAGTTGTATTATATTGTGGTTACCTTTAATACAGACGAAGCAACCAGAGATTATAACTGTTAGCTCCTCGGGAAAATATTTTGGTATCCAATTTAAGCGCAAGCTTCGAATATGGAAAGTTCCGACTGCAGAGTCTGAACGTGCTGTGGTTAAGAAGATCACGCTGCATCATACAAAGAATATGAATGTTCTTGCATTCCACCCGACTCAGAGAATTGTTGCTGCAGGGGATGTGACGGGAAGAATTTTGATTTGGAGGGGATTTGGGGATAGAACATTTGCTGATGGTGATGGATTAGTGAGTAGAAAGTTGACGAATAACGAGGAAGAAAGACCTGGAGTGAGGGGCGATGATGACGCTGATTCATGCACCACATGGCATTGGCATTCTGCTGAAGTAAATGTTCTGTTTTTCTCTTCTGATGGAGCTTATTTGTATTCAGGTAAAGAAGCTGTAATATGAATGGATGCTTTGATTTGTTAGTTTATGCTTCCATGTGGCCTGACACTAGATTAGACTTAAATGAGAAAAATGGGAAGACCACCTATCACATGCTTTTGGAGTTGGTTAAAGTAACTTCAGATATATGAGTAAACCAGGGTGATTGGATATGTTTTTGAGATAATTATATGGTCCTTGAATTAGTGGCATGTCTTATTTTATTAAATGTTTTTGCAGATTGGAAACTTATCTCCCAGTAGATGTATTCCGATCATGCAATTCATTTATCAAATAAAATGTCCTGGCTTTTAGCAATTACTTCAAAGGTGTTTAAGATCCAAACTTACCACTCACATCAGTTGACAATTGGCTCAGAATATCTTTTTATCGTCATGGTGTTTTCCTGAAGACTGCTGCTCTATTCACGTGCAGAGTTGTTCTGTTCATGACACATGCTTTTGTTTACATTTAGGTGGAAAGGAAGGAGTTCTTGTGGTTTGGCAACTAGACACAGGAAGGAAGAAATTTTTACCACGAATTGGATCTCCACTCTTATGGTTTACAGATTCTCCAGATCCTTCACTTTCCTCTGTAAGTGGAATATATTTCCTGGAAAATTTAATTCTAATTTAGAAAATGAATCTGTCTTTACCAATTTTACTAAAGCAAGTATCTTTAGATATCTTGTGCAGATAATCAAATTCATCTACTCAAAATGCCTTCGATGGAAATTCTGAAGTCCATCTCAGGGATCAAGGTTAGTTTTCATCAATATATTTGCATTTTGTGAACCTTGTAAGATTATCTATTTCTGCTTGGCCATTTAATTGTTTGATTGATAAATTCAGCTGATTGAAATGATAATTCAATGAGTAGGAAATTTTATATTCTTCTACAAGCCAGATAATCTTTCCATGATATTTCAACTGATTCAAAATGATAATCCAATTAGTTACAAACTAGTTGGAATTGACCCTGTTGATCCTTTTCTTTGTAATGTTCTATTTAGGCCAAATTTTTACCTCCATAATGTTCTGTCTTGACCAAAATGTCTATGACATGTTATATTATATCATTTACCACTTCATTCAACATCATCTCATCATTTCCATCCACTTCTTCTGTTTATTGCTCATACTACTTTAATTCTGTTCCCTTCACCAGTGCATCTATGTCTATATTGACTTTTGAACAGGTGTCACCTTTATTTCGTTTTGGATTCACTCTTTCAAAAACTTGTTGTATATTGTGTTTGTATGAGTCCATCTTAATTGTTATGCCAGCCATGCTTGGCATTTGGGACTTCTTCACTGTTCTGCTCTTCCCATCACCAAGGAATGGCCAGTGTATTCATGAATTTATGGAAGTGAGAAGAGCATAGCGAGATATAGAGAGAGTCCAGTGGGGATTTTCAATTTCTTAAGCATATTGTGAAGGTTGAATCCCTCTAAGCAGAGAGCCATGCGTAGCACTAAAAAATTCTAAACACCAGGAAAATTACACAATACTAACCTTAAACTATATGGTGAGTGTTAGCAAGTCAGGTACCATTTTTTTATTAGGAAATCAAACTTAAATGCTGAGAAAGCCACCTTCTTTGAGTCTTGTACTCAATCATTGCAGCTGGTGCATCACTTGAGGGGTGTTCATAATGAAATCCTTGGTTAACATGTTTAGCCTTCAAGTTTTAGAACTGCCTTGCTTAGTTGTGAGTCTTAAAAAAAATGTTACTGTCAGGTGTAAATCACTCCATCTCATGTCCTGAGCTGTAAAGATTTGCGTGCAGCACCGTGACAATTCATTGGCATGTTTGCTTGTGGGGAAAATTCCCATCTAATTTTGATTGGCCTGGTATCTATGACTTGGGTTTGCATTGAGTCAGACTTTAACAGCTTCATCAAATTTTTGTTTCAACCTTCCTGGTTTAGCTTTTTGCAGGTTTGTCTGGATAGTATGGCTTACTGTTCATATACCTTCATATTTTCCAGGACTGATTCTTAAGTGAACAAAGTACTCTTGAATACTACTTTAATGCTGTTTTATATGGAAACCAGTTCTCATCTGTTGAAACAATGGTATCATATTTTTCAGCTTCCTTGCTCATTTCCAGAGATGTGCAATGGCTTACAAAGTGGGATTGCCTTTGACTGTAATGCGGGATTAGTTGCTTTGCGTACAGAAAACTATTGCATCCAATTATACAGCCTATTTGATGACCGAGGAATTTCTGAGGTAATTAGTTTTCTTTTAGATGAAAAGAATGTATTACTTGGAGTAAGTGAATGTCCAAGATGAATTTGAGCTTTGAAGAATAAGAATGATTTTCTTTCGATGTTGATTTGTTCTTTACTAGTTTAGTAAGCCTATTTGAGTTTCATTTAGCTTATGGTCTTGTTTTCTCAGTCATTTCACCTGATAGGTTGTTTTCACTACCAGTGGTTGCAGCTTTGTATTCTATGCTTAAGTAAATGAGGGACCATTGTGTTTCCCTAGGAATTGTTTTTCAATTTACTGTGTAAGAATGTTGATTGCATTCATTATTAGACTTACAGAGTAGTTCTTTTTTCTTTTTTGGTTTCTTCCTGTGGGTGGGGTTTTGGTGGAGGCGGTTTGTTCAGTGCTGGATTTTTCTTGTAACTGGTTTTGTATTCAAGCAATGTAACCACTTCACCTTTGCCTTTTATTTTGTAAATCAATCCATTTTTACAACATCTGTCTGCTTGATAAGATTTGAAATTTTCAATTTGGCAATATCGGGCCTTCTGGGTATGTTATTTCACATAGTGCGCTAGACCATTTTGATGTGCACCTTCTGTGCTTTAGGTACTGGGGTATAAATATTTCATTAGAAACTTATTGACTATAAAATGCATCAAAGTGAAATTTGAATTTCTATTCCCCTCAGGTTGTAGTTTGTGAGAGAAACCATCAACCAGGCGATGAAGTCACGGTAATCAAGTTGCTTTTTTGTAATTTTTCCTATTCAACTACATTGCTGATTATCTCTATTTTTACCATCTTTTTTTCACTAATTTGATTCTGTTACATTTACTAGTAATTGCTGAATCTTTGAATATGTTGGTTACAGGTAGTAGTGACATTAGCTGTTCTCTCCTTAGATGGCTCAATGATGAGCACTGCTGAAGTGAAGCTTCCTGAGGAGGGTTTGGGAGGATTAGTTTGTCTTAAGTTTTGGGCACTGGGATCACAAAACAAGGAGTTGAGTTTGTCTACCATTGTTTATGAGCCCCACAGGTTTGACCCTTGACTTAATTTGTTCGGACTAATGAAAATGAGATATAAGCAATTTTTGGGTAGTGCCACTCATTCTGACCCTTGTGTCACTGATTTGTTTTCAATTTTTATGAATTGGGATCAAAGGGAGAGGGAAGTCCATTGTAAGCATCACATGTAAAGTTCATACTGTCTAGTGAGCTATGTTCCTGGGCTCATTATTTGTTTATTTAGCATCTCTCAATGTGCATGCTTTTGCATGTTTTCATTGAATTGGAATGTGCGGATATATATATGCTTCCTTTAAGAACAGGATTGGGGATCATGGTATTCCTTGTTTTATAGGGATGCAGGCATTTCAGCTATTGCTTTTCATCCTACCCGCCCTATGGCTGTCAGTTCTTCTTATGGTGGGGACTTCAAGGTAAAAGTGGAACAGAAAAACATTTAATTTTTAGTACTCTGTTTCTCTTGACTTCACATAACCTTTTGGATGCTTCAGGTTTGGGTTTGCAACAATGGGATTCAGGAGATGGATAAACCGCTCCCAAATTCTGGATGGACTTGCCATGCTGTTGGCTCATATAAGTATGATCCTGGTTTAGTGATACTATAATTCTTGCTGGATTCAATTTGTGGGATTTTAAAGAAATATTTTGCTGGTGAAAATGGAAGAAATGTAAAAAACTTCATAACATTTAGTCCTAAATATTTCAATTGTCTTTTCTATGTCTCATCTTTGTTCACTTTAATCTAAATTTTCAACACCAAAAGTGATACCTAAATTTCCCTCTTTTTTCTTCCCCTTCTAAATAATAGAACTTTGTTCATTGGATACGTGTACTTGTGTTGAAACTTAAAGCTTATGGAATCTGGTGCTTGGTAATATGCTGGTAATTTAAACTCTCAAATTTGTGGTCATTTAGATAATTTATAATTCTACTTGCAGAAAAAAACCAATGACAGCTGCCACATTTTCTTCCGATGGTTCTGTTCTTGCTGTTGCAGCTGAAACTGTTATCACACTGTGGGATGCAGACAAGAATATTCTAGTGGCTGTGATTGGGGAGACTCTGATGGTGATTTTTTGAGATCCTGACTTACATTCTCTCTAGTACACACGCCACACACACACACACACACACACACACACACACACACACACACACACACACACACACACCAAGACTATGGAAATAACGGATATTGCTGGCCACCAAACCTTTGTTCTTGATCCAGAACATAACCCTCGTTTCCTCTTAAGTTTATGTTGTGGTGCTTATCTATGCGAAGGATAAAACTGTGGGGCTGTGCAGGATTAGGTCCTTTGTTTTAATGGTTCTGTTCCCTTTTGGTGTTTTTGATGCTTTAGGGTCCAGTTATGACTTTGTCATTGATTTGCTTAAAGTAACAAATAATGAACATGCCGATGCTGTTCAAGGTTGCTCTATGGAAATAAATTTGGAGCAAGAGAGCTTTGTTGCTTGTGTTCAACTGCTTAGCAATGTTTAATAGCTGAAATATTAATTAGTAGCCCAGTGGAAGCAAACAAATCAAAAAGAGGCTGTAAGAACAAATGCTTTGGTCAGGGAATCTTTAGGTTACATGATGTATCTTTTTAGCATGGCTTCTGCATTCATGAATCTCTCCTCTCTTGTTGTGGTGCTATTTTTAATTATTTTTCCTGGAACTTCTTACAGCCTGTTGTGAACCTCGCATTTGCTGGAAAGTCAGAGTATCTTGTTTCTGCGTCTTGGGGTTCAAAACCACAGCTATCCATTTGGAGTATGTCAAAGCTGTATGTATCTTGGTCATACATGCTTCATGTGGAAGGTGAAAAGTCATCTCTTCTCTTGAACAGATTTTTGGGCTTTGCTTGTTTGTGAATTTCCTGGAATCTTGCTCATCTTGTGATTGACATGCAGAAATTCTGCCTTTTTTAGGGAAAAATAAATAAAATTGGAGTTTAGTTTTGTCCTGATATGATTTCTCTCCCTTTCCTTTTCTTTATGATGTTTTTAAATGTCAATGAGATCCTTCAAGTTATTGTATTATATGGTTTCATGGAAAGATGAAATGGCTGACCTTTAATGTTGAGAAAGCTCAGTTGGCTTTTGAAGTTTGAGGATTGATATATGCAGAAAACTGAGTGTAAAGTTCTGATATTTACTGGAAATAACTTAGGAATGCATTTATGCCTTGCAACTTTGAGTATGAACAAAATTAACATAATCAACTGGATACGAGTATGACTCTCTGATCTGACCACTGGATGAAAAGTATCATAATCCATCTTTTGTATTTTAGTCGGGGGTATTGCTAACCATGCTTGACTTTAAATAAAACATAAACAGGCTGACCTGTCTATTTTAAGAGGGAAGTTCTGTATGATTGAACTTAGCTCAATAGTTATGATCCTTAGCTGCACTATCAATAATGTAAAATGAAATTTAAGATTTTACCTTAAAAGCTACCCTTTCATTTCAGAACATGGAATATTCTGATGTGTAGCATGGTTCATTTCTTAAAAAAAATATTGTAAAAATCATGCATGTAGCGCATCCTGATGAGGAAATGTTTTATGCATTTGTTTCTCCTGTGTTGGAGGTCCACAAAATTTGTTGCATGCTGATTTGTTGCTTGGTTTTTATGTCCGAATAAGTATATTCAAACCTTTTTTTTAATTTGAAGAACCATGATATGAAAATTCAAGGCTAAAATAACTGATCTAGTGGCGTTTCTTGCTTTGGCTTTTGGTTACGATACAGTCTCCACAGCTTCAAACAGGCCATAATTGTTTTTCTTTAAATGATGCCTGAATTGCTCAAATATGATGTCTGCTTCTTCTTAACATTCATGCTTCAAACTGCTAAATTGTTGCCAACGAGTATTTTGAAACCATTTCTTTTTGAGGAACCATGATGTGAAAACTAAAGGCTACAATAATTGATTCTTGCTGTGTTTCTCTTTGGCTAGTGCTAGGATATACAGTTACCACAGCTTCAAACAAGCCCACAAGTGTTGTTTTCAATGTTGCTGCAATGCTAAAAAGCAATGCCTGCTTCCTGGAACTCTTTCTTCTGTGCTCTTCATTGCATAAATCTTTAAAATTGCAATGCCCCAGCCTGCCAAATTTTATTTTTGCCTGAGCTATCAGCTACTGTCATTATAATTATTATTTCTTGTAGTGTCTGTTATTGTTTTCTTGAGTAATTCAAATGAATTTTTTTCCTTGTTTGCAACTGTTAATAAAGCGATGAAACATTTTGTCATAATCATGTGTTTGTTAACATGTTGTATGTCTTGTGCAGCTATTGCTAGCGCAGCAGACATGTCATTCTTTGCTGCTCTTGCACTTCTTCCTGAATCATCTAAATGCAATGAAACATCATTAAAAGGAAGAGATGGTGTAGTCTTATTATTCAATGCATCTGATCCTGTTCCTATTTTTACCTGGTCAGTGAAAAAGGTAAAGATAAGATCTGTCCCAGTCCTAGCCATGTTTGTGTCTCAATATAATTGACCTATCATCTCAACAGGGTATCGGTCTCTGTCCCTACCATATACGTGTGGCTGACTCCAACTAACTAGTGCCTTCATAGTACCTTTACATTAAGGCAGTATATTTGAAACCAATACTCATGACCTTATTAGACTTGTGTTTATTGTTAATGTTTGTTGTGAAAAAAATTTCTTGGTAGCATAATCTATTGATTTGTTTTATTAAAACCCTTTCAGTAAATTTGCTTAATCTGTTTCAAAATGTGAGGTTTTCTTATCAAGTCTTCCACAAAATCATTTGTATTGCCACAATTTCTGTCTATAAAATTATTACAAGATATTCTTATAGCAATGAAGTTAGGACTTTTAGTATCTTTGTGTTTTTTATTAGTTATATAGTAAAATCTAGTTACATGTGTATTGTGGTGTCCCTGAAAAATGTGATGGTATGCATTTTCCAAGAGTATTAAAACAGTTCTTCTGATGGAAAATGATATTGGTGCTGTAATTATCCTGAAATGCTTGTGGGATGATCATAAAATTTAAATGGAAAAGCCATGTATGGAACCAGGTGATGTAGCTTTTGCTCACCACATATCTAGAGTCCTGTTATTTAACTGAAGCTTTGATGATAGCTAGAGAAATAAATATTGTAGCGATTCCCTTATGAATCTAGCAGAAAATGCGTAGTGTGGTTTAATACTCAACAATGTCAAAATTCTGAAGTTGCAACAGCAGTTCTTCCCATCTTGTGCCCTTGAAGTTTCAAGTACTTTGGATTAGTAAATAAAGAACAAAGAAAAGAAAGAAGTTGCCATGTATTTATTTTTTGGACTAATAAAATGAAATAATACCTAAAGTTTTTGTATCTTCTGGGTGCACTTGACCAGAATGGTTTGGTATTCTGATTCTTCTTTTTGGTACAGGCCAAGGGAGGGGCTCTTGCCTTTATTCAAGCAAATCAGTTTGCTATAGATGAAAATGAACTAGATGGGAAACCACATCAGTCATTGCTTGCATATATAAATGGTGATCATGAGTATTTACTATTTGACCCGCAAGGTAAAGAAGCAAAGGAACATAGCACAATTCGGCAAGAGGGTCTCGGTGACCTTGAAGAAGCAGGTGGGTTCCCTTAATACGATCATCCATTATTTTTCTTTTAATTAATTAAAGTGGCACATGCCAGTACATTAAAATTACATTTTTATCACAAAAAAATCTCATTTTAAAAAAATAAAGTTAAATCACTTTGCCATAGAACTTTACATTTAATTTTCTTTTTGGTTAATTCAATTATTTTTGAGTGATAATTTTTATATCCCATAACCAACCCAACTTTATTTGTTTGGAATTGAGGCTTAGTTGTTGTAGAGTCGCTGACAATATTGAAAAGTTCAAACATATTAGGAAAACTAAAAGGTTCTTAGGTGAATCAAAAGTTTAAAAAATTCATGCTTTTGCTTATTGTCAAGGCATATGTTTGTCCATATTCATTTAGTTTCTGGTAGATAAGTTTCTGGTTATAATTTATAAGGAAACTATGGCATTTCTTCTTCTCATTATTATTTTGCCCTTTCTTTGTAAAAACAGCCAACTTTTTAATCTATAGCTCCTGTTCTTCTCATTATTATTTAACCCTTCTTGACAGCTTTCAATCTTTTTGATCTATTTATCCTAACATTCATTCATTCGTGCGTTTTGCTCCTACTAAATTTTACCGAGCAATACAAATTAAACTGCATCCATCTTTTTTTATGCAGGGAAATTTGGGTATGCGTCTATCTATGGGGAGCTCCCACAGTTTGACCCAAAGAGGAAACAGGCTTCATGGGTCCCATCTGCATCATTGGAGAGGCCTTGGGAGACCGTATTTAGTGGATCATCACATAATCTTCCACCCCTAACTAAATTATGTTCAGTATTTTTGGAGTCTTTGTTGGAAAAGAGGACTGTCAATGTTGATTGACATCCAGTGAAGATGTTGGGTCCGCGTGCTGTTCATGCATAAATCTGATTGATGATTGTAGACGGTTGAAGAGGATCAGTCCTGTTTCTTGTCCATGCAAAAAGACAGGGAAGCTTTGAAGTTGTGCAGACATTATGTGGAGGATCCCTGCGAAAAATGGTAGAATTGAATGCTTCATACCACTTCAGCATTGATGAAATGTTACTGCTTCAGATGGAGAGGCTGGTATTTGGCTTCTGAAATTTTGGTAGGAATCATGTGTGAACGTTTTCATATTATTAAGGTAATATTTTGTGGCCTCAATAGGGAAAAGGTTAATTAGCAGACAGTTATTTCTCTCAATCTCCCGTTTTTATGGTTGCTCGTGTAGAAGAGGTGTTCTTACATGCAGAGAGCTAGGCTTAGATGACGTTGCAACATTTCTTTGGTAGAAAAAAAATGGCCATATTGATGATGATTGTATGAACTGCAATTTTACGAAACAAGATTATTAGGATTATGTGTTTTGATCTTTGCATGATTGACCTTAACATCTAACAATGTTCACAAAAAGCTTTTATGTTAAGAAGCATCAGAAACAGGAAATAGCCGACCTACCTCTCAAAGAATTGTGAACTTAAAACGAGCAAAGAGTTTTGGTTAATTGGCTCTCTGTAAACATTTGGTGCAAGTACATTGCAACAGTAACAACACTATTGTTAGGGCTATTGAAGTATTATGATTAATTATTGTATTATTATAATAGGATTCATTATATAAAGCCTATTAGGGTTAGTTGTTTACAACATTTATTTGCAAAAAAATGACATGCCGAGGACTTAGTAGCTCGTGACATTTATAATAGTGTGTTTTTTAAATTCCTTGGTCTTTTTTGTCTTGTCAAGGATTACTTCCAAGACTATCTTTCTTTATGGCAACATTAAAAATGGTCTTTACATCATTCATATTCCGTCTAAAGCTATCCTTCTCTCTGTATGTTAATTTGTTATTGATAATAATGTGTTTTTAGAATTTCGTAGTCATTTTTATCTTGTCAAGGATTGTATTTCCAAGGCGATCATTGTTTCTAATAATATTAAAGATGATCTTTTCATTCTTCATGTTTCATATTCTCTGCCTGGTCCTCGTGCACTTCTTGTTTGTGTCATTTGAAATTTAGCATCATAGTCTTAGTCATCCTTATTCATGTAACAACCCCAACTTTTACCTACACAATATAATCTATACAATAATGGATGAACACATCCTGGAATTTTTGTTATATATATATATATATATATATAAAAGCTTCATATATTCTTATTCAAATTTCTATAAAAAATTTGACAGTCTCCTTTATACTAGAAGATTTCAAGTTATCAACATAGACTTATTTCACTTCTATTTTCAATCTCCATTATCAATCCAATCATCTTGGATCAATTTCATAATTTAACACCATCAAGAATAGATAACATCTATTCTTTCAACCCATCATTTCATACTTCAATCAATAATCACAACATATTCATCACACAATAACTAAGCAATAATTATGTAAAATAATCATAATTTAAATCTCATGCATTTGTGATTGTAAAGAAAAAAGAAGGAATGATTCAAGAATCTCTATAGTCATATTTTAATAAATTTAGTTGATACATGCATCTAATATTGAAATTTACTTATATATCAATAGAACATACTTAAAATTACAAAAGGAGTTTATGTTTTCCTTAATTACAACTTTAATAACTATTTAACAAAACTATAAAAATGATCTACTGCACATTAGGAGCTTGTAAAGATCCTGTAAAAATTTTAGTTTATAACAATTAGCAATAACTAAAATGTGTCATAATAAGATAAAGAAATCTTCTATTTAATTTATACATAGACAATCAATTGTTAAACCAATCTTTTTTTTTTTGTGTGGAATCAATTTATATTGCGGTCATCAACTAAATTGATGCCTCTAATACCATATCGAATATTAATCAATTTTATATTCCTGGTCATCAAATCAAATTGATGCCTCTAGTACTACACTGAGTGCTAGTCAATGTCATATTCCCGGTCATCAAATCAAGTTGATGTCTCTAGTACTATATCAAGTACTAGTCATATTCATATTCCCTTCCAATATTCATCTCACATCTCATACAACCAAATACATCTAATTTTATGAAAACTAAAAAGAACTATCTTTAATATCTCTAACATGTTTATAATAAAAGAGTCACTTTTCTACATTCCGCTCGTGAAGGTCCCTCTCCCGACTTGGAATCCTTATCTAGTAACCTCTCCAATATCAATAAGTATACACATCATTTCTCATTTCATAATTCAATGTAAGTTCGCCCGCAACTTAATCATCAATAACAATTTAACTCATAATGAAAATCCCACTCTCAAAACCTCTTATCATTTAAGTCTTTTATATAGGCAAGTTTTTAGAGTTGGCTACTCCAGTTGTTTTTACTTAGTCCTCCAAAATGCTGGATACTGTTTTGATTATATCTAAAGCTATAAAATTCAGTTTTGGGCGTGGCTTGTTTTTTTACGAAAGCTAAGATACTCAACTACAACTTTGCTGAAGGAAATAAAACCCATTTATGCCATAAACACACCCAACACTACCCGTTATCGCAACATGTAAGACTGTCTAGAAAGGTTCCAGTCCAACCTCCCCTCAGGAGTTTTATAACTTCCAATTAAGCAAAGTCAGTTTCATTTGAAAGTTAACATCCCTAACTACAACTTTAAAGAAATGTAAAAACAAATGGTATGATGTTGTAACATTTCTTTGATAGAAAAAAATGGCCATATTGATGATAATTATATGAACTGCAATTTTACAAAACAAGATTATTAGGATTATATGTGTTTTGAACTTTGCATGATTGACCTTAAAATCTAACAATATTCACAAAAAGCTTTTATGTTAAGAAGCATAAAAAACATGAAATAGCCGACCTATCTCTCAAAGAATTGTGAACTTAAAATGAGCAAAGAGTTTTGGTTAAATGGTCCTCTATAGACTTTTGATGCAAGTACATTGCAACAATGACAACACTATTGTTATGGCCATTGACGCATTATGATTAATTATTTTATTATTGTAATAGGATTCATTATATAAAGCCTATTAGGGTTATTAGTTGTTTACATTCCTATGTGAGTGTGTGTGTAATATGTAAGTATATATTCATACAACATTTATGTGCATAAAAATAATATGCTGAGGATTTAGTCGCTCATGACCACCTCTTCTTTTTCTCATACCTATTTTCTCTATTGTTCTATTATGGTATAAGAGTCTAGTGTATAACTACGTGTATGGTTACTTTATAAAACATGTCTTCTTGAAAACCTCTACATCACTATCATAACCCACATATCTTCTTAATACCTTTTTGCTACCATCTTTATCCAACTCTAAAGATTTAAATTTGATATGTTAAGGTTTTTTTTTTTTTTTTTCAGGCTTTTTTAAATTTATGGATGGTGGTCACCCGTACCGTACTAAAACTATAATTACTAATAACAACATAGAAGTCAATCCATCGTACACCATATGGGTTCAACAAAACAATATATTAATGAGCACTCTGATAGCCTCCTCCATTTAGGTATCATCTTTGATTAATGGTTGTACTATATCCCATCTTGTTTGGATTTCTTTAGCATCAATACTTGCATTTCTCTCTGCAACATGCATTATATATATGCACTCAACCCTGATTGAATTGTGTAAAAAACATGATGACAACATTGTAACTTATAAAATGGAAAAGCTTATAGTGATGAACTCATAGTGGTTGGTAAAACCTTTACCCTTTCGGATTTCAATCTTTATCTATTCAAAAGACTTCATGGACAATTTAAAGACCCTGTAACTACTCTTACAACTTGAGCATAATTAATATCCTTTACTAAAATTCACCCGTGCAATATAGCTACTCATCATGTCACTCGAGATATTACAAATTAAACATTTTAACTCAATCATAATCTTATGAAGAAAATTAATTTTACAATTAATTAAATTTAGGATTTTAATTTTAATATAAAATCAACATTTTACATATATAGGAGTAAATTTGTAATTTAGTACGAAAACCCTAAAAAGGCCACATCGGCGGAATCGTTGTTCTACTCTTATCCTTTCCTTTTACTTTTGCTGCAGTAGCCTTGCTATTGCACTACTAGTGCCTGTGAGGGCTGTCCTTACTGATAGAAGCCTTTAGCAGCAATAAAAGTGCTACCATTGCACCTGTTAGTAGCGCAAGGTAGCAACCCTCACGCTGTATCAGCTAGGGCTGCTTATAGTGTCCATGGCTGTGCCTAGCACTATTATGGCTGCTGCCAACGACGACTGGTTATGCACGTAGAATATCAGGGCACACCAGCAACGATGGCATTGCCATTGGTGGCTGTTGTCGCCGCCTAAAACTATTTTTTTTCATTTGAATTGTGGATTCTAGCTAGATCTGAAAATCCAGCCATATGTGGCCGGAATAGAGCCAATTTGTTTTTTGGAAAAATTATGAGAAATTACTATTGGGAAAAATTATTTTTGCACATAAAAGTAATTTGAAATTAAGTTAATAACAATTAAAAAGTGAAATAAAAAACCCTAATTGTCTAATGGTGACTTTAATACCACTATTGGGTTTACTGAAAAACATACACATTGAAAACAATAAATCTAAAATTTCATAGAGTTTCAAGGATCTCGTTAGATAGATTTAGAGTTGTTTAAAATTTATACAAATATTACTTGAAGCTCATATGTTCTTTTCGACTTTGAATAACTACTCAAATACTGGGTTGTTGCAAAACACTAATCGTCCAAGTGACTGACCTCTAACGGTAATCCACATGAATCATCAATGAGAAATCTCCTAAATCCTTTTGGAAGAGAGAAATTGTTATACCTTTGAGTGCTAGCTTTTTTCATTTGTGCTAGGTGTTTTTGTTTAGTACTGTTGTACTATCATCTAATATTGTGAAAATAAAAGACATTACATTCTATTTAAAAAAAACCTAGAAGCCTTATAAATGAAAAAATACCAATTTTCCTCTTATATAATATCACATATATTCTATAGGATAATTTTAGAAATTTATTCAATCAAGTCTCTAATTGATTTTTTTCTTGGTCTAGAATTATAATTCCCTATATTAATTACATTATAGTCCTCAATTTGTAAAATTTATTTACAATCAAGTCACATTTGATTAATCATTCTATTTTAATTTTTGACTAATGGTTCTTATATGTGTTATTCATTAGGTTTTCTAATAAGTTGACCCAAATATAAATCATAATTCTAAATAAAATAGGATTAAATAAATTAAATAATTTAATTTATTATCAATTTAACAATTGATTGATTTATATTTGAAAATCATGTATAATTTATAGCAACCTGTCATGATCTCTCAAATATTAAAAAGGTCATAAGTGGTTTAACTTACTTTTCAGTGATTAGTTTTTTAGTGTAATTATTATCTCTTCATCAATAATGTTCTGATTTAGACATTATAACATGAAGTATGTCTGCTTTGTTAAATTATTTTAGTTTTTAACACTTTAGTCATTGACTCTTTGAATAATATTTGAAACTCTTTTCAAATCTCATTCCACATAGGCCAAGATTTCACAATCAATATTATTTGAGAACATATAAGATATTTTTTCTAATTCATATAGGATGATGAATCTTCTCTTGATTACTCAAATACTTTCATATAGTTTATGTTATACTTAATATTTGCCTATTTGTTACCCTTGATTAGGATAACATGCAATCAGAATCAAAGCATAACACTCCTTTTATAAGATAACTTAGTAATTTCAAGTTTAAGGATCACTTACACAACAATCATGTCAGCCTTTCTATAGATATAAGTTATCTCTCCATATAAAATTCTTATGCGGGTTAGTTTAGTGTGCATGTCATCTGACAAGCACCTGCATATGAGTTCCAGGTATCCCTTATATATTAGTTTATAAGAGTAGTTGCTTCATTTCAAAAAAATAATAATAAAAAAATTTACATGGATCTCAACAACTTTAATTAATGTCTAGTCTTAATAGAACATTGATCAGAAACATTTAGAAACAATGATTTGATGTAATATGAATCTTATAATTATAACAACTTTATAATTTTTTATGCAAAATATATATTTTTATTTTACGAACTCTATCTTTACTATTGATTCAATTAAATATTAAAAATAAATAAAATTGTTATTAATAATAAATATATTTTACATGAAAAAAATCAATGTAACATTTAATAAACCAATTAGCTACAAGGAAATATTAACTAACATGATTTTCTAGTATTAAATCCACTGCGAAGAAGATAGAGAAATTCTACCCAACCAAGTTCTACCAATCCTCGTATAGTTGTCCTACCTCAAACCTCCACTCTCTATTTTCTATATGAAAAATGAAGGATAAACTCAAACCTCCAGCCAACTCTCTGGATATACAAAATCATATTGACCTTCTTCAAATGAAGCTTATATTGTACTGGAGTCATATTATCAATTTGTGCAAATGGAAGCCACTCTTCGGCCTCTTCCTAACATCCTTTGAAACTTTATGACCATTGGGCCATTGCTCTGCAGCATTTAGCTCGTATGGAAATGTCTAACCGTAGAGGTTGGATAAAGAAGATTGATCTCAAGTTAGGAGAAGTTGGGGATTTTGATTCTTTAGGGATGATATCTTCGTTTGGATTCTTTTGACATTCAATTTCAAACCCATCAATTTTCATTTACCATTGACCATATAACTTGAATTGCTGCTTCCAAGACATTTTGCCTTTGCCGCTGCCTCCAGGAGAGTATTTCTTCTTCAAATAATTACTTTTGGCCTTCAACACAGCACTCGATGGATTCTTTGCAGGAGATGCTCTTGGTAGATCCATTATTTTTGTTAGTAGAAAGCTTAATCACACAAATGGGTTTTTCCAACAACAACAACAACAACAAATAAATAAATAAATAAATAAATAAATATTCACTCCTAATTAACTTGTATATTATATTATTAGAACTTTATTTTGCCTGTGAAAACTCTAAAAATACTTAAGAAAAAGCCCGCAAAACCAATAATATTAAAATAAAAAAATAATGAAGCTACATCAAAGTTCATCAACTTATTAAAATGGATCCTTGCTTTTTTTACAGGAAATTTCTTTATTATTGTCTTATATTATTATTTTTAATATTGTCTTATATAAAAAATATTTTTTAAAATAGACGTCTATAAAATCTTTATTCTTGACTATGTTTTTGTATGTTCTATTCACAACACATATAATTAAAAAATATCTCATTATAATAACAAATTAATTGCAATGCCATATTATCATATTAAAAGTTAATGAGATCCTAAATAAAACTTTTATTTGCATAATCTACTTCATATATATATATATATACACACACACACACACACATATATATATATATACCAGACCATTGTTAATGTGGGAGAATAAATTATCGATCACAAGCTGTCAGAACTGCGTATCAAGCCTACACACCAAGCAATTCCCCACATAAGCCATGGCATGTTTCGTATTCAAGAGCTAAATTCAGTATCGACAACCCATTTTCTTACATTTAGCTAAGCAATTAATTTCCCACACAAGTCATGTGACTTTGGTCGCATGTTGTTAATCAATCATCAATCATCAAAGCTTAGAGAGTAGGTTTCTGTTTTCGTTATACATTCTGAAGACGTGCAGTCTTCAATTTAATTTAATTTTTTTTTAAGTCATTGACTATTGCATCCATGATTCGCTGAGAAATTTGAAAAGAAAAAAATAAATTAGTTAGAGAAAAACATGAAGAAGAAAAGGTTAGAACGCTTTTCGAGCTTAGCTTCTTTCGTGCTCCAAAGTAATACTAATTAATGCCCACCACTTGATGACGCAAATTGCAAAGGATTGGATGTTTAACAACTTTACTCAATAATCAATTGTAAAATAAATAGACAACGATCCGCTCTCCGCAAAGCATGCAAGAAATGTTTTGAAAAATATTTTTGTAAGCAGGGTAAAGAGATTTTCAATTGTTAAACAACATTTTTCAGTTTTGTATCAACATATAGCAACATGTATAAAGAAATTGTAATAACATATGATGCGCAGGAAACAATACCAAAATTATAAGAAATTTTAATGTGATTCTAGTTGTTTTAGAAAGTAGACATTCATATCTTTCGAGTGATAAATACAATGCCTTCTAATTGATTAAGATAAGAAAAAACCATGTGTTTGAAGTTGAGGTTTGATTCTGCCACCAGATAACAAAAATAACTTTACTCTTATTTAAATTACTTGGATTATTGTTTTATTTATTTAGTTATTATAGGCTTTTTAGAGATATTAAGACTTTTATTTAAATTTGAGTTCATTGGATTATTATTATCATTAGGTTTATCCATATTCATTAGGGATATTCTATTAGACTTAAGATTCTTTTTAGTATAAATACTATTTTGTATAGGTTTTTTTTTTAAAAGATTATTTTTGATAAAAAAATCGGTATTCTTGCTATCTTTTGTGTGGTTAAGTGATTCCTATTGTAAGTTGTTAATTGAACTTGCAAACTCTTTGAATGATTGATCGACTTCGTTGTGATTTTATACTATTCATTCGTGTCTCTTTATAGGTATAGGGAGAAGAAAAAAAGAAGAACAGGAGGAAGAATGGGATGAGCAAGTCAGGCTCCTCTAAACGTGAACACAGCTAAAGAAGTAATTGTTATTTACTTTTGTTTTTTTCGCAATGCAAAATACTGAGGACCACATCCTCTATTTAAACACAAACAAGGAGAGGTAAAGATATTAAATCTCCATGATATGCTTTGCCAGGATGAGTCCAAGGTTTCCAGGAATGGTAATTACATTAAAGCTGTATTAATATTTCAAGATATGCTCTGCCAGGATATGCTCTGTCCTTGTTTTGAATCCAAGATTTGCTCAATCAATTCGTTGAAATTGCCTTATAGCTGGTTGAACTACCATAACATGCTGGGTTGTTGCCATTGATACATCAATCTTCCTTCAACGTCTCTTTCCTTAGCTGGCTAAACTACCATAATATGTTGGGTTGTTGCCATTGATACACCAATCATCCTTTAACATCTCTCCACTACTGTAGCATGAATTGTGGGAGTTTACATCATGCTGGGTTGTGCCAATACCCTCCCTCAAACTGTCCCGGGGTCGGAGGCAGAGTTTGGTTAGAAAATGACTGAGTGCTGCCTTGGACATTGGTTTGGTGAAGAGGTCTGCTACTTGCTCTGTAGTGGAAATATGTTGAGTTATGAGGTGTCCAAGTGTAACTCGTTCGCGCACAAAATGATAATCCAACTCGATGTGTTTGCTGCGAGCATGAAACACTAGATTTATTGTCATGTGAAGAGCACTTATGTTATCGTAGTAGAGAGTTGGTGTAGATGCTAGTGGAATCTGGAGATCTTTAAGGATAAATGACATCCATGTGAGTTCTGCTGCTGTATTTGCCATTGCTTGATATTCCGCTTCGGTGCTTGATCGAGAGATTGTAGGCTGTTTCTTTGCACACTATGAGATGAGATTTCCTCCTAGAAATGTACAGTATCCTGTGGTGGAGCGTCTTGTGGTGGAGCACCCCGCCCAATCTGCATCAGAGAAAGCAAAAAGATCAAGTGTTGTATTGACAGTGAAATGCAAACCTAAGTCAAGTGTGCCTTTAACATATCTTAAGATCCTCTTGACCAATTTTAGATGCACAGTTGTGGGAGCATGAATGAATTGTGAAGCATAATTCACACTGAATAAGAGATCTGGTCTTGTGAGGGTTAGGTACTGTAAAGCTCCAACTAGTCCTCTGTAATAACTTGGATCTTTAAGCAGGACTTTGTTTGATGAGGTCTTGGTTTTAGCTTCAAGGGGCGTGCTCATGGGCTTGCAGTCAACCATGTTGGCTCATTCCAGGATGGTGAGAGCATAGTGAGATTGAGACAAGTGTAGTCCAACCGAAGTTTCTGATATTTCAATGCCAAGAAAGTGATGAATATGGCCCGAGTCTTTCATCGCGAATTCTTTGCTCAAAAGCTGAATGAAGGAGGACACTAACGTTGTGGAGGAACCTGTCAGCAAGATATCATCTATATAAAGGAGAAGAATTAGTGTGCCAAGGTTAGAGTGAAAGATAAACAGGGAAGGGTCGGCTAGGCTACAAAAGAAACTATATTTAAGAAGAAAAATACTAAACCGATCAAACCAAGCACGAGGTGCTTGTTTGAGACCATGGAGTGCTTTTGTGAAGCTTGCACACATGTTTTGGATATGCAGGATCAACCATTCATAGAGGTTGTTCCATGTATATGTGTTCTGAAATCAAATGATGAAGAAATGCATTTTTTACGTCAAGTTGACGCATGGGCCATTTTTTAACAAGAGCTATGGTGATGACCATTCGTATTGTTCCTGATTTGATGACTGGAGAGAAGGTTTTGGTGTAGTCCAGACCATCCACTTGATGATACCCTTTTGCCACCACTTGAGCTTTAAGGCGATCTAATGAACCATCGGGTTTGAGTTTTGGTTTGAATACCCATTTTGAACCAATTACATGCATGTCTGAGGTGCGTGGAACAAGCTTCCAAGTCTGATTTTTATGTAAGGCTTCGAGTTCTTCATCCATTGCTGCTTTCTAGCCAGGGTGAGATAGAGCAGCTCGTGTGTTATGTGGTTCACGAGGAATACTAGCCGAGAATATAGAGGAAATCAAGGCATATTTGGGATTGGGTTTGATGATTCCTATTTTTGATTGAGTGATCATTGGAGATGCTGGGTTGGCTCGTTGAGATCATGTGATCATAGGAGATGTTGGGTTGTGCCGTGTCTGGATGCTTGGTGGATTGACTTGTATGTCTGATGGAGGATTGTTGAAGGTTTGGTCAGACACGTCTTCCTGCCCGTGAGATAAAGCGTGATCTGCAATTTTGACTTGTGGTGTTTCTTGTGTGGTGGTTTGTGTCATGTCCAGCGCAGGTGCAGGTTGAAGTTGTTGTTGTCCAGCTGTGTCTGAGAAGGAACCTGTTACACTGCTAGAGACAAATATGAGTGATGGTATGTGAGGCAGAGGAATAACAGCTGATGGTGTTAATGCTTGTGAATCTGATTCAGCAGTACGTGTGGGGTGAATTTGTGGTAACCATGAGTAAAAATGCTTATAACATGAGATATAGGTGGTTCCATGCTTTGTTTCTATGTGGTTTTAAAAGGAAAAAAAAGTTCATCAAAAACCACATTGCGAGATATAAAAAATTTTCTGCTTGATGGATGAAAGCACTTGTATCCTTTATGTTTATAACTATAACCTACAAATATGCAAAGGACTGTTTTTGGATCAAACTTGTTTTGTCGTGTATCCCATGTGTAAGGAAAACATTTAGAGCCAAACACACGGAGGGAAGTGTAATCGGGATGGTTTCCATGAAGTGTAAAATACGGTGTTTCACAATTAAGAGCAGATGTGGGTAAACAATTTATAAGGTAGACAGTAGTGGAAAAAGCTTCTACCCATAGAAACAATGGAGCACCACCATGAAATAACATGGTCATTTCGAGTTCTCGTATTATCCTGTGTCTCCGTTCAACCGTACCTGCTTGTTCTGGAGTGTTCGGACATGATACCTGATGTATTATTCCGGCAGGGAGGAAGTGTGATGATAATTTGGAGTTTATGAACTCTCCTTCTCCATCTGAGTGAAAAACGTTGATCTTTTTGTTGAATTGTCTATCGACATATTGTTCAAAGGCTAAATAAGCATTTATAAAGTCGATTTATGTTGTAAAGGAATGATCCAAGTATATTTAGAAAAATCATCAACTAAACATGCATAATATCTGAATTTACCAATAGATAAAATAGGGGCGAGATCCCCATAAATCACAATGAATTTTTTCAAAAATACTAGAGCTTAAATGTTTAGAATTAGAGAAAGGTAATCTACTAAGCTTTCCGATTGGCGGCTATCACAAATATGTTCGGATTTTATTCTGCCAACAACATCAATTAACCCTTTATTTTTTAAGAAATGTAAAGCACAAGATTGAGCATGTTCTAACTGTTGATGCTAAATATGTGTGGTGCTAGATTTGAAACGATGAGAGAAATAAAGCTTCGGTGAAGTGGGAAGGATATAGAGATCACCCTTGCGTCTCCCTTTGATCATTGATTGTTCTGATTGTCGTTCCTTAACACAAAAATCAACATTAGTGAATTCACAATTAGCTGGAAGCTGAGTTGTTAGTTGACTTACTAAGAGCAATTTTTTTTTTCAAATGAGGGACCAACAAGACATCAGGAAAAGGTAAGACTTTATTTTTTTGCTTAATGTTTGAGTCTCCGATACCAATTATTGGCAGAGCAGAGCCATCACATATAAGAACTGAATCAGATCCTGAATAATTTTGAAGATTAGTTAACATACCTTGTGTTCCTATCATGTGGTTTAAGGCACCTGTGTCTGAAATCCACTCTGTTTCAGCTATTGTATTATCCAAGGTAAGGGCTGTCAGTGCCTGTGGTATGTCATTTAGTTGTGTTGGTCTTTTGGGCACCCACCAACATATTTTGGAAATATGTCTTACCATCCCACAGTATTGACATTTTTCTTCATGATAGAGGTTTCTTTCATCAGACGTCATTCGTCGCTGTCCTGGTGGGGGAGGTCGTCTGTGTTGTGTATGTGTTGATTGATTAGGGGAGTATCCATGGTTTTGGTCCTTTGGTTGTTGTGCTTGAAATCCTCTTCCTGTTGAGGTGAATTGTTGTTTGTTGTGGCCTTGATATCTTATGGAAGATTATGGACATCGGGGATGTTGTTGTCTGTAGAAGGCTATTGGAGGGGTGAGTGCAGGAGTATTTTGGGTTGAGAACCAGTTGCATCTTTAATCAAGACTTTGAAGTTGTGAGACAAGCTCAGTGTATGATGGTCTTGGTGGTTTGAGCATGATAGTAGTAAAAGTTTTATATTGAGGACTAAGACTTGTGAGAAGATAAAACACCTTTTATTTGTCTGGAACTGGTTTCCCAATTGCTGCAAGGCTGTCACATAGGCCTTTGAATGTTCGAATGTGTTCCCCAATTGTTTTGTCATCTTCTTTCCGTAGATATGTGACTTGTTGTCTAAGTGTGAAGTGTCGTTCTTGAGAGTCTTCTGCGTAGGCATTTTTCAGTGCTTCCCATACAATATGTGCTGTTTCTAAACCCACAACGAGACCAAGTGTTTCTTTAGAGAGTGTTCCAATTACCCACCCTCGAAGGAGACGATCTGCTTTTCGCCATGCAATGTATGCTTCAGTTAATCTTGTTGCAGAGGTTTCTGTATTTGGGGTGTCATCAGCATCTGGTATGCTGTATTTGGGTAGGGCAGGATCCTCATACATAAGGTGACCAAGCAATTCTTGGCTTTCTGCAAGGGCTAAGGCTTGTTCACGCTATAATGGATAGTTTGTGGGATTGAGTTTAAGGGTGATAAAATTTCCAACATTGAGTGAGAGTGAAGTCATGGTTATTTGGAGGCTTGTTTTTTGAGATACTGGATTTAGCTGTGTTCATAATAGCTCTGATACCAAGAAGAAAAAAAGAAGAATAGGAGGAAGAATGGGATGAGCAAGTCAGGCTCCTCTAAACGTGAACACAGCTAAAGAAGTAATTGTTATTTACTTTTTGTTTTTTTCGCAATGCAAAATACTGAGGACCACGTCCTCTATTTAAACACAAACAAGGAGAGGTAAAGATATTAAATCTCCATGATATGCTCTGCCAGGATGAGTCCAAGGTTTCCAAGAATGGTAATTACATTAAAGCTGTATTAATATTCCAAGATATGCTCTGCCAGGATATGCTCTGTCCTTGTTTTGAATCCAAGATTTGCTCAATCAATTCGTTGAAATTGCCTTAGCTGGTTAAACTACCATAGCATGCTGAACTACCATAGTATGTTGGGTTGTTGCCATTGATACACCAATCTTCCTTCAACGTCTCTTTCCTTAGCTGGCTGAACTACCATAGTATGTTGGGTTGTTGCCATTGATACACCAATCATCCTTTAACATCTCTCCACTACTGTAGCATGAATTGTGGGAGTTTACAGCATGCTGGGTTGTGCCAATATAGGAAGGGGGTGATCTTGCGTATAACTTTGGTTCTCCATGAATGTTCTTGTTGGGTCAAATTGCAAACCATTCAAATATGATTTTAGCGTATTATGGAAGGTGTCCGTATTAGTTGTTATCAAAGTTTGTGTTATTATCAAGTTATATCTCTTTAATCTTTAATTTGTGTCATTTCTTGATTTGTTTTCTTCCTAGTTTTGGCTAGGGTTTTGTTTCTTAAAAAAAGTCTATATATTCTTCTCTTATTATTTGAAAGTTTAAGTTAAACCCTATATTATAAAAAATCATCTTGCTTAGATTCTTGATTTTGTTCAACACATCAAAGAAAAATTGTGTTCTTGATCATCATCTTCTATCCTTCTTGATTTCGGCCTAGAATAAAAAAAAGAAAGAAATCTTGTTCTTTTCGAATTGTGTGGATAAAGAAAAAATGAAAAGTTGAAAAGAATTGACTAAATTGACAAATTAGGGCACAACTACATACAAGTCTTTGAATTTTAGGGTTGGCTGAAAGTTTTTTTGAATATTTTCTTGATTTTTCTGAATAGGTACATACCAAATCTTTGTATTACCGTATTGAATTCTTGTTTTTGTTGGATTATCTTGCCTTGTTTCATTAAAATTTGGTTAGTATAGATCTTTCTTGCTTTATTTTAATTATTTTCTTGAAATTCTTGAAGTTGAATATTGACTTTTTGAATTACTTATTTTTCTTTGAATCTGTTTTAACATAAACTTCATTGCTTTTATTTCGTGTTTTGTTTTCATCATTATATTTCACAAGAATTTACATTGTTATTTGTAAATTTATCCTGAAGTTTTGTTTTGATTTTTTTTTGTATATTTCTTGATTCTTGAGTCTTTATTATTATAAAATTATTATGTTGTTTTGATTGATTATTTTATAAGTTGCTAAGTTACCTTCAAGAACCTAAGTAAAGGATAGTGAGGTAAAGGGCATGATGAGATTATTAGAGCAAAAAACCAAATTGAATTGTGTCAGACATGAGTGGACTGACATTAAATGAAGTGTAAACATATGAGGGAGTGCGTGAAGAAATTCTTCTTTGCTACTAACCTTTATTGCAGATATTCATAATGTCATAAAAAAAATATGACATGATCAAAGGCAAAGAATCTTGTAGAAAGACAAGATAGGTTAGAGGTAATGATAGAGGCTTTGATGAAAAATATTGATAAATTAAGTACTGAGATGATTAGTAGATATGATGTTCATATTCGTAAGGGAAAAGAGGTTAAAGGGTTAAAAGGTCTGCTAAACAAGCACTTTCTCCTCTAGATGAAAGTGTAGCTGAAAACTACGACAATGAGGATGATGATGATGATGTAGTTAATCATGGAATGAAGTCTCATACACACCAAAATCCCTTATATGAGACACGACTAATGAGAGAGTTTGGTGGTAGATTTTGGCCAAATAGAGATTTCAACCAAAAGAGGAATTTTGATGATCACAATGGTTTATATTATAATTTAGGTAGCATAAAACTTAAAATTCCAGCATTTTAGAGAAATAATGATTAAGAGGCTTATTTAAATTGGGAAAAAAAGGTAAAATTGTATTTGATTGCCATTGATAATCGAAGAAAAAGAAGATAAAATTAGTTGTAGTTGAATTTACTGATTATGTTATTATTTGGTGAAATCAACTTATTTCTAGTAGGAGGTGTATTGGAGAAAGACCCATTAAAACTTGGAAGGAGATGAAAGCAACATGAAAAAGAGATTTGTCTCTAATCATTACTATATGGAAGTATATATTAGGAAAAGGTAGTAATGTTGAATATTTAGTTAATGGTGAATCCTTGGTTATAAGGAGATTTTTGAATGTTCAAAAAAAGATATTGAGCAATAAAGAAAGAATATATTTCATACTAGATGCTATATAAAAAATAAGGTATGTAGTATGATTATTGATAATGGTAGTTTTATTAATGCTGCTAGTACAAATTTGGTTAGAAAGTTGAACTTGACTCAGGAGAATGAATCCTTTGTTATAAGGTATGTAGTATGATTCATTTCAACTTTCTAACCAAATTTGTTTGAAATGAATAAGGAGAATGTAGGGTGACTAAACATGTTTTAATGTCATTCTCAGTAGGGAGATATAAGGATGAGATTTTATGTGATGTTGTTCCTATGCATGCTGCTCACCTATTATTGGGGAGACCTTGACAACTTGATAGAAAAGCCAAATATGATGGTTTTAAAAATAGGCATACATTGGAAAAGGATGAGAAAACATATATGTTTGCACCATTGTCACATTAACAAGTGTATGAAAATTAGTTGAAATTGAAGAAAGTAGAAAAAGTCAAACATGTCTTATTATAAAATAATGATGAGGATGTGAGGTTGAAAGAAAATAAGGTGAGCCATGAGTGTGAAACATAAAAGGGTAAAGTTTCAATCATTCAAGACAAATTTGAAGGCTTTAGCAAAAAATATAAAAATAAAATAAAAGGAAGGTTGAGTGTGGAGATAAGAAAGAAATGGTGAGAAAAGAATAATGTGTAGGAAAAGTAGAGAAATAGCTTAATTGTTATACAAAACAAAGTGATCTTACATATGCTTATTTTTTTGACATGCCTATTATTTTAATCTTGTTTAAGGAGATATGTTTTAACACTAACGAACTTGATTTATGTGTTTCTAGTGTTTGTGTTTATTTGTTATAGGAATTTGAGGATGTATTTCTCGATGAAATTTTAAGTAGATTGCCATCTCTAAAAGGAATAAAACATCAAATTGACCTTGTACCAGGTTTAGCTATTCCTAATAGACTAACTTATAGAAATAAGCATGAGGAAACAAATGAGCTTCAAGGCAAGTGGAGGAGTTAATATCGAAGGGGTACATTCAACAAAGTATTCGTCCATATGTTGTTACCATACTTTTAGTATCTAAGAAAGATTGTACTTGGAGAATATGTGTTGATTATAGAGCAATCAATAATATAACGACAAAGTATTACATCGTATCTTTAGATTATATGATATGATTGATAAATTGCTTGACTCTTGTTTCTTTTTTAAAATTAATTTTAAAAGTGGATATTATCATATTAGAATGAAAAAAAATATGATGAATGAAAAACTAATTTTAAAACTAAATA